>LR738711.1:317157413-317212966 GCA_902687465.1 Secale cereale | reverse complement strand
GGGTTCATTTCGTGAATGTATTTGTGGGAATATGTGTCGATGACGTCTCAAACATATTTTTGCATGCAATGTGTGTGAAATGGAGGCCTATCCATATCATATATAGAGGGTCGGGCGTTCCACGAGAAGAGAGGGAGGGGTCATAGATATCAATATAGTCTAAGAGAGGATCAAGTGGGTGGGTGCGAGATCGATGAAGAGAGGCATCGAAATTGTGTGTGTGTGCAAGTCAAAGATATAGGGCGACTGACCTAGCTACTGGAACGTCAGAGGGCATAGGTCAAGTTTGTGTGTGGCAGGGAGACATGACTAGAGCGCTCGATGTATC
This sequence comes from Secale cereale, assembly GCA_902687465.1. NCBI lineage: Eukaryota > Viridiplantae > Streptophyta > Magnoliopsida > Poales > Poaceae > Secale > Secale cereale. Next base: position 317,212,638 of record LR738711.1, on the reverse strand, counting down.
GGTGTGTGTGTGTGGGAGGGGTTGGGGGAGGGGTAGGCAGAGGCCTAACTATAGAGGTAGAACGACTCGTATATGTGTTGAAGGAGAGACCCAACTATGTCTTGAGGGAGATCGGTCGACATCCATACATAACTGAAGGACGGGAAATAGGATGGTATAGAGAGAGAGAGAGAGAGAGGAGAGAGAGAGAGGGAGGGAGAGGGGTAGAATGCTGGATGTTTGATGGAGTTGCTTCTCAAAGATGGTGGGAGAGGCCTACTAGACAAACTAAGGATGGAACTGCAATATTATCAATAAGAGTGGGGATGTGTTTCTGTGTGTGCCTGTGCGTGATAGATCTGTCGGGACACATCCATGGATGATGATGGGGAACCATGTGTTTGGTAAGCAAACCTAACTAGATCGGTAGATCAATTGTTGTTTGTCGGAGGAAGCGAGAGACATAACTAATGAGGTAGATCGATCGACGCATGGGGAAAAACGAGTTAAAAGGACCTAGCTAGCTATATGTATAGCGAGAGATCGGTCGGTGTACGTCCAGTTGTTAGAGGGAAATAAGGCCCGGCGAGACGGATAGATAGAGAGAATGGTGCTAGGAGGTGGTGCGAGAGGCCCAGCAAATAGCTAGATAGGGGGAGGAGTGTGCGGTTGTGAGATCGATGAAAAGAGGGGCGAGAGTTTACACGTGTGTGGGACCGTATGAAAGACACGAGGCAAGGACACATAAAGGAGGAGATTGAAGGTGCGTGTGTATGTTGTAGGCAGACATCGCTGGACAGGTTTATTGATCGGTGTGTGTTGGAAAGGAGTTGTGGAGACTGTGGGAGATGACCTAAAGAAAAAAAAATGAATGTGAGCGATGGATAGAAGGTTGAGGGAGGGGGGGGTGAGGAGGGTGTGTGCATGCACGAGAGAAAGTTAGTGGTAGCCACAAAGGTTAGAGGATTGTGTGGGTGTAAGAGACTAACAAAGATCACAATTTGGTATGAAAGTGGATTCATATATTTGAATAGGAGATCATAGTGTTTTAAACATATGCATGCATGAATATAGCGGTGATACGCGTGTTGTGGTTTTGCACATGTTATACCATAATGTGATAATGCATGGCGTTTGCAACTCACAGCTAAATGTCGAACAATCTAAACTATACTATACATCGAACAATCTCATATTTTATTTGAATTTGTCATAATGTGTGGCGTTTGCAGCTTACAACTAAATATCGAACAATCTAAACAATACTATATATCAAACATTCTCACATTTTATTTGAATTTGTGGTAATGTGTGGTGTTTGCAACTCACATCTAAATACTTGTAGGCGTAGGGGGCGGGACACCATACATAATGTGATAAACACATTATACATATGTGACATGGTTTAGTTTTGTGAAGATCTAACTAGAGCTTGAAATGTACTATGATTTGAAATCAACATAAAGTGGATTCAAAAAATCGAGTTCGAGTTCATATAGTACACATAGTTCATATGTAACTCGAGACTAATCATGTGGTGTGCTATGAAGATAATACACAAACGATGGTTTAACTTGACAATAATGATGATTGTAGATATTATTAAAATAGAGAAACGAATTCAAATGCTTTGACTTCACAACAATCATTATTGTAGATCTTATTCAAATAGAGAATCAAATTCAAATTTAGTTCATATTGAAGCGGTAGTATATACGTTCGGAATGCACTAAAACGTTCATTTGAGTACTAGGTTGCATGCATTATACATGTAGAAAAATATTTTAATTGAACATAACATGAATTCAAATTTTTGAATGACATTTGTAGTATGAATTGATTTGATACAGTACACGATAGGCTTGTCCGGAAATTTCAACCCGCGCCTTGTTAGCCCGAAATATTCAAGATATATCTTTGTCTCATTGTGCTCCGACAACTCCCTCCATCTCATCCCGCGCCTTGCTATTCCAAAATTACAACGCGCGCGAAAACTCCCACCTCCTATAAAATCCCGACACGCGAAATTCCTGTGATACCCGTGAACTGAAAGAACCGCCTCAAATCGGTGGGGGTACTTTCGTAACTTACCCCACATTTTCGACAAGTGCGCCCTAAGCCATGGTTCCCCACTCCCATCCCATCCGCCCACCCATTTGTACATCAAAGCCGGCAAAACCCGCGAAGCCGCACACCCTCCTCTGTCCGCCACCCAGCCGGAGCCTCTTTCCCGACGACGTCGTCCACAGCAACACCTCAACGTCCCTCATCCACCGTACCGGATGAAAATCCGTCGTCGATCTGGTCGTCCCGCCGGTTCAGCCACCCCGTCCTCCACCTCCAAGGAGCTGCCTCGACGTTCCCCTCGTCTTTCGCGCCACCTCCATTCCCACACCACCGTTGTCGGTGTACAAAAAGAGGGGTACACTTTTTGTACCCCTATGACTGTAGACGGGCAGTCTGAGCCACGGCGCCACCGCACCAAGCATGGCAAGGGGGGCAAGCCGGGGCAAGACTGAAGCTCGATGGAGACTGGAGCGATGCCAAGAACAAGACCACAAAGAGCAAAGGGACGAAGCGGCTTCCCCCTGCAAGATCCTTGCCGGGGCCGGCCCTGGCAGCCCCGGCAAGGCCCTTGCCACGGCAGCTCACCCCGCGCCTACGGAGCGAATCACCCTTGAGTCCACCACCCCCATGGGGCAAGGATTCAGGAGATATCCCCGTGGTGGCATGCATATCTTTGTGAATACATTCAAGATCACATGCAAGTTAAAAAGAAGACAACCCATGGCACGATTCCAGCCAAGGAGGACTAGAAGGCCCCCGGCAAGCACCTTGCCCGGGATGACAGCAGGCACCACGGCAAGACCCTTGCCGGGGCCCCCGGCAAGGCCCTTGCCAAGGACATCCACAGGGCCACCAACAGGCCCGCACCAACTAGGTTTCCATCGACCCATGTAGCTGCCGACCCAACCAGCTGGACAGGCTCCTGCGTGGCATCCCACAGATCTTCGTGGAGACCCGCCATTGCGCCACCTCAGCTGCCTGTCTCCCTACATGGCACCTCGGGCACCGCTGGCCAGGGCGCGTGTCAACACGAGGAGGGGCGGCGACGGACAAGACGAACGTCTCCCCCGTCCCCGATAAAGCAAGGACACCTAAGCTGGGCGCATTAAATGCACCTTGTCCTGTAATGCGAGGGATAACCTCACGTCACTGTACCCTTTCCACCTCCTAGTACCACTATGGCAAGCCCTATTCCCTATAAAAGGAGGCCCGAGGCGACCAGGAGGAGGATTCGGCTTTTTAGAACTCCTCACGACTCTCTTGGAGCTCCTCACTAGCTGAAGAACACCAACATATAATCCACTAAAGCAGGAGTAGGGTTTTACGCATCTTTGCGGCCCGAACCTGGGTAAAGGAACTGTGTCCTGACCGTTAGATCCGCTCTTCTCTCAACCCCGCGCCACGCAACTGTAGTAGGGATTCTTGTGATCCCATAGGTGTCGATCCAAATACACCGACAACCGTCTTCACTTGCACCACCGAAAGAGCGTCATCATCACCGTTTCCTCGGATGAAGCTGCGGCCTAATCGGCGCCACCAAAGAGGTTGTACATTAATCGCCGCATTTTCTTCTTGATTCGATCTCACGGTGCTGCCAGCGCTCGGTCCCGAGTCGACACGGCGCGGCTCTATCCACGGTGGCGTCGCCAGCCACTTCCTCCACAGTGTCGCTCCCTCGGCGTCGACGTCCACATCACTAGGAGCTGCTGCTGCTTTAGCTCTCACTCGCGCTACTGCTCTGCTCTTGCTCTCAGTCCCCTGCCTGGTCTGCTCTTGCTCTTGCTCTTGCTTGCGATGCTGCTCCACTTTAGCTACACTTCAGTCGACTAAATCGACTTTTGGGTCAGTCGATTTTCAGGGGGTGGTGGGGGGCTCGCCGAAGTTAAGGAAGAACCAGCCGTAGCGTGGAGGGGGGCTCGCTGGAGAGGTACCCCACTATCTACCTTAGGGTTTAGGGTGGGGGCGGTGTTCGCCGGCAGTGGTGGGGCGGTGGCGTGTGTATTGCCGGAGAAAAAGCTCGGCACGGGGGGAGGGGGAGGGGGCTATAGGGATGGCCGGGACGGCGGCGGACCGGAGGTGGGGAGTGCTTTCGGGGCGGGCAGGGTGGCGTACCGCTGGCCGCGGGCGGTGGGGGTCGGCTGTTTGGCCGGTGGTGGCTGGCGGCTCAGGGAGGTGGAGGTTGGAGATGAACTGGAGGCCCTTGATTTTGATCCAACGGCTGCAAAATCGATTGACCAGAGATGAAAAAGTCATTCGGCTAAGTGTAGCGTCACCAGTAGCGCGTTCAGTTTCGATAGTAAAATTCTGTATCGACAGCAAAATTCAATTTCGACAGTTAAGTTCAGTTTCAACAGTTAAATTCAGTTTCGACAGTTAAGTTCAGTTTCGGCAGTTAAATTCAGTTTCAACAGTTAAGTTCAGAGATGAGCGGCTGATGTATAAATCTAGCACTTTGTGGTTATGTATTTTACGTCATCTATTGGAGATGCTATTAGAATTCCACTCAGGTTAACATTGTCTCTTTTGTCCTGCTTCAGCCTGGGCGTCGTACAACTCACCGGAGCTGCTCCAATGAAGAAACCGTCCATCACAGCAGAGCTATACCTCGGGCTCCATCTCCAGACGCCTAAGATCTTCTTCCCCTCCTCCGACAACCAATTCAGTCAGAGCATCCTCACCGGCCAACCCGATCACGCTGAGATCGACATGGCTTCGCCAAAGAGGTTGTACACTTCTTGTGGTTTGACTTAATCTCACCATGCTTCTTTGCATCCCGTGATCTTCCAATTCTTGTGAACCAAACACCCAGATTGGCAGAAATCCTGTGTTTTTAAATTCTCTGTGTTGCATGTGCATTCCTATCCTATTCTTGTCTACTTCCTATCCCTGCATTGTTAGAGTCCTCAAATTCAAACAAGCCCTTACACAATTACTTCTGTTACATACATGTGTCAAAGAAAACCTTGTGTGGTTTGTCCTGCTCCTGCGGTGTTGTGTTCCACCCCAGCTCAGCTGCTCCAACGACGGAAGGGTTCACCACAGCAGGGATCTGCTCTCCTGGCTGTCTTTCACCGCCTCAGATCTTCTTCCCCGCCGCCGGCACCCACGACAACTGCATTACCATCATCAACTGAGCAGATGACCCTGAGGACTGCACGGGTCCGCAAGAGAGGTCACACTCTTTTGTGTCTGCTTACATTATGCATCGCTTAATATGATGAAATGCTACTTTATCGTCGTGTTCACCTATTAGACTCTGACTCAGGTCCAAACTTATGCTGAAACTTGAGTTTTTAAATGGTTGGGGGGTACATATTGGGGCAGCAATCAGTACTATCTGTCTACTATCTGGTTAATCTCGGGTGTCTACTATGAGTTTCATGTTGGGTGCAAACAAACATTAAAGGAGCCATTAGTTGTATTTTATAACTAAAGCTATTATCTGCCTGCTATCATTGGTTGCGGGTCTATCCACAGTTTTCTACCTTCACTCTGGATTTGTGCATGCACTCCTTACATAATCTCACTATGTTTTATTCCTATGCATGTAAGTTATTGTACACAATGGAACTGAACATGTAGAGCAAAAGAGACGAGCCTTGCATGGCAATAAAATTGCATGCAGACGTCGCTCCATGGTGGGTGCAAAGGCAGCCCCCCTCCACCCATTTCGTATTGTAATCAAGAGGAAGATAACTCCTCAGAGGAGGATTCAGAGATAGATGACCAGTTATACCCCCCCACCCCACCGAGGTGCATGCTCTAACTTGGCAGGGTTATGTTGCTCATATCGTGCGTATGGTATCTTGCATTGCTATGTCATCTTCTTAGTTTAGACATGATTTGTGTGAAGGCCACCTGTTTAGTGTCTAATTACCATATATGTGAATTATGCAATGCCATCTTTTTGTAAGACATTATATATGTGAATTATGCAATGATATCTTGTTGCAAGGCATTATATATTTGAATTATGCAATGCCATGCTGCTTAGCCAAGCGTCATATATGTGAATTATATCATGCCGTCCTTTTTTCTATTTCTCATTGCTTTCGTCGACAATGTTTGTATATTCAACTGCTCTTCCTGTGCATCAGCCATTTGAATTGGTGATGGAGAATTCTGGAGTGATAACAAGGTCATCAGAGCAGACAATGCTACCTGGTGAAGCAGATATGTTGTTGTTTACAGATAGCTCTTTAGAGGAGGATTCAGAGGCAGATGACATGTCCTATTATCCCCCTGAGTTGTATGATCAAACTTGGCAGGGTTATATTACTCATATCATGTATATGTCGTATTGCAATGCTTAGTTTTTACATCATATACACGATATTGAATGCCATATCCTTAGTTGACATATCATATATGCGATTGCCCTCTGCTCACTTCCTTAGTATAAAAATCATATATTTGAATTATATCATGCCATGATGTTTACATAGACATCATGTATCTGAATTATGGCATGCCAACCCATTTTCTAAAGACATAATATAGTTATCTCATCTCATCCTGTTTACATAGTCATCATATTTTGAATTATGTCATTCTATCCGTGAATTATCATGCCATCATGTTTCCATCGACGACATGTTTGTGATTTATGGCATGCCAACCACTTCAATAGACACATCGTATAGTTATATCATGTCATCCTGTTTACATTGTCATCATATTTTGAAGTATGTCATTCTATCCTGTTTAGTTAGCCATCATACATGTGAAATCGTGTCACGCTATCCTGTTTAATTAGCCATCATATATTTGAAATTATGTCCTGCTATTCTGTTTGGTTAGACAACATAAATGTGAATTATTTCTTGCCCTATTTTCATCCCCACTATCCATTGCACCTGTCTATCTTACAATGTATGTACATTCAATTACTTTTCTTGTTTATCAGCCATTTCAATTGGAGGGGGTGATGGCAGTATCTATGGGAGTAAAAATACGGTCTTCAAAAAAGATCGTGCTACCTGTCGATGGAGATAGAACCACGGTTGTACTTGCCCAAGAACCAGCCCCACCACGCACAACCTAGGCTCACGCAGATTGTACCCCTACCGAATTGGACAGAGAACCAGCTACACCCCTTCTAACCCCAACCCCAACAGATAGTAACCCAATTCTCGTTGACACAACACCGCCTCCACCACAGAGCACCCAATCATGAGCAGTTAGTAAGGCAACTGCGGTGCCCAAAGCACGAGGACCAACACTCTGAACCCCAAGTCAATGCTTAAAGTAGAAGAAGAATTGTTCTCAGGTCAGGTTCTGTAGCTATGGTCATACTACTTTGCTCTTGCATCACTGTATTTACTCATACGAACTAATTTCAAATTTGAAGGATGCAATTGAAACTCCAATGGCGCAACAAGTATGTTTTAAACATGTTTCTTTAACGTGTTTGTTGTTGTAACTTTCTCTATGTTGATTTCAGTTTCAATTGAATAAACAATTATGTTTTCATGCCATGCACATTACAAGTGTTGTTATTGCTGTATAGTTTCCCACACTTATATTATTTATATGATGCTTTGACTTAAATAGATATGATTCGAACTATATCTATCTTGATTTGGCAACATAAACTAGAATGATATAGACCATACAGTGACCATACTACATATATATATGTTTGTTTCATGCTGTTATCCTGTCCACCTTACTACTGAACTGGTTTACCAAAATGAGTTTCATATACTACATTGTAAATCTGTGATGTGTTTGTTTGTTTCTCCTTTTGAACGTGAATAGAATATTGGAGAAGAGTACCCCGTCATGCAATGGTAAAGGAAGTAATGCAGATCAGGTTCAAGATAGTGATATATCCCTGTTGTTCTCCAAGAAAGCTGATAAAAACTATATTGAAGACACTGAGACAACCCCAACGTCCTAACTTGATGTAGTGTTCGAGTTACTGGCTACTACTGCTGGCACCAGCTCTTCGAACTAGCTACCTGAATCAGTTCGGCTTCTTGAGTCTCAACTTCAAGTTGAAAGAAATCGATCAGATGTTATGCGACAGGAAGCCGTAGGACTGAGGAACTCCCTGTAGAATTCAGATGCATACTTTCTGGTGCAACAGCAAGTGCTGGAGGATTTAAGCACCAAACAAGAGAAAGTTAATAAGCTTGCTAAGCATCTTGCCAGCATTATGGGAACCCAGGATATTGTTTCTTCAGCTCTTCTGAAGTGGTTTCAGTTCTGGACTTGTTTTGCTACGGCGTGTATATGATGCTTTGTTCCCTATATTTGCACTTGTGGCGAACTTTGATGCCCAGTGTATGTAATATGTGTAATAGCCGTGATAGCCTAGCGTAAGCTGCTTGCTTATTTATTTCCGTTGTCTTGTTTATTTGTTTTCTGGTAGTCAGCGCAGTTCTTTTTCCACGGTTTGCTAGTGGCCGGAATAACCTATTTTTTAAAACTAGGCCACATTAACAATGGGCTACATATTTACTGTAGTTAACATGGGCCTCCTATGGGCCGTAGAAACAATGGGCCTTCTATGGGCCATAGAAACAATGGGCCTTCTACGGGGCGTAGACACAATGTGCCTTCTACGGGCCGTATCATCAATGGGCCTTCTACGGGTCGTATGATCGGTTGGCCAAACATGGGCCAATAACAGACCACATTATGGCCGTAAATGGGCTAGAGTTGAAATCGTCCGTTTATGGGCCGACCATAACGGGACGTCGTTAATACGCTGTATTTGATGATGATATGGAAACGACCCAACATATTAACAAGCCACTAACGGGCCGACTGTAACCATGGGCTGTATTTGGCCCACAGGCAAAAAATGACAGCAAAGGGTCGAAAGTAAACGAATGCTAGAAATGAGCCCAAGAATAAATGGGGCCATATTTGATGACGCTATGAAAATGGCCCAACGTATTAACGGGCCACAAATGGGCCAACTGTAACCACGGGCTGTATTTCGCCCACAAGCAGAAAATGACAGTAACGGGCCGAAAGTAAACGAATGCTGGAAATGAGCCCAAGAATAAATGGGCCCTGAGAAGGCCAAAAGATAACATGGGCTGGAAATGGCCCAACAGAATCATTGGCTGTTAATGGGTATAAAGTGATACACTGTTCATTATGGGCTAGTTTTACCACGGGTCGTTAATGGGCCGAGGGTTACTAAGGGCCTCATATGGGCCAAAAGACGTAATGGGCCATACATGGGCCGGAAGTTAAAACATGCTAGAATTATATTGGAAGGCCCAGATGACGCTACTGGGCCTAATTCGGATAGGCCGTAAACGGGCCCTGGGTTAGCGGGCTGTAAATCAGCTATATGTGAATAGGCCGTTAAAAGGCTTGCCGTGGGCCAGCCTGCCACCTTTTGACCAAGTCAAATGGGCCAGCCTTTTCATGGGAATGGGCCTCTGTTGGGCCGTGCCACGTGTCGACGTATCATAGGCGCTTTGGGTCCAATGAGTGGATGACATCTATCCCAACGGTGAGCCGACACGTGTTTCTTCCATCCAATGATGATTTTACACATGGAAAATCCTCATTGGTCGGGGCTATTAACGTGTTATCGGATCCAAAACCGGACCCAATTGCTTAACGGCGTTCCGTTATGGTGGATGCCACGTGTCGGTCACCGTTGACGAAAGCACTTCTGTGACGCACGATTTATCGTCATGGAAGTGGACACTTCCGTGATAATAATTTTGGTAATGTCATGGAACACTTCTACGATAGCACAGGTATGACTATCTTGATTCTGTCATAAATTTGTCATGGATGTACATGCATGACAGAAAACGTGACTGTCGGTGTACTAGAGTAGGGGTACCCTAGTATCCCTTACTTGTGCACGGGCAGTCGCAGCATCCCGCGGCAAGGCTTGCCGGGTGACCGCCAAGGTCCTCCATGGTTCCTGTGGAGCCATTCAAGAACAAAGTATTCAAGCCAAGGAGACAAGGCCCCGGCAAGAGGAGCTTGCCGGGAAGGCCAACCAAGGCATCTCAAGGAACTTGCCGCGACCCGCCATGCGTCCCGGCAAGGCCCGGTGAGCGACGAGCTCCCGGACGCGACAAGACATCGACCGTGGCAAGGCGCTTGCCGCGGCAAGCTACCACTCTGTACCCGTGCTCCAGCACATCCACCAACGTGTAGCTCTGGGGCCATTCCAGGCGTACGTGGCGGGAGGCTGTGCAGCCAGCGGTGCGCGGTGGCAAGCGGTGTTGACAAGATTGCCATCATGGCGAGCGGTGGCGTCCCTAACGGTCCCTTTTGCACTATTTGGGCGACGCGGACGGGCATTTAATGCCCTTGTCCCCTGCCGTCAGGGTTAGGTATGATACACTGTAACAGGTAGTTGTACCAACCGCAACACCTTTCCATTTTTACCCTTGTCTACGTTGCCACCTGTCGGTGACCCCTTGAGCATATAAAAGGAGGCCCATGCGCAACGTAGGGGAGGGACGGGAGGAGGAAGACACTCACGCTCGGTCTCGTTAGCTGCTGGTGTGTACTGTAGCACTCACCGCTCCCAAGCAAGAACTCAATACAAACCGCAAAGCAGGAGTAGGGTTTTACGCATCTGTGCAGCCCGAACCTGGGTAACTGCTCGTGTGTTTCGCCTCGATCCGCTCTTCGTGCGATCTTCGCCCCCCGCCGAACCGAAAGGGACTCGGTCCACCGGTCCCATAGGTTTTCGTGGATTCGTTCCCCGACATCTTTGGCGCGCCAGGTAGGGGGCGTCGAAGTTGTGTGAACCTGATCCGGCATTCACACGAGCTAGATCTTCACTGTCTTCATCGACATGCCGCCGAAGAAGAAGGCTTCGGAGGCGGCTGCTCCGTCCGCGCCGAACCCACCACCACCGTAGCAAACGGCTGGTGGGCTAAGCGTCGACGGAAGAACCGGCGTCGACGAGGGAGATCACGGTGCTGCCAGGTCCAAGGAGAAGGCTACGCTTCCCATCGGCGGCGTAGTCAGCTCCCACAACGACCGGGCGCACTCCAAGACCTCGGCGTCCGTACATGCACCGCGCCCATCTCAGGAGGCGCGGGACCAGCAGCGTCATGGTACTCACGGTACCATACGTTTGCTGGACCAAGATCGAGCTGGTGGATCTCGGAGCGCTCAAGACCAGCATGCACACCAACATGCTGGCACGAGCGAGGCACGATCGCCTGGACGGGATACTGCTCCTTCTAACATAGTTAGAAGTCCGAGCATATCTCGCTCCTCACACCGTTCGCCACCGCCACCCGCCACTTCAGCAGAAGCTTTGGCGCGAGCTCAACTGCTCCTGGACTACCCTCCAATGGCAGACAAGATCGACGACTAGAGGGCCACCATTCAAAGTCTCATCGGTTTCGCCAACGACGACACTCCATGGCAGGCAAGTACATCGCAGCCGCGGCAGGTCAGCCAGGCACGAGCCGGTGACGAAAAGACCGGTGGGGGTGCAACCACCGTGCACTCTGCGCCCCGAAGGCCAAGATCCCCGACTCGCCGGATACACCTCGACAGCGACTCTACCGCGTCATCAGATCCACAAGCTCGTCGCGATCAGCGCCAAGTTCTTCACGAACGACAACAAGAAGACGCTCGTACTCGCATCGAGCGCCGAAGAGAAGCGCGGCGTCAATCGGACCAGCGCGTTGGGCCCTCTGTCGACATGCATGCACCAGGGGAACCAGGCGACTTGCTGTACGCGGTAGGTTGCCCTGCGTTTACTCGTGAGCTGCGGCAAGTCCAGTGGCCCAGCAAGAAGAATTTCAAGCCAGACGTACCAGAGAAGTACGACGGCAAGTCGCATCCGTTGGAGTTCCTCAGCATCTACACCATCGCGGTGCAAGCTGCCGGGGGGCGGGATGACAAGATCCTTTCCAACTACTTCCCGCTGGTGCTGAAGCCCAACGTCAGGTCCTGGCTCATGCACTTGCCGGACAACTCCATATCCTCCTGGGCAGACCTATGCCATCAGTTTGTCGGCGCCTTTACAGGCGGCCACAAACCTCATGGCCAAGAGAGTGACCTTCATCTGCTCGCCCAGAAGGAAGGAGAGCCCCTGCGCAAGTACATTCAGAGATTCAGCCGTGTACAGCACAACATCCCAGACGTCCACCCTGCCGCGGTCATCAGTGCGTTCCATCAGAACGTGCGTAACCGCAGGATGCGGGAGGAGATGGCGATGTGCAAGATCAGAGACGTCAGTGAGCTGTATGCCAGGTTGACAAGTGTGCACGTGCTGAGGAAGGGAGGAAACTCCCCGGAGAGAATACAGGAGCAGGAGGATCTAACAGCGAGGATGCTGCCCCGGCAAAGAAAAACCGGCGGCGGAACAATAGGAAGAAGAAAGGCAAAGATGTGCTAGTCATTGAGCAGTCCGGCAGCGAAGGTGGCGCCAAGAAAGCCAAAGCTGGTAGCTCAGGTGAGGAGATTGCCGCCTGTACCAACTGCCAGGCTGTGGCGGTCACCGACAGGCAGGACGACACCGACAAGCAGTACTGCAAGATCCACCGCACCAAGGGCCATGACCTCCAGAGCTGCAAGAACTTCGAGCAGCTTGTCGAGCAGCAAAAGGCTGAATACGAGCGACGCGACAAGGAGAAAGCCCAAGGAGGTGCTAGAGGATCCGGCAAGAAGCGCGCCGGCCGGGGAGGACGCCACGGCAAGGCCAAGCAGCGGGAAGGAGACAGACCTCCCCGCGCCGCGACAAGGATGAAGATGACGACGACGATGAAGACATGGATGATGTCGAGACCAGTGAGTAGGAGTTCCAGAAAGCCACAGAGGTCTTGTGCGTTGACGGCGGTGCTTCTCTGCATACTTCACACCGCCAACTCAAGCAGTGGGTGCGGGAAGTCAATGCGGCAGAACCACCTGTCGAGTCACGCAAGCTTCTGAAATGGTCCAGCACGCCTATCATCTTTGATATTGAGGACCACCCTGATCGCACAACTGCGGTCGGGTGCTTGCCGATGTTGGTTTCATAAACTATCCGCAACCTCAAGGTCACTAAGATGCTAGTTGATGGCGGGACCGGCTTGAACCTGATCTCCTACGCTGTACTCCAGAAACTCCGGCTCCCTGACAGCGAGCTCGAAGAAACCGGCACATTCCAAGGAATCAACCCGGGAAGGAGCAAGCCAAAGGGGAAGGTCACGTTGCCGGTGACATTTGGCAGCGAGTTGAACTTGAGGACTGAGAGGGTCACTTTTGACGTTGCCGATTTTCCATTGCCTTACAATGGGATACTCGGTCGTCCAGCACTCGCCAAGTTCATGACAGCCTCTCACTAGGCATACAACATGCTGAAGATGCCAGGCCCGATAAGTGTCATCTCTGTCCCTGGCGACAAGAGGGATGCTCTTATCTGCGCCGACAAGATCTACCGGGAAGCAGTAGCCGCAACAGATCGCAAGTCACCTGCCGTTGAAGCTCCCGGGGGGAAGAAGAAGACCAAGCCCGGCAAGAGTTCTGATTCCCACTCCGGCAAGCGCACCTCTTCGGAGTGCTGCGCTACCGTCGAGGATGCACCATCGAGCTCCACCGGCAAGTGTAAGAAGACAATGGCAGCTCCGCCAGAGACCAAGAAGGTGTCCGCCAAGGAGGACGACACTGGTGGTACCTTCACCATCAGTGCCACTCTTGACCCTAAATAGGAAAGCGCGCTCATTGCTTTCCTCCGGGCGAACGTCGACGTGTTTGCGTGGCAACCGTCTGACATCCCCGGTGTTCCCAGGAAAGTAATTGAGCACCGGCTTGCCGTCTATCCTCATGCGCGGCCCGTCAAGCAGAAGGTCAGGAAGCAAGCAGTGGAGCGCCAAGAATTCATCGCGGAAGAAATCAAGAAGTTGGAAGCAGCAGGCCTTGTCAGAGGAGTGCTCCATCCTACGTGGTTGGCCAATCCTGTAGTCGTGCGCAAGGCAAACGGGAAATGGAGGCTTTGCATCAACTTTACCGATGTTAACAAAGCTTGTCCCAAAGACCCATTTCCCTTGCCGCGCATTGACCAGATTGTTGACTCCACGGCCGGATGTGACTTGCTTTCATTTCTTGACGCATACTCAGGATACCATCAGATCTTCATGGCAGAAGAGGATGAGGAGAAGACCGCATTCATCACTCCATGTGGCACGTACTGTTTCATACGGATGCCTTTCGGTTTAAAGAATGTTGGTTCAACATTTGCAAGGGTAATCCATGTCGCTTTTGAGCCACAAATACACAGAAATGTGGAAGCCTACATGGATGACATAGTGGTCAAGAGCAAGGACAAGGCAACTCTGATTCAAGATTTAGACGAGACATTTGCAAATCTGCTCAAGATTAGCCTCAAGCTCAACCCTGAGAAGTGTGTGTTTGGAGTCCCTTCAGGCAAGCTTCTCGGGTTCTTCGTGTCTCAGCGGGGAATTGAAGCCAATCCCGACAAGATCAAGGCCATTGATCAGATTGAAGCACCAAAGCGCGTCAAGGATGTACGAAGACTTGTCGGTTGCGTGGCTGCTCTCAGCAGGTTTATCTCTAGGTCTGCTGAGCGTGCCCTGCCGTTTTTCAAAATATTGAAAAAGGCAGGTCCAATGAAATGGACTCCGGAAGCGGAGGCTGCGCTGCAAGACTTGAAGAGATACCTGTCCTCCACTCCAACACTTGTCGCACCTAAGCCACAAGAGAAGTTGCTGCTGTATATAGCGGCAACCAATCAAGTGGTTAGTGCTGCGTTAGTAGCGGAGAGGGAGGCAGATGATGAGCCAGCAACCACGGCAGGCGCATCCAGCGACAAGCAGGGGGCTTTGCCGACAAGCTCTGGTCCCGACAAAGATGGATCTGCGCAGGCGCGCGAGGAGATACAGAAGAGAATGGTGCAGCGCCCAGTTTATTTTGTCAGTTCCCTTCTGCAGGGGGCTAGGTTAAGGTACTTTGGTGTGCAGAATTTTCTTTTCGGCCTTCTCATGGCCTCGAGAAAGCTGCGCCATTACTTCCAAGCACATGAGATCACAGTTGTCACTCGTTTTCAGCTGAAGAGGATACTGCAGAATCCAGAAGCAATAGGCAGGATTGTTGAGTGGGCACTGGAACTGTCAAGCTTTGGCCTCAAGTTTGAGAGCACTTCAACTATCCAAAGTAGAGCATTGGCAGAATTCATAGCAGAGTGGACGCCAACACCAGATGAAGAAATTCCAGAAACGAGCATCCCCGTCAAGGAAGCAAGCAAAGAGTGGCTGATGTACTTTGATGGTTCCTTCTCGCTGTAAGGCGCCGGTGCTGGCGTGATGCTTGTCGCACCCACCGGAGAGCACCTCAAGTACGTAGTCCAGATGAACTTTCCCAAGGAGCAAGCAACAAACAATACCGTAGAGTATGAAGGTTTGCTTGCCGGTCTCAGGATCGCGGCATACCTTGGGATCAAGAGTTGTCAGAGTCCGTTGATGGAAGCCTACGTTGATGAAGTGAGAAAGCTAGAAGAGCACTATGACGTTCTACAGATGGAGCATGTTCCAAGAGCTCAGAACGACATTGCTGATGGCCTGTCAAAGTGCGCCGCACTTAAGTTACCTGTGGAACCAGGGATCTTTGTGCTCAAGCTGACTCAACCATCTGTAACGCCATAAACTGGATAGAGCAAGAAGAGGAAGTTGATTTCTGGTGACTATTTTCCAGCAGAGCTTTCCGAAGCCGCCGCCAAGAAGGTCCCCAAGATCAAGACCAAGAGTGCTGAGGAGCAGTCTGCTCCGGCAAGCCGTAGGGTTTGTTCCGTTGAAGCAGAGGCTCCTGACAAGTTTTGCTCCGGCAAGCTTGCCGGGGAACATCAGGCTCCAGCTGAGCCGCAGGTTCTCGCCGTAGAAGCGGATGTTCCCACAGCAGCAGATGTGCCTTTAGTCCTTGTTGTCGAGCCACAAGCTCCAGCATGGGCACAGCAGATTGTCCGTTTCCTTCAGACAGGAGAACTTCCCGAAGAGCAAGAAGAAGCGGAAAGAGTAGCCCGACAGTCAAGTATGTACCATTTTGTCGACAACACACTGTACAGAAGAAGACTCAACGGTGTGAAATTGAAGTGTATTCACTGGGAAGGCGGACAAAAGCTGTTGGCAGAGATACATGGAGGCATATGTGGTCACCACATTGGCGCAAGAGCACTTGCCGGCAAAGCGTTCAGGCAAGGTTTCTTTTGGCCGATAGCCCTCCAGGATACAACTGCACAAGTAACCAAGTGTGAAGCGTGCCAGTTCCATTCCAAGCAGATACACCAGCCAGCTCAAGCTCTCCAGACGATCCCTTTATCCTGGCCATTTTCGGTCTGGGGGCTCGACATCCTCGGCCCCTTTCCCCAAGCCGTCGGGGGCTTTGAGTAC
Source organism: Secale cereale (assembly GCA_902687465.1). Taxonomy (NCBI): domain Eukaryota; kingdom Viridiplantae; phylum Streptophyta; class Magnoliopsida; order Poales; family Poaceae; genus Secale; species Secale cereale. The sequence goes on along the minus strand of LR738711.1, from coordinate 317,196,256 downwards.
TTGTACGTCGCAATCGACAAGTTCACAAAGTGGCCGGAAGGGGAAGCGGTGAGGAAGGTGACAGCACAGTCAGCAGTCAAGTTCTTCAGGTCGATTGTTTGCCGCTTCGGGATCCCTAACAGGATCATCACCGACAACGGTACACAATTCACGAGCCGCACCTTCATGCAGTACGTCCAAGATCTTGGCGCCAAGGGCTGCTTCGCTTTTGTTGCTCACCCGAGAAGCAACGGTCAAGCCGAGAGGGCAAATGCTGAAGTGCTGCGTGGGCTGAAGACCAGGACTTTCGACAGGCTGCGCAAGTGCGGAAGAAACTGGATTGAGGAGCTGCCGGTGGTTCTTTCGTCGATCAGGACGACGCCAAATCGAGCCACTGGCCAGACACCTTTCGCTCTAGTCTATGGATCAGAGGCAGTTCTCCCCACGGAACTCGTATACGGGTCACCTCGAGTGCTCGCTTATGATGAGCTAGAGCAAGAGCAGCTGCGACAAGATGACGCGCTGCTCCTTGAGGAAGACCGTCTTCAGGCTGCTGTACGAGCTGCTCGTTACCAGCAAGCTTTGCGCTGCTACCATAGCCGCAAAGTTAACGCCAGAAGTCTCGAGGAAGGCGACCTTGTTCTTCGGCGCGTTCAGTCCGCCAAGAATTCCGACAAGTTGACGCCGAAGTGGGAAGGCCCTTACCGGGTGAAACGAGCCACTAGGCCTGGCGCTGTCCGCCTTGAGACCGAAGATGGAATTCTGGTGAGCAACTCCTGGAACATTGAGCATCTTCGTAAGTTTTACCCGTAAGGCGCGGTTGTCGGAACCTGTTTCGACAACCACCTTTTGTACAAGTCTTGCCGCTGTTGCATGTAATCCTTTGTACAAAGCCGGGCGCAGACCCCGTGCATAGATAAAGCTCATGTGCTCCGCACATCTTGTCAATTTCATGCTTTCTATTTTTTGCATGTGTTATCTGACACTTTGTGCAGCACCTACCCCCGGTAAGCAATAACGAGCCGTAAGGCTCCATATCTTTATTTTCTCTTCTTTCTTTTTTTCAAGGAAAGGGAGGTTCCCTCGCCCACATGTTTGCCGGGGGGGGGAGGAGAAGATAATGGTATGGACCAGGCGTCGTCCAAGAAAGTTTCGCCTTACCGGGAAGCAAACAACAGAAAAGCTAAGTTGCCAAAGTTTGAGCAATCAGATTTTTAAAAATTTTAAGTTATCTTCCTTGAACGACCGTGCTTTGTATGGAAAACATGTGCGCGGAGGAACCAACTCATAGCTAGTTGCGCCCTTACTTTGTTTCGAGTCCGCTCAACAACTTAAGTGTGCTGCGACTAGTTGTGACAAGGTTTTTTGTCGGTAACGGCACCGCCAGCAGGCTGCTGACGTCCCGCACTCAGCGCTCGCGGCTAAGGTGCCTGCGCCGGCAAGTTCCCTAAAAGCGTAGGGCAAAAACATACAAAGGAAGGAATCAAGTAAAGGAAATAACATTGCAATCACTACCCAAAATAGAGTTATATTACAAGGTAGCTTGTCGCATCTCTAACAGATTGTTCTCATAACATGACCAGCAGCGAAAAGAAAAGAAGAAAACGGGCGGCCTAGTCTACGCGATCGCTTTCAATCCTCTTAATCCCGCTCACCTTGTCCACAATGGGTGCGACAAGGGTCTTGAGCGCTTCCAGATCAGCATCCGGCGGCAGGGTCTTGAGGACGTTGGTGAGGTTGAGGCCTGGATTGCGGAAGGCCACCTTCACCAACACCTTTTAAAGAGCTCCCGCACAGATTTTGCGCGACTCGTCGGCCAGCTGCTTTGGAATCTTCTCCCGGAGTCGCTGGAGGGCCGTCGCCACGCCTTTGAAGAACAAGGTAAGCTTGGCGCTGGGTTGGAGGTTCTCATCGGAGGGATACCCGAGATCCTCCATCCCCAGCTGCGCCAGCTCCCTGTCAATGTCTGCGGCGACATCCATGAGACCCTCCGTCCAATGCTCCACATTCTCCCTAAAAGCGTTCTGGGCGGCAGCAGCACTCACCAGCAGCGCCTTGTCGGCCTTGATCTCCTCCTTCAAGGCCACCTCCTGCTCCCTGGCGCCGTCCAACGTCTTGGTCAAAGTAGTCATCTTCAACTCAAGATTTGTTTTGGAGTCCTCGGCGGCGACAAGTTCCTTGCCCTTCTCGGCGAGACGAACCTGCAACTCTGAGTTGCTGTAGGCGTCCTTCTCCCGCTCACACTTGAGCCCGGCAAGCTCTTCACCGCTCGCCTTGATATCGGCCTCCAGTCGCGCCACCTTTGTCTCCAGCTCCTTCTTGGCGGCCTCGACAGCTACGGCAGCATCCTCGGCTTGCTTGAGGGCTCCGCCGAATGATTGCTCGCGCGCGGTAAGCTCCTCCTCGTGGCTGTCAAGGTTCACCTTCCGCTGCGCCAGCTCGCCCTCCTGCGCAGACAGCTTCTCAGCGGCAAGCCGCTGTTGCTCTTCGACTTCAGCCTTCTCGAGGAAGAAGGCCTTCTGCTCCTCGGCGAGTTGCTCCCGCTCCTCTGCCAGGTACCGGAGAGCTTCCTGGTTAAGACCCCGGAGCTCCTCTGCGCGCTTCTCGATGTCCGCTCCCGCCTTCGCGACAAGCGCCTCTCAGGATTCCAGCTTGGCCTGCCGAGCACGGTAGAGCGACACCAGCTTCCGCAGCAGCCGCTCCTCCTCAGGCTCGCCGCTGCTGCTGCTCGGCGCGTCAACCAGCGTCAGCCCAGCGGAGGCGAGCACCTCTCCATCGAAGCTTTCTCCTTCGACCGGCGCCCTGGAGCTTGACGCCCCGGGGAGGTTGATGAAGACGTTTTCGCCGGCCTTCAAGTAGACGCCTGGCTGGGGCTTTTCGAAGCCTGGCGCTGCGGCAGTGGCGGAAGCGTCGGCGGTCGGCGTAGCGCCTGGCGCTCCTGCGGCCTCAGGGCCGTCAGTACGATCGCCAGACCCCTCGCCAGCTTTTGCGGCGGCAGCTTTGGCGGCCTCTTCGCCGGCGGGATCATCAGCGTCGGCTGCTTCTTCGGTGGCAGCGGCATCGGCGGTATTGCCGCGCGTGTTCTCCTCGCCGGCAACCTCGGTCTCCATCGGCTTCGTAGCAGATGGGTCTGACGGCCGGAAAAGGGAGAAAAGTCAAGCAAATATCCAAAAAGAAGATCAAAAGAAGAAGAACCCAAGGGAAGCTTTGGAGCAAGAAGATTACCTGTACCGGGTTCTGCAGTCGTAGTCTCCGCCGCCGGGGGGCCGCTGGTGCTGTCCCTTGCCAGAGAACTCTCCCTTGCCGGAGAACTTCCCCATGCCGGAGAACTCTCAGTTGCCGGAGAAATCTCCCTTGCCGGAGAATTCTCCCTTGGCACGTCGGGGGCGGTCTCCGGGCGCTCGTGGTGGGGCTGCTCTGCTGCTACACAAACCAACAATCAGATGTCAGCAAAGAAAGAGCATCCAAGCGTGCCTAACAGCGGAAAGCGAACCATATACTTACGCTGCGGGCTGCGCTGGGGGCTGCTCTGGAGAATAGTTGCCGGGTCCGGCAAGGTGGTCTCGGTGGGTTCGTCCTCGACGATAATCACCTCCTTTGGACGCGCCGGGACCTTGGATCTCTTCGCCGCTCTCTGGGCCAGAGTCCTAAAAAGGAATAAGTTCGGAGTAAAGCAAATGAGATACAAGACAAAACAGCAAGAATTGAAGAACTACAAGTACAGCAAAGAATCTTACTCTTGTTCTTCCTCGTCGGAGCTGAACGCGGAGAAGTCGAAGTCCGGCTCACCTCCGCCGCGAGGAGGCGGAGGAGTGGGTTCCCTTGGCCGCTTGGCGGGGGCAGTGGCGGTGGTCCGAGACGACCCCGCTCCGTCAGCCGCCGCGGCATGAGAGGCGGCAGGAGCAGAAGCGGTGGTCCAGCTGGACCCCGCTCCAGTTGCCGCAGTAGCGTGAGGTGCTCCCGGGGCAACAGTGCTTGCCACGGTGGAGCGTGTCACGCGGCGCGGCGACTATCGACTCGTCCGCCACTCCGCTACGTCCCCGGCCTTGCGGAGACGCCTTCTTGGTGGAGCTGGGGGCTCTGCTTGCGGCGAGCTGTCCGAAGATGAGGAGGAAGAGGAGTTGATCTCCAACGAGCCGCTCGTATCCTCGGCGGGCTCGCTCGACTCGACGTCATGCCCGGCAAGCTCTTCCTTGCCGGCATGCTCCTCTCGCTCGGCAAGGCTTGCCGCCTCTGCTTCCTCTGCCTCCTCCACGGTGAATCCAAACTCGCCCGCGGCTGCGGCTGCCGCTGCCTCTTCCAGCCTAGTGGCGATGCGTTTCATCTCCGCATCGGCGGTGGCGCGAGTGAGGCTCTTCTGTTCGTCGGAGCGGATCGGCACTTCAACCAAGCCGTCAAAGAACTCCTGCACGACGACGTCTTCAGGCTCTTGCCAAGTTGGGACAATTCCATGCAAATGGCACAGCGGCATCATTGCACGGATGCGGTCGAGCGCGGAGTTGTTGCACAGTGGAACGACACCCTTCGGCAACCTGAACACTTCGGGATGTTGAGGGTCGTACTTGAACAGCTCCTGGAGCATCGTGTTAAGTTCCAGAACAGTGAAGTTGAAGTTGAGGCCCGGGCGCAGCCTCATGATGTCCGCCACATTCTTGAAGTCCTAGGTAGGTCTCATCCTCTCCTGCAGGGGGGCGATGCGGCGGTGAAGAAAATCTGCGCCAACCGCACCTACAGTGAGCCCGGCAAGCCTAAGGCGTTGGATCTGGGTGACGGCAATCTTCAGCCTATCGTCCTCCGGGGCCACGTTGCTCCAATCGCTGTCGTGCGCTAGTGGGGCTTGGCACCAGGCGGTAAACGGCTACGGGTTGTCCTCGACAATCCAGAACCAGTCTGCTCTCCATAACTCCCACTTGCCGCGGAACTCTCCCTCCAGATAAGCTTCCTTCTTGCCAGCTCTCGAGATCCAGGCGATTCCGCCGGATAAAGGCTCTCCTCTCTCAACTCGGGGCATAAAGAAGTGGCGAAAAAGGGCTACGTTTGGATAGACTCCGACAAAGTTTTCGTAGAGATGTGCGAAAACTGCCATGGTCAGAACAACATTGGGGGTGAAGTCAAGGAGGCGGAACCCGTAGGTGTTCATGAGATCGCAGAAAAACTCAGAGAAAGGCGGGCAGAGCCCGCAGTAGAAGAACAAGGCGAAGAATGGATATCCATTTGGAGCCATTCCCGAAGCGACGGCTGGAAGTACCTTCGTGCGCGGATGCACCCGCGTCTCCGTCGGCCAGAAGAGGTAGTAATACTCCCTCGGCTCCCTCGCGGCGAGCTTGGGGGGGAAGATTGCCCGCTCCTTTCGCAGCGCCACGAGCCGCTGCGCCTCGGTCGACTTCACAACCTTCCCCTTGTCGGCTTTCGGAGCCATGGCGGAAGTGGTGGGGGAGGTCGACGGCGTTGGTGGTGCTGGTGGCGATGGGGGGCAGAGCGCTGCTCTCTTTCAGCTTTGGGAAGAAGGGGGAGCGGCGGAGGTTTCCGAGATTGGAGCAGCAACCGGCGAGTGGGCGAACTGCCCCTATTTCCCCTGCTTATAAGGAGGGAGGGGGCGGACGTTCCATCTTTCCGAATAAAGAAACCACCCACGATCTCTACCACGATGCCGCATTCAACGCGTGCCGTTCGGGGAGGGCGCGGTGGATACGGAGAGAGATACGGTGTAACCCAGGCCGCGCGTACCCGTGCCCTGTTTTGGGCCTGGCCCAACAGCGCTCGGCACCGTGTATAGCCCATGCCCGGGGGCTCCTGTCGGTGTACTAGAGTAGGGGTACCCTAGTATCCCGAACTTGTGCACGGGCAGTCGCAGCATCCCGTGGCAAGGCTTGCCGGGTGACCGCCAAGGTCCTCCGTGGTTCCTGTGGAGCCATTCAAGAACAAAGTATTCAAGCCAAGGAGAAAAGGCCCCGGCAAGAGGAGCTTGCCGGGAAGGCCAACCATGGCATCTCAACGAACTTGCCGCGACGCGCCACGCGTCCCGGCAAGGCCCGGTGAGCGATGAGCTCCCAGACGTGACAAGACATCGACTGCGGCAAGGCGCTTGCTGCGGCAAGCTACCACTCTGTACCCGCGCTCCAGCACATCCACCAACGTGTAGCTCTGGGGCCATTCCAGGCGTACGTGGCGGGAGGCTGTGCAGCCAGCGGTGCGCGGTGGCAAGCGGTGCTGACAAGATTGCCATCGTGGCCAGCGGTGGCGTCCCTGACGTTCCCTTTTGCACTATTTGGCCGACGCAGACGGGCATTTAATGCCCTTGTCCCCTGCCGTCAGGGTTAGGTATGATACACTGTAACAGGTAGTTGTACCAACCGCAACACCTTTCCATTTTTACCCTTGTCTACGTTGCCACCTGTCGGTGACCCCTTGAGCATATAAAAGGAGGCCCATGCGCAACGTAGGGGAGGGACGGGAGGAGGAAGACACTCACGCTCGGTCTCGTTAGCTGCTGGTGTGTGCTGTAGCACTCAGCGCTCCCAAGCAAGAACTCAATACAAACCACAAAGCAGGAGTAGGGTTTTACGCATCCGTGCGGCCCGAACCTGGGTAACTGCTCATGTGTTTCGCCTCGATCCGCTCTTCGTGCGATCTTCGCCCCCCGCCGAACCGAAAGGGACTCGGTCCGTCGGTCCCATAGGTGTTCGTGGATTCGTTCCCCGACATTGACCTACTATGACAAACACGTATCATCACGGAAGTGTATTTTTTTGTAGTGTATGTACAACCAAGACATGATTTTTCCACACCAATGTCTTGATTGTGATGCCATTGCTGGGCTGCCATGCCTTGAAGAGGCCCTTGATTGCTTAAGAGATGTTGGGCTACTTCAGTTTATCACAGCCAAAGAACATTGCAATGAAGAGCTTCTTCTACAATTCTATGATACACATCACATCAGAGGCTACAAAAGGGATCCAAAGACATGGGTCCTTGAGTGGATGATAGGAGATGTTCATCATGAAGCCAAACCTCAGACTCTTCTCAAGCTTACTTCCCTACCCACTCCTGGTGAGTTGTTTGAACCAGGTTGCCAGCTTCATCAGAATGAAATGCAGAGTATCTTCAAGAAGCCTAAGCCAAACATGAGTCAAATGCTTAGTATGATGAAGACATTGCTCCCGGATGCTGCTTATTCTAAGGCATTTCTTGTCAAATACCTCGAGTACCTGCCTCGCACTATCTACCACATTCTAAGGCATACTTTGTGTCCTATCAAGGGTAACTCATCTGAAGCTAAACTCGAAGGCGCCATGAAGACATTGGTCTTTTACGCACTCAATGGCATCAGATTCAACACTCATGACTTCTTCATTCGTTAGATGGCAGTGTCAGGCATTGATTTGTTTGGCCTTATGTTTTATGCTCCATCGGATATGGGACTCATTAAGCTTCACTCCACTATCAACTATCAAGCTTCAGCGCGCAATCATGTTGTATTCCTGCCTGAGGTTGATATGTCCTATGAAGCCATCTATCCTGAGCCTGCTAAGAAGCCACTTCAACTGCTCAATGTTGATCATCAAAGCTTCACTCAGCATGTTGAAGGTGTTCATGTGCCTAAGTCTGCTGCTCCTGGTTATCCTCTGGCTGTCAATTTGCATCTGCCGCATCATGCGAACACCGATGCCACAAATAGCACCATTTCTCAAAGGCCTCAGAAGCGTCCGCATGTCCTCAATGACCGAGAGCTTCTTGTATCACTTCACTAGAAGCAGGATAGGCATCATGATTGGTTGAAGTGCCAGATGCAGAGTCTTCTACCTTATGTAAATCACATTCGCAACCTGGCAACCAAGAACTCTTTTGTTGCTCATGAAGCATGTCAGCGGTCCTAGAAGAGCCTCATATTGCTTTGCTCCAAAGCTGATCTTCAAGCAGAGGACTTCACCGAACGCTTCAAGTTTACTCCAGGCCTCAACAATCTGAGAGTTGGTGTCCCACTCCCTCAATTGATGACTCTGAGTATTCATCTTTGGCTGTAACTGTTGTGTGTGTCATAGATGAAGAAGACGACGCCACTTCTCCAGCCATGGCTTCACCGCATCATGATTCTGCGTCAGGCCCGTCCGCACCACCCAACTCCAATGTCGACCCGACTGCACCAACATCTTCACCGCCTGGGAATGAGTAGACACTCTATGTCTTCAAACCTTTTTGGTCCTGCTACCTCTTGAGCATGCGTTGTTTTTCCCTTGAAGAGGAAAGGGTGATGCAACAAAGTAGCGTAAATATTTCCCTGAGTTTTTGAGAACCAAGGTATCAATCCAGTAGGAGACTACACGCAAATCCCTAGTACCCGCACAGACAATTAAGAACCTTGCAACCAATGCGATAAAGGAGTTGTCAATCCCTTCACGGCCACTTGCAAAAGTGAGATCTGATAGAGATAATAAGAAAAATATTTTTAGTATTTTTGTTGTGTAGATTGAAAAGTAAAGATTGCAAAATAAAATAACAATAAAGATAGCTAGTTGACGGAAGATTAATATGATGGAAAATAGACCCGGGGGCCATAGGTTTCACTAGTGGCTTCTCTCAAGATAGCAGATCTTACGCTGGGTGAACAAATTACTGTCGAGCAATTGATAGAAAAGCGCATAGTTATGAGAATATCTAGGCATGATCATGTATATAGGCATCATGTCACACCCTGCATTTTGTAACATGTTATTTGTACCTTTGAAGCATGAAAATTTGGACCAGCAATTTTTTTAGCATCATTTGGCTTTTATTTGGATTTGAGTTTTTCTTCATATGCTTTTCATGTGCTCATTAAAGTCAACTATGACCTCTTGTAGAATTCATCTCCATACCCAAAACTTTTGCCCAATGATCATGCCAAGTGTTATATAACAGTATAGTATTTTCTTACAAAATTAACTTGGCCAAAAAGTATTTTATAAATTTAGTTTTCCAAAAACCCCTGAATTGAGATTTGCACTGCAAGTACTTGATTTACGGTGAGAAAATTATTTCAAAAGGTTTATTTGAGACCTAGTAGTCATAGGACTCCCAGAAACCACAAAGGTATAATTTTAAAAGTTATTTTCCTATTTTATTTAAAAGCTTTTTCTTAAGGCCAGAAATGGTCTTTAATAGGGGAAAATTATTTAATTATTTCAAAAATATTTGCCAAAATTCAGGGAGACTCAAAGGACATATATTGTCCATATATAAGAGTTTCAGCACTTGGTCATGTTCAAAATAATGGGCTAAACCCTCTAAAACCCTTTCTGGATATTTCAAGCATTTGAAATATTTACAAAGGAAATATTCTCCAAAAATTCTAGGGAAATTCTATCATGTCATATATGACATATTTGATGATCTTGCCAAGTCCCATGCCTTTGGAAGCAAGAAAACATCCTCAAACCCCTTCATAACCATTCTGTCCATATTTGAAGTTTGAGCAACTTTACATTGCCAAACTTGTCCAAATGCTCTCAAACTTGGTGGACATGCTAGAATGGCCTAATAAGGCATCTAGACCAAATGGCACAAGATTTGGAATATAGCAACTTGATCAGATCACCCTAAAACCCTTTCTGTTCAAATGCAAATTTGAACAACTTTACATTACCAACTTTTTATCTGGAGCTTCAAACTTTGCGGGCATGATCATAACCACAAATGATGATGCTACACCAAGTAGTGCATCAAGGGGAGATTATTAGCTTGACTCAATCAAGATGAAGCTATTTCTGTTGATTTCTAGGGTTCACCAAAGTTACATTGGCTAGTTTCTTCAAATGAGCCCAAATTTGGTGAAGCACCCTATTTTCACATGATATTCTATCCTGTTAAGTGCCATGTCAAGTGGAGGTCATTTTCTTGACCAAACACTAATCAAACACCTTCTGCAGAATTACTAAAACCCTCATCTTGATCACTTTTACTCTTCTCCTTGGCCTCAACTTTTTACCACATGTTCATTCAGTTACTGGCTACCCCCAGTAACTTCCCCAGCACTCCAGCTCCATGATTGAGGGGTAAGAACCCTAGTTTACCCTACTGGACAGCAAATTTTCACCAAGTCACCAGCATCCTCCCTCTCTCTCAGCATCTCCAGGGCATCCAAGGCCTCAGGCCATTTCTTTACTCCTCCCTTGACCTTCTAGACACTCTTGGGCACGTTGGACTTGACCAGAGCGGCAAGGGCACGAAGGTGCCAGCCATTCGGGCGCTCTGGAGCACGCTACAGTGCGCCACCGCACTGTAGCTCCAGCCAATCGCCGGCCCCCGACAGCCTCAGGCCTCTCCCTCGCGCCAGTCGATGCTCCTCGACGTCCGTGACCACCCTGGTGCTGTCCCCCCTCCTCCTGCGCCCTCCAGTGGCCGTCGTCGCACGCGCGCTGGCCGCCCGCAGCGTCCACTCTTCGGCCTCGCACGCGCGCACGGTCTAGAAGCTCCCCCGCTCCTCCTCTCACCTCAACTGGACGTAGAGCTCGTCCAGCAACACCATGGACTCACTCCCATCGCCCCCCGTGCGCAGTAGCGTCGAGCCGGAGCTCGCCGGCGCACTGGACCACGGGGCTCCGCCGTCCCCCTATAAATAGGATCCCCCCGGGCCTCTCCAACAGCATCAGCAGCTCCACCACACCTCCCTGAGTCCCCCAGCACCATCAGTTCAACCCCAGGAAGTCCCAGTGCTCGGGATCGACCGGAGCTCCACCGCGTCTGGCCGCCGGTGATCTCGCAGTACGGGCCTCCTCTGCCCTTCCTTTCGCCCGATCTAGAACCGCAGTGCAACACTGACCATTTCCCCTCTGTTTCCCCCTCCTGTTGCAGTCGAAAACGACCAGAGCAACGACCTCTCGATGACCCTCCGCCGTCCCACCTCGCCGCCGGCGAACCCGACCTCCCCGGCGTGCCGCACCACCTCCACTGCATCCGCCACTCGACGCTGGACCCATCCCTGCCCTCCGTTGCCGTCGCCGTGGCCGGAAACCTCGTTGGTGAGCTCGCCGTCGCCGTGGCCATGAGGTTGGAGATGACGGGCGGGCCTCGGCTGTCATCCCCACATCTCTCTCCCCTTCCTCTCAGCCACTGACCGCCGGGCCCCGCCCGTCAGGTTTAAAAACCTGACGTGCGCGCGCAGGCACCCGTGCGGCTGGGCTAGTCCGCCCTGAGCCGTGCACTGTGGCCTTCTCTGGCCCAGTTGCACAGGGCACTTTTCCTTTTTTTCTGTAATTGTTTGAAACATTTTTACAGAAAAGAATAATGGTCCAAATAAAATAATTCCAACTCCTAAATTCTTGTAATATTCCAATCTATTTAATAGTACCACTTTCACTCACACCTATGAAACTTTTCTGTTCTGTTCAAATTTAAATTCAAATTTGAGCAGTAAAACTCATGTTCTAAAATCAATAGAATCCATTCTGTTGCTTCAAAACTCCAACTAAGTATTTTTTCCATCTTAGAAATTCCTCTAGTATTTTATAAAAATGAGTTGACATTTTTCTGAGCACTTTGATTTTTCTGTTTTATTTGTGGTCTTATTTTTCTGTTGTTATTATGTGACGTATAGATACCGTATTTGACGAAGTTGCTGAAGAAGGAGAAGGAGAAGGATTTGAAGACTTTGAAGACCAAGCAAATCCAGGCAAGCAGCCCTTTGACCATGATACACTTGTTCTCGGAACCCGTTTGTTTCTGATGCATGATGATAGATTCACGATGGTGACCTAGAGGAACCACCACATGATGCATGCTCGAACTTGATCTTGCTATGTGCTAGATGACCTGCAAATAGTTAGTCTTGATGCTTAAATGATGCATGTGTGATTTGAACCTTCGTGGTTAAAATCTTTGCATGAACCCATCGGGTGCCCCTAATGCCCGAGGGTGATGTTGAATTAGGTCATCACTTGAGAAAGAAGTGATGTGCCGGTAAAATCTTGTGCATGGGTGAAATAATGGATTAGATTTATGTGTGACTACCGTCCCAACCAAACATGTGCAACCACACTACCCCTTAAGGTCGATACTAGCATGGTGCCCGCATTACTAGTGACGGGAAGACTTGAGGTCTTTCCCGGGACGGGGTCGTGCTTGGATAGACGACCATGACTGTTTTCACAGGGCACCTGACACACCGTTGGTCCCTTCGGGTACGCGTGACATTGAAATTAGGGCAAGTCCCGTGATCTATTGTTTGTACCCGAGGGCCGTGTACCAACGAGTGGACTCTATGTTAGTGTCGTCTAAGGAAAGGTAATGACCGGGTTCTTACCCCGGGTACTTGAGGTACCGCGGGTCGTGGATGACACGGAAGTTCCCCGGATATTGTGGGTAAAGTGCACAACCTCTGCAGAGTGTAAAACTATTCGAATAGCCGTGTCCAAGGTCATGGACAGTTGGGTGGTGCTACTTAAACTATGTCCAAAATTTTACTTCATCGGTGATAGTATGTGTGTGATGAGTCAAGGTGGTGACTTGACTCGATGAGTTGAATCATATTAATGTTGATATCGGTAACCTGTCTTCGAGGTTACGCGAGTTTACTGATGCATAAACTTGATGGTAGAATATTCATTCTAGCCCTTGCTAGATTGTTCATTAATGTTCCATTGCATTGTTACCACATCATGGGTTGCTTGCGAGTACATTCAAAGTACTCATTGGCTTGCCACTGGTTATTTAATTGGCCAGGCATGGAAGAACAGGAATATGAGGAAGAGTTCTTTGGAGACGAACATGCAAACTAGGGCGCTATCCCAGTCAGAATGCCTATAGGGTTAAGGCAGATGGCATGGGTTCTACCTACCATTGAAGACTTCCACTATTTGAGTTATTTGCTACTCAGCCCATGAGGCTCTATCTATGTAAGACTTGGCCATAATGGCCATAATTCGTGTAAGATGGATGTAAGACTCTTGTTATTCAGCTTCTGTGTGTTCAGTGAGCATTGATCTCTGGGATCACTGTACACGTGTATTCGGTGATCTCGACTTCTAAGTCGGGGTTCCCACACATCACGTTCGTGACAAGTAGACCAAAACAATTCTGCATCTACTACTATTACTCCACACATCGACCGCTATCCAGCATGCATCTAGAGTATTAAGTTCATAAGAACAAAGTAACGCCTTAAGCAAGATGACATGATGTAGAGGGATAAACTCATGCAATATGACATAAACTCCATCTTTTTATCCTCGATGGAAATAAACAATACGTGCCTTGCTGCTCCTGCTGTCACTAGGAAAGGACACCGCAAGATTGAACCCAAACCTAGGCACTTCTCCCATTGCAAGAAAGATCAATATAGTAGGCCAAACCAAACTAATAATTCGAAGAGACTAGCAAAGATATTAAATCATGCATATAAGAATTCAGAGAAGAACCAAATATTGTTCATAGATAATCTTGATCATAAACCCACAATTCATCGGATCTCGACAAACACACGGCAAAAAGTATTACATCTAATAGATCTCCAAGAAGATCGTGGAGAACTTTGTATTGAGATCCAAAGAGAGAGAAGAAGCCATCTAGCTAATAATTATGGACCCGAAGGTCTGTGGTAAACTACCCACACATAATCAGAGAGGCTATGATGTTGATGTAGAAGCCCTCCATGATCGATTTTCCCTCCGGCGGAGCTCCGGAAAAGGCCCCAAGATGGGATCTCATGGGTACAGAATGTTGCGCCGGTGGAGATAGGGTTTTGTGGTGCCCTCGAATGTTTCCAGGGTATATGAGTATATATAGGAGGAAGAGGTACGTCGGTGGAGCTACGAGGGGCCCACGAGGGCGGGGTCGTGCCTACCCCCCTGGGCGTGCCCTCCTACCTCGTGGCCACCTCGTGGCTTCCCAAATGTGTACTCCGAGTCTTCTGGATTGCGTTTGTTCCAAAAACGATACTCGTGAAGGTTTCATTCCGTTTGGACTCCGTTTGATATTCCTTTTCTGTGAAACACTGAAATAGGCAAAAACATCAATTTACACTAGGCCTTTGGTTAGTAGGTTAGTCCCAGAAATAATATAAAAATTCATATTAAAGCCCACTAAACATCCAAAACAGATAATATAATAGCATGGAACAATAAAAAATTATAGATACGTTGGAGACACATCAAGCATCCCCAAGCTTAATTCCTGCTCGTCCTTGAGTAGGTAAATGATAAAAACAGAATTTTTGATGTGGCATGCTACCTAACATAATTTTCAATGCTATTTTCTTTATTGTGGAATGAATGTTCATATCCAAAAGATTGAAGAAAGAAGTTTAATATTGACATAAGAATACTAGTACTTCAAGCATACTAACAAAGGAATTATGTCTTCTCAAAATAACATGGCCAAAGAATGTTCATCCCTATAAAATCATATAGTTTGGCTATGCTGCATCTTCGTCACATGAAATACCCAAATCATGCACAACCCAAGTTTCAGCCAAGCAATTGTTTCATACTTAAATTTTTTTCAAACTTTTTCAACTTGCACGCAATACATGAGCGTGAGCCATGGATGTAGCACTATTGGTGGAATAGAGTGGTGGTTGTGGAGAAGACAAAAAGAGGAAGATGGTCTCACATCAACTAGGATTATCAATGGGCTATGGAAATGCCCATCAATAGATATCCATGTGAGTGAGTAGGGATTGCCATGCAATGGGTGCACTAGAGCTATAAATGTATGACAACTCAACAAAAGAAACTAAGTGGGTGTGCATCGAACTTGCTTGCTCACGAAGACCTAGGGCATTTGAGGAAGCCCATCATTGGAATATACAAGCCAAGTTCTATAATGAAAATTCCCACTACTATATGAAAGTGACAAAACAAGAGACTCTCTATCATGAAGATCATGGTGCTACTTTGAAGGACAAGTGTGGAAAAAAGATAGTAGCATTGTACCATTTTTTGGGCCTTCCTTTTTTTCTTAGGACTTTTTTTGGCCTTTCCTTTTTTTCGGGACAATGCTCTAATAATGATGATCATCACACTTCTATTTATTTACAACTCAAAGATTACAACTTGATACTAGAACAAAATATGACTCTATATGGATGCCTCCGGCGGTGTACCGGGATGGGCAATGAATCAAGAGTGACATGTATGAAAAATTATGCATGGTGGCCTTGCCACAAATACGATGTCAACTACATGATCATGTAAGGCAATATGACAATGATGAAGCATGTCATAATGGTGGAAAGTTGCATGGCAATATATCTCGGAATGGCTATGGAGATACCATAATAGGTAGGTATGGTGGCTGTTTTTAGGAAGATATATGGTGGGTGTATGGTACCGACGAAAGTTAGGCGGTACTAGAGAGGCTAGCAATGGTGGAAGGGTGAGAGTGCGTATAATCCATGGACTCAACAATAGTCATAAAGAACTCACATACTTATTGCAAAAATCTGCAAGTCATCAAAAAAAAGTACTACACGCATGCTCCTAGGGGAAGGGTTGGTAGGAGTTAACCATCGCGCGATCCCGTCCTCCACACAAAGGATGACAATCAAAGAAATACCTCATGCTTCAAATTTGTCGCACAACGGTTACCATACCTGCATGCTACGGGACTTGTGAACCTCAACACAAGTATTTCTCCAATTCACAACTAATCTACTAACATGATTCCAATATCACCATCCTCATACCTCAAAACAATCATCAAGCATCAAACTTATCATAGTATTCAATGCACTTTATATGAAAGTTTTTATTATACCCATCTTGGATGCCTATCATATTAGGACTAATTTTACAGCCAAAGCAAATTAACATGTTGTTCTAAAGGAATCTCAAAATAATATAAGTGAAGCATGATAGATCAATAATTTCTATAAAATAAAACCACAACCATGCTCTAAAAAGATATAAGTGAAGTACTAGAGCAAAACTATCTAGCTCAAAAGATATAAGTGAAGCACATAGAGTATTCTAATAAATTCCGACCCATGTGTGTCTCTCCAAATAGCTGTGTACAGCAAGGACGATTGTGGTAAGCTGAAAAGGAAAGACTCAAATTAAACAAGACGCTCCAAGCAAAACACATATGGTGTGGTGAATAAAAATATAGTCTCAAGTAAAGTTACTGATAGACGAAGACGAAAGAGGGGATGCCTTCCCGGGGCATCCCCAAGCTTAGGCTTTTGGTTGTCCTTGAATTTTACATTGAGGTGCCTTGGGCATCGCCAAGCTTAGTCTCTTGCCACTCTTTATTCTATAGTCCATCAAATCCATACCCAAAAACTTGAAAACTTCACAACAAAAAACTTCACAGAAAATCTCGTGAGCTCCGTTAGTATAAGAAAACAAACCACCACTTTAAGGTATTGTATTGAAATCATTCTTTATTTATATTGGTGTTAAACCTACTGTATTCAAACTTCTCTATGGTTCATATCCCCCAATACTACTCATAGATTCATCAAAATAAGCAAACAGCACACGAAAAACAGAATCTGTCAAAAACAGAACAATTTGTAGCAATCTGTAACATTCGAATACTTATGTAATTCTTAAAATTCGAAAATAAATTGGTGGACATGTGGAATTTGTCTATTAATCATCTGCAAAAAGAATCAACTTAATAGCACTCCCAGTAAAAAATGGCAGCAAATCTGGTGAGCGCAAAAGTTTCAGTTTTTTACAGCAAGATCGCAAAGACTTCACCCAAGTCTTCCCAAAGGTTCTACTTGGCACAAACACTAATTAAAACACAACACCACATGTAACCAGAATATAGATGAATTATTTATTACAAAAAATAAGTAAAAGCAAAGAAAATAAAATTGGGTTGCCTCCCACCAAGCGCTATCGTCTAATGCCCCTAGCTACGCATTGAGATTTCGATGATGCTCACATGAAAGATAATAATTGAAGCACAAAGAGAGCATCATAAAACACGTGACAAACCGATTTAAGTCTAACATACTTCCTGTGCATAGGAAATTTATAAGCAAACAAATTATCAAGGCAATCAATTTCTAGGATATGCAAGGAAGAAGAAAGAAACAACAGCAATCTCAACATAAAGAGAAGTAATTTAGTAACATGAAAATTTCTACGACCATATTTTCCTCTCTCGTAATAATTTCATGTAGGATCATAAGCAAATTCAAAAATATAGCTATCACATAATATATTCTCAACACGATCCACATGCATGCGAAGTTGACACTCTTCCAAAATAGTGGGATCAACATTAACTAAAGTCATGACCTCTCCAAACCCACTTTTATCAAAATTTTCATAAGAGTGAACCTTCTCCAAATATGTGGGATCTAAAGTTGGCACTCTTACAAACCCACTTTAAATATTATTGCAAACATTATTATCATTCTCATATTCATCATGGGTCTTAAATAAATTTTCAAGATCATAAGAAGAATCACCCAAATCATGATCATTGCAACAAATAGTAGTCATAGCAAAACTAGCATCCGCAAGCTTGAGGTTTTGCATATCATTAACACAATTGACATAAAGAGAATTTATAATAACATCATTACAATCATGCTTTTCTTCGAAGGAACCATCAAGTATGGGTGTAATAGCAACGAGAATAGCAAGCATCATGTTCATCAAGAGATATTTCAATCAAATCATCGGAATCATAATTATCTATAGATTCATGCATATCATTATTTCCTTCCAAAGCAGAGGTCATTCTTTCAATAATTTTTCTGACATAGACATTATGAGCATAGTTTTCATAGCAATATTTAAGTATGTCAAAATTTTCAGATTCATACAGAGTAATATCATACTTTTAATCAAAGAAGCAACTTCATAAGCACCCTTAAAAGTTCGATATCATAGTAACTATAAACACCCTTTGCATAAGAAGATAAGCTTCATTATCATTAAACTCACATAGGTAGGGGAGGTGTTTTTTAAGGGTTCTTAGAGGAACAAGTAAAATCATAAATTTCATAAAGATTCCAAGCATAACACCACAATCTATTTATTTCATCCCATAAGAGTCTCCCTTTTTCAGACAAATAGTGATGCACAAAATGAGCATGCTCATCTAAAGATTTCCCATCAACTAGGCTAGTTGGGGTTTCAGCACGAGCGCATAAGGATCGAAGATGATCCAAGTAGAACACTTTAAGTGGATCCATCTCAATAGATTTTTAGCAAGAAAAGATGCAAGCAAATAGAAGGCACGTGGATACACAAACAAAGATACATACGGGAAGAAGGCGAAGGCAAAGGTTTTTTAAAAATCGTTTTAGAAGTGGGGGAGAGGATAAATAGAGGCGAATGGCAAATAATGTAATGTGAGGGATTAGAGTCTGTGATGAGTATTTGGTATGTCTTGACTTGTGTGTAGATCTCCTCGGCAACGGCGCCAGAAATTCTTCTTGCTACCTCTTGAATATGCGTTGTTTTTCCCTTGAAGAGGAAAGGGTGATACAACAAAGTTGCATAAGTATTTCCCTCGGTTTTTGAGAACCAAGGTATCAATCCAGTAGGAGACTACATGCAAATCCCTAGTACCTGCACAGAAAATTAAGAACCTTGCAACCAACGTGATAAAGGGGTTGTCAATCCCTTCACAGCCACTTGCGAAAGTGAGATCTGATAGAGATAATAAGATAAATATTTTTGGTATTTTTGCTGTATAGATTGAAAAGTAAAGATTGCAAAATAAAAGAACAATAAAGGTAGCTAGTTGACAGAAGATTAATATGATGGAAAATAGACCCGGGGGCCATAGGTTTCACTAGTGGCTTCTCTCAAGATAGCAGATCTTACGGTGGGTGAACAAATTACTGTCGAGCAATTGATAGAAAAGCGCATAGTTATGAGAATATCTAGGAATGATCATGTATATAGGCGTCACGTCCATGACAAGTAGACCGAAATGATTCGGCATCTACTAGTATTACTGCACACATCGACCGCTATCCAGCATGCATCTAGAGTATTAAGTTCATAAGAACATAGTAACGCCTTAAGCAAGATGACATGATGTAGAGGGATAAACTCATGCAATATGACATAAACCCCATCTTTTTATCCTCGATGGCAACAATACAATACGTGCCTTGCTGCCCCTGCTGTCACAGGGAAATGACACCGCAAGATTTAACCCAAAGCTAAGAACTTCTCTCATTGCAAGAATGATCAATCTAGTAGGCCAAACCAAACTAATAATTCGAAGATACTCGCAAAGATATTAAATCATGCATATAAGAATTCAGAGAAGAAGCAAATATTGTTCATAGATAATCTTGATCACAAACCCACAATTCACTCGATCTTGACAAACACACCGCAAACAGTATTACATCAAATAGATCTCCAAGAAGATTGAGGAGAAATTTGTATTGAGATCCAAAGAGAAAGAAGAAGCCATCTAGCTAATAACTATGGACCCGAAGGTCTGTGGTAAACTACTCACACATCATCGGAGAGGCTATGGTGTTGATGTAGAAGCCCTCCGTGATCGATTCCCCCTCCAGCGGAGCTCCGGAAAAGGCCCCAAGATGGGATCTCACGGGTACAGAAGGTTGCGGCGGTGGAAATTGGATTTCGTGGTGCTCTTGGATGTTTTCAGGGTATATGAGTATATATAGGAGGAAGAGGTACGTCAGTGGAGCTACGAGGGGCCCACTAGGGTGGGGGCGCACCTACGCCCCTTGCGCGCCCTCCTGCCTCGTGGCCACCTAGTGGCTTGCCAGACGTGTACTCCAAGTCTTTTGGATTGCGTATCTTCAAAAAAACGATCCTCACGAAGGTTTCATTCCAGTTGGACTCCGTTTGATATTCCTTTTCTGCGAAACACTGAAATAGGAAAAAAAACAACAATTTGCACTGGGCCTTTGGTTAGTAGGTTAGTACCTAAAATAATATATAAGTGCATATTAAAGCCCACTAAACATCCAAAACATATAATATAATAGCATGGAACAATAAAAAATTATAGATATATTAGAGATGTATCAGGTCCTTACTGACAAAAGGGGGAGAAGCATATGAGTTGATAGTCTTCAAGCTGGTCCATATATGGGTCGGTTGCTTATTTTTCCTAAGTTCTTACAACTCTCATTTTGAAACTATTTGGCTCTTGAGTTGTAACACTTATACTTGATGGTCGTCCGCTACATTTGCTGTTGTTTCTACTGCGTGGTTAAATATCTATCTTATGCGCGAGAAATCATTCAGCAGACACCCATTTTACATTATGCATATCATTATCTTCACTACACCTGTGTATGCATGATGAACTATCTTCATAAGATTGAGGGAGATCTGCACAAAGCAAAACCTGCCATGTGCATTTGCATTCAAAGGCAAATTACTTATATGCACATCTTCAGGGGGAGCCTTCTCAATCTCATGAAGGCAATGACCGTGTTATGTAACTTTCACTTATTTTTATCCCCGTTGAAAACCTCAACCAGTTTGTCATCAATCGCCAAAAAGGGGGAGATTGTAAGTGCATCTAGTGCCACCCCTAGTTGGTTTTGGAGTATTGACGACAAACGTTGTTAAGGAACTAATGTGTTTGTTAGAATTGCAAGATAACACAGGTAGTAGTCCATCACTGATTCGGTTTACCTACCAAAGATGACCCCTAAAATGTGTGAAGACACTGAAGACAATGGTGGTTCGTGAAGACATTCACTTGAAGATAATGACCTGTGAAGACATTCACTTGAAGACTATGGAGTGCGAAGACATAATTTCTTTTGTAGTTCCTTTTCTTCTTACTTGAGTCATAGGGACCACCGTACTGTTAAGTGGGGTCCAAGTGAACATAGTCAGATGGCTGATGTAATGCTCAACAAAGATCCTATGTCTTCGAGCGAAGACAATGAGAGCAAATCTTATCCAGAGTTGGATAAGTCAGCTTTGCTTGGAGCCCAAGCAAAGTTGCCGTGAGTGTTTGAAATCCGACCGTTGGACACATGTCAGTTCCTTAGTGACCAAGGTTCATTTCGGACATATCATGTCGGGCTGCCTCCTGGCTATAAATAGCCCACCCCCTACACCATAAATTGGTGGCTGCTCAGAGTTAGTGCACGGCTTTTGTCGTTTGAGAGCAACCCACCTCCGAAGCCTCTGAGAGAAAAGATCCTTGCGAGGACAAAGGCCTGATACGTCTCCAACGTATCTACTTTTCCAAACCCTTTTGCCCTTGTTTTGGACTCTAACTTGCATGATTTGAATGGAACTAACCCGGACTGACGTTGTTTTCAGCAGAACTGCCATGGTGTTGTTTTTGTGTAGAATAAAAAGTTCTCGGAATCACCTGAAAATCAACGGAGAATTATTTCAAAAAATATAAAAAATATCTGCAAGAAGATACTCACCGGGGGGCCCACGCCCTGTCCTCGAGGGTGGGGGACCTGCCCCCCTTCCCAGGGCGCGCCCCCTGCCTCGAGGGCCCCCCGATGCTCCACCGACGTATCCCCAGGTCCTATATCTTCCGTTTCGGGGAGAAAAACATCAGAGAGAAAGAATTATCGTGTTTTACGAGACGGAGCCGCCGCCAAGCCCTAATCTCTCTCGGGAGGGCTGATCTGGAGTCCGTTCGGGACTCCGGAGAGTGGAGATTGTAGCCATCGTCTTCATCAACCTTCCTCCATCACCAATTCCATGATGATCACCGCCGTGTGTGAGTAATTCCATCGTAGGCTTGCTGGTCGGTGATGGGTTGGATTGGATCTATCATGTAATCTAGTTAGTTTTGTTCGGGTTTGATCCCTAGTATCCACTATGTTCTGAGATTGATGTTGCTATGACTTTGCTATGCTTAATGCTGGTCACTAGGGCCCGAGTGCCATGATTTGAGATCTGAACCTATCATGTTTTCACGAATATATGTGTGTTCTTGATCCTATCTTGCAAGTCTATAGTCACCTACTATGTGTTATGATCCGGCAACCCCGAAGTGACAATAATCGGGACCACTCCCGGTGATGACCATAGTTTGAGGAGTTCATGTATTCACTATGTGTTAATGCTTTGGTCCGGTACTCTATTAAAAGGAGGCCTTAATATCCCTTAGTTTCCACTAGGACCCCGCTGCCACGGGAGGGTAGGACAAAAGATGTCATGCAAGTTCTTTTCCATAAGCACGTATGACTATATTCGGAATACATGCCTACATTGCATTGATGAACTGGAGCTAGTTCTGTGTCACCCTAGGTTATAAATTCTACATGATGAATTGCATCTGACGTAATTTCCCATCATCGATCCAATGCCTACGAGCGTTACCTATATTTCTAGTTTCTATTTATTTTTCCGTTGCTACCATCACAAAAACTACAAAAACACTATCGTTACTTTTATTGCTGCTACCACCACTATCATATTACTTTGCTACTAAACTATCTTGCTGCAGATACGAAGTTTCCAGGTGTGGTTGAATTGACAACTCAGCTGCTAATACTTAAGAGTATTCTTTGGCTCCCCTTGTGTCGAATCAATAAATTTGGGTTGAATACTTTACCCTCGAAAACTGTTGCGATCCCCTACACTTGTGGGTTATCAAGACTATTTTCTGGCACCGTTGCCGGGGAGCATAGCTCTATTCTTTATGTCACTTGGGATTTACATCTGCTTATCAATATGAAGAATTTGAAGGACTCAAAAACCAAGATCTAACCCTCAACTACGAGGGGAGGTAAGGAACTGCCATCTAGCTCTGCACTTGATTCTCCTTCTGTTATGAGTAAACTTGCGACACCTACTCCTACTATTGAATCTGATATGTCTTATGTTCTTGATGATGCTACTTCTGCTATGTATGATGAAACTACCTCTATGCATGATACTGTGCCACTAGGTGAATTTCTAGATGAACAAATTGCTAAGGTTAGGGAGAGTGCAAATGTTGATGATATTTATGAAAGTGATGATGAAACTACTCCCAATAGATATGAATTGCCTCTTGTGCCTGAGGGTTATGTTATGGATGAAGAAACTGCTAGAGACTTTCTTGACTGCAATGATAGATATGATCTTAAGAAGTTATTAGCTAAGCTGAAAGAAAAGTCCTTGAATGCTAGAATGAAACATGAGCCTGCTTTTGCTACTTCACCTATGTGTGTTATTGATAAGGATTATGAATTCTTTGTTGATCCTGAGTTAATTACTTTGGTTGAATCTGATCCTTTCTATGGCTATGAGTCTGAAACTGTTGTGGCACATCTAACCAAGTTGGATGATATAGCCACCCTGTTTACCAATGATGAAAAGATTCGCTATTACTATATCCTTAAGTTATTTCCATTTTCGTTAAAGGGTGATGCTAAGACTTGGTTTAATTCTCTTGATCCTGGTTGTGTGCGTAGTCCCCAGGATATGATGTATTATTTCTCTCCTAAATATTTTCCCGCTTATAAGAAACAAGCTGACTTACGGGAAATATATAACTTTGCTCAAACTAAACAAGAGAGTCTCCCACAAGCTTGGGGGAGGCTTCTCCAGTTACTTAATGCTTTGCCTGATCATCCTCTTGAGATGCATGATATACTTGATGTATTTTATAATGGACTAACCGATGCTTCCAGAGACCACCTGGATAGTTGTGCTAGTTCTGTTTTCAGAGAAAGAACAGTGGAACAAGTTGAACTACTATTGAATAATATGCTGGCCAATGAAAATAATTGGACACTTCCTGAATCAGCCCCTAAGCCAACTCCGAAGGAAAGAGGTGTTCTATTTCTCAGTCCTGAAGATATGCAAGAGGCAAAGAAATCTATGAAAGAAAAAGGTATTAAAGCTGAAGATGTTAAGAATTTACCACCTATTGAAAAAATACATGTTCTTGATAACCCGACACTGGTAGTAAAGGTAAATTCTCTTTATAGATTTGATGAAGGTGATATTCCTCGTTATAAGTCTGCTAGCCAATGCTTAGATGAGTTTGACAATTTCATTGTGAAACAAGAAAACTTCAATGCTTATGTTGGTAGACAATTACAACACAATGCTCATATGATTGAACGCTTGAGTGATTATCTGTCTAGTGCTAAAGGTGAACTGAAACTTATTAGTATACATGCTTCTATGGTTACCACTCAAGTAGAACAAGTACTTAAGGCTCAGAATGATTTGCTCAATGAGTTAAATAGTAAGAATAATGACTATGCTATTAGAGTTGCAACTAGAGGTGGTAAAATGACTCAGGAACCTCTGTATCCTGAAGGCCATCCTAAGAGAATTGAGCAAGATTCCCAGAGTGCTAATTTAGATGCACCTAGTTCTTCTAAAAAGAAGAAAAGAAAAATGATAGAACTTTGCATGCTTCTAGTGAACCTGTAGCTCACCCACCTGAGAATCCCAATGATATATCTGTTTGAGATGCTGAGACACAATCCGGTAATGAACATGAACCTAGTGATTATATTAATAATGATGTTCATGATGATGCTCAACCTAGCAATGATAATGATGTAGAGATGGAACCTGATGTTGGTCTTGATAACCCACAATCAAAGAATCAACGTTATGATAAGAGAGACTTTATTGCTAGGAAGCATGGTAGGGAAAGAGAACCATGGGTTCAGAAACCCATGCTTTTTCCTCCAAAACCATCCAAGAAAAAGGATGATGAGGATTTTAAGCGCTTTGCTGAAATGATTAGACCTATATTTTTGCGTATGCGCTTGACTGAGGTGCTTAAAACAAATCCTTATGCTAAGTATATGAAAGACATTATTACCAACAAAAGAAAGATACCTGAAGTAGAAATTTCCACCATGCTTGCTAATTAGACTTTTGAGGGTGGAATGCCTAAGAAATTAGGAGATCCAGGAGTACCTACTATACCTTGCTCCATTAAGAAAAACTATGTTAAAACTGCTTTGTGTGATCTTGGAGCCGGTGTTAGTGTTATGCCTCTCTCTTTATATCGTAGACTTGACTTGAGTAAGTTGACACCTACTGAAATATCTTTGCAAATGGTCGATAAATCAACTGCTATACCTGTCGGTATTTGTGAGGATGTGCCTGTTGTAGCTGTAAATGTTACTATTCTAACGGACTTTGTTATACTTGATATTCCCGAGGACGATAGTATGTCTATTATTCTTGGAAGACCTTTTTTGAATACTGCAGGGGCTGTTATTGATTGCAACTAAGGCAATGTCACTTTTCATGTCAATGGTAACGAGCATATGGTACACTTTCCGAGGAAACAACCTCAGGTTTACAGTATCAATTATATTGGAAAAACTTCGACTATTACTATTAGAGGTTTTGAGTTTCCCATTCATACTATCAAGAAGGCATATGACATACTTATTGTTGGGGACATACATATCCCCATTGAGGTAACCTAGTGTAATTTGAAAATTCTCCGGTTTCATGTTACTCGGAAAGAGTTTATTGACAAGACTTGATCAACCTTGTTAATGGATTCCTTTTGATGAGCATGTGATAGGTGAATCTAGATAGAACAAACCTTCTGTACCCTCCTTTTACTTTCTGTTAATTAAGTTAAATAAAAACAAAAATAGCATTGTCTGTCTATTTCCAGACTTATCTCTGCAATAAAAAAAAGTATCCCGAAAATAAAAGTTCTCCAACTGCCATGAAAATGAAATATGATTTTTTCTAGAATATTTAAGAAAATACGCCACTGAACACACAGCGAGGGGAGCGAGCATGTGGCCTCAAGCGCCCGCCTTCCTCGAGGGCCCCATGTGGCCCCCCTCCACTTATCCTTTCACCCATACTCTTCTTCTTCCTCCCAAAAAATATCCCCAACCAGCTCAAACCCGAGTTTTAGCTCATTTTGCTGCCATTTTCGATCTCCTTGCTCAAAGCACCATTCACCAAACTGTTTGGGGAGATTGTTCCTTGGTATGTAACTCCTCCATTTGTCCAATTAGTTTTTGTTCTAGTGCTTTATTTGTTGTAAATTTATGCTGCTGTGGTGACCTTGTTCTTGAGCTTGCATGTCAAATTTTCTTGGTCCCAAGTAGTTCCAATGCATGATATAGCCTCTAGGCACTTATGGGAGTTGTTGCTATCAATCTTATTGAGTTTGGTTAACTTTTATTGTGAATTACTAAAAATTTCAGAAAATTTCAGAAAAATTATCTAGGAGAAACTTCCAAGGTGTCCCTTCAAGGAAACAAGAACTGAGGCTCGCGTTCCGTGAGCCGGATGATGAACCACCGAGGGATGCTGATGTGCGGCCTTGTGAATGGCCGTTAGATGAATTTATGGGTCAAGCGGGCATAAAAGATGAATTTTACGCATATGTGCGCAACACTGGCCTTGAGGACTTCATGCAAGATAAGTGCACTCAGTACCGTGGCTTAACTGATAGCTTTGTGAGAAGGTTTAAATTTTCATCTTCACATAATTCTCACACTGTCCTGTTTGACCTTTACGATAAATCTTATACCATGGACTTAGAGGATTTTAATGTTGCCTGCAAGCTACCACAGTGGGGCACTATGAGTGATCCTCGCAAATCTGAATTTAGAGAATTCTTAGCTAGTATTATAGTGGGGGAATCCAGGGACATCACACAGGCTACCACGGGGAGCATACATTTTCCTGCTATTAATTACTTTGCTCTGTTTATCGGTAGATGCATAAACGGTAAAGATGAGGCTTGTCACGTGTGTGTCCCTGATCTTAGTGTTCTCAGGAGTGCTATGCTAGGTGATATGCAATATAATCTGGGAGCTATTGTTGCACGTAGGCTACACCATAATGGTTCGCATGGAGATTTATTTGGTGGGATCTATGCTACCCGCATAGCCCGCTATCTTGGTGTGTCTGTGCACACGTATGATGAACCTTTACCTCCTGCTCATTTAGATTATAATGCTATGGCTACTCACCGGTTTATAGAGTGGGACAATCAAACCCTCAAATATCGACTAATCTTTAACATGCAGTATTCCATCCCTATTGTTCTTCCTGCCCCTACTTTGTTCAACTTTCAGGAAAAAGGAAGATACACTATAACTATGGAGGAGGCAAATGCCTATTATAACATGACGGAGGCAACCCGCCTTCGAGCGGTAGCTCAGCATGCAGCATCTGTTGCGTCTCAGTACGACCCCAACTACAACTTTGGATATCCGTCAGGCCGATACTGGCCATAGACCAACTTAGGCCAAAAGCTAAGCTTGGGGGAGTACGTGTTTCTCACCGACTTACATTCATGTTCACACTTATTCTAGTTGTCGGTGCTCACACTCTTTCACTGTACCATCCATGCTTAGTTTGAATTTCTTTTTTCTTAGTCTTTTTCTTGTGTGCTAGAAAAACCCAGAAAAACAAAACATATTAGTTGTGGCTTCTAGCCAGTTTACTTTCTTTGCTAGTAGTAGTTAAAATGAAAACCAAAAAAGATTCCCTGATCGTCTTTTGCTTGTTGGGAGATTTCCCGTGTAAATAGTTTCTTTTCTTTTCTTTAGGGGCAGAGAGTAGAAGACCATGCTTGAAAATGCTTAGTGGCTCTCATATGCTCTATTGTTGATTTAACCTTGAGCCATATTACCTTGTCTTCTCTCTTGTATTAAATGTCTGCAGATGCCAGCTTAGTCCAATGCACGTGCACTATTATTATTATTCACACCATTCGGTCGTGTGAGTGAAAGGCAATAAGGATGATATATGATGAACTAATTGAGATGAGAAAAGCTAGTATGAACTCGACCTCTCTTGTTTTTGTAAATATGATTGCTCGTCGTTCTTGATTCAGCTTGTTATGAATGAAACATGTTTGCAATGACAATTAGAGATCATAGCTGCTTATGCCATGCTTAATTAACTGAGAGTTTATAATGGTCTATCTTGCGTGCCAACATGATATTAAAATGGTCGTGATGTGGTATGATGGGTGGTAACCTCCTTTGAATGATTTAAGTAACTTGACTTGGCACATGTTCACGCATGTAGTTGAAACAAATCAACATAGCCTTCACGATATTTATGATCATGGTGATTTATATCCTACTCATGCTTGCATTCATTGTTGATTAATTTTAATGCATGTTCATGACCGTTGTTGCTCTCTAGCTGGTCGCTTCCCAGTCTCTTTCTAGCCTTCACCTGTACTAAGCGGGAATACTGCTTGTGCATCCACTTCCATAAACCCAAAAGTTGTTCCATATGAGTCCACCATACCTTCCTATATGCGGTATTTACCTGCCGTTCCAAGTAAATTTGTATGTGCCAAACTCTAAACCTTCAAATGAAATTTTGTTTTGTATGCTCGAACAGCTCATGTATCAACTAGGACTATCTATATCTTCCATGCTAGGTGGGTTATACTCACGATGAGTGGAATCCGCTCATCATTCATGAGAAAATGGCTGGTAACCGGGATGCCCAGTCCCATGCTTAAAATCATAATAATTAAACAAAACTCCCCCAGGGCTGTTGCTGGTTTGGACGGTACCCATTGTTTCGGGCTAACCGTGGAGTGCGCTTCTTGGTGGTTGGGGGAGTATAAACTTTACAATTCTGTTTGGGAACTTCCTATAATTTGCGTAGCATGGGAGATATCGAGATTCTTGGTTGATATGTTGACAATGAAAGTATACTTCTCAAAATGTTATTCAATCTCTATTTAAAAATCGAGCTCTGGCACCTCTACAAATCCCTGCTTCCCTCTGTGAAGGGCCTATCTATTTATTTTTATGCAGAGTCATCACCCTGTTATCAAAGAGCACCAGTAGGAGAGCACCTCTATCATTGCATGTATTACTATTAATTTGCATTGAGTATGATCATGACTGGATCTCTTTTACCATGAATTACAATGTCTAGTTAGTCCTTGATCTTTAAAGGTGCTCCGCATTTATGTTTTGCGGTCTCAGAAAGGGCTAGCAAGATACCATCTTGTTCTATCATATCATGATTGTTTTGAGAAAGTGTTGTCATCCGAGGTTTATTATTATTGCTCGCTAGTTGATTATGCCATTGATGTTAGTAGTCTTGAGACCTGAAAGTTATTGTGAATGTGGTTAGTTAATGATCTTGTTGAAAACCTGAATGCTAGATTACAGTTTTACAACAACAAGAACAAACATAGTTTGTCAAAGTTTTTGTTTATCACTTTCAGTTTATCAACTGAATTGCTTGAGGACAAGCAAAAGTTTAAGCTTGAGGGAGTTGATACGTCTCCAACGTATCTACTTTTCCAAACCCTTTTGCCCTTGTTTTGGACTCTAACTTGCATGATTTGAATGGAACTAACCCGGACTGACGCTGTTTTCAGCAGAACTGCCACGGTGTTGTTTTTGTGCATAATAAAAAGTTCTCGGAATCACCTGAAAGTCAACGGAGAATTATTTCAGAAAATATAAAATAATTCTGCAATAAGATAGTCACCGGGGGGCCCATGCCCTGTCCTCGAGGGTGGGGGGCGCGCCCCCTTCGCGGGGCATGCCCCCTGCCTCGAGGGTCCCCCGACGCTCCACCGACGTATCCCCAGGTCCTATATCTTCCGTTTTGGGAGAAAAAAATTCTGAGAGACGGAATTATCGCGTTTTACGAGACAGAGCTGCCGCCAAGCCCTAATCTATCTCGGGAGGGCTGATCTGGAGTCCGTTCGGGGCTCCGGGGAGTGGAGATCGTTGCCATCGTCATCATCAACCTTCCTCCATCACCAATTCCATGATACTCACCGTCGTGTGTGAGTAATTCCATCGTAGGCTTGCTGGACGGTGATGGGTTGGATGGGATCTATCATGTAATCGAGTTAGTTTTGTTAGGGTTTGATCCCTAGTATCCACTATGTTTTGAGATTGATGTTGCTGTGACTTTGCTATGCTTAATGCTTGTCACTAGGGCCTGAGTGCCATGATTTCAGATCTGAACCTATTATGTTTTCTTGAATATATGTGCGTTCTTGATCCTAACTTGCAAGTCTATAGTCACCTACTATGTGTTATGATCTGGCAACCCCGAAGTGACAATAATCGGGACCACTCCCGGTGATGACCATAGTTTGAGGAGTTCATGTATTCACTATGTGTTAATAATTTGGTCCGGTACTTTATTAAAAGGAGGCCTTAATATCCCTTAGTTTCCAATAGGACCACGCTGCCATGGGAGGGTAGGACAAAAGATGTCATGCAAGTTCTTTTCCATAAGCACGTATGACTATATTCGCAATACATGCCTACATTGCATTGATGAACTGGAGCTAGTTCTGTGTCACCCTAGGTTATAACTTCTACATGATGAATTACATCCGACGTAATTTCCCATCACCGATCCAATGCCTACGACCTTTACCTATATTGCTAGTTGCTTGATATGTCTCCAACGTATCTATAATTTTTGATTGTTCCATGCAATTATTTATGAAGTGTTGGATGTTTAATGGGCTTAATCAGTCACTTTTATATCATTTTTGGGACTAACCTACTAACCCAAAGGCCCAATCCAGATTGCTGTTTTTTGCCAATTTCAGGGTTTTGCAGAAAAGGAATATCAAACGTAGTCCAAACGGAATGAAACCTTCGCGAGAGATATTTTTGGAGAAAATCACGCACGGAAAACGTCAGGACCAAGTCAGGGGACAGCTGGGCTGCCCTCAAGGGTGGGGGCGCGCCCCCCTGCCTCGAGGCTGGCCCACACGGCCCCAAGTGCCCTCCTTCTTCCTATATATACCTACATACCCCAGAAACTCCATACGGAGAGAGAAAACCCTAATTCCACTGCCGCAGCTTCTGTTCCCGTGGAGATCCCATCTTGGAGCCTGTTCCGCGAGGGGGGTCCATCACGGAGGCCTTCATCATCATCATCTTCACCCTCACCTTGAGTTGTGAGTAGTTTACCACAGACCTTCGGGTCCAGAGCTAGTATCTAGATGGCTTCTTCTCTCTCTCTGTATCTCAATACAAAGTTCTCCTCGGTCTTCGAGGAGATCTATTCGATGTAATCTCTTTTTGCGTTGTGTTTGTCGAGATCCGATGAATTGTGAGTTTATGATCAAGGTTATCTATGAAAGATATTTGGTTCTTCTCTGAACTTTTTATGTGTGCTCATAATATCCTTGCAAGTCTCTTCAAATTATTCGTTTGGTTTGGCCTACTAGATCTATAGTTCTTGCAATGGGAGAAGTGCTTGGCTTTGGGTTCAATCTTGCCGTGTCCTTTCCCAGTGACAGTAGGGGCAGCAAGGCACGTATTGTATTGTTGCCATCGAGGATAAAAAGATTGGGTTTTCATCATATTGCTTGAGTTTATCCCTCTACATCATGTCATCTTGCTTAAGGCGTTACTCTGTTCATATGAACTCAATACACTAGATGCATGCTGGATAGCGGTCAATGTGTGGAGTAATAGTAGTAGATGCAGAATCGTTTCGGTCTACTTGTCTCGGACGTGATGCCTATATACAATGATCCTGCCTAGATAGTCTCATAATTATTCGCTTTTCTATCAATTGCTCGACAGTAATTTGTTTACCCGCCGTAGAATATCGCTATCATGAGAGAAGCCACTAGAGAAAACTATGCCCCCCGGGTCTATTATCAACATATCAATCTACATCTACTTTACTTTTCTTGCTTTTATTTGCTGTTTTATTAAACCTAAAATACAACTATTATCTCTATCAGATCTCACTTTTGTAAGTGACCATAAAGGGATTGACAACCCCTTATCGCGTTGGCTGCGAAGTTCCTATTTGTTTGTGCAGGTGCGAGGGACTGGCGTGTGGTCTCCTACTGGATTGATACCTTGCTTCTCAAAAACTGAGGGAAATACTTACGCTACGGTGCTGCATCTCCCTTTCCTCTTTGAGGGAATACAACGCAAGCTCAAGAGGTAGCATTGCTATTTACTTTTCCGTGCTACTATCACAGAAACTGCGAAAACACTATTGTTACTTTTATTGCTGCTACCGCCACTATCATATTACTTTGCTACTAAACTATCTTGCTGCAGATACTAAGTTTCCAGGTGTGGTTGAATTGACAACTCAGCTGCTAATACTTAAGAGTATTCTTTGGCTCCCCTTGTGTCGAATCAATAAATTTGGGTTGAATACTTTACCCTCAAAAACTGTTGCGATGCCCTACACTTGTGGGTTATCAAGGCCCAAACACCAAGAGCCAAAGAGTGTTAGGCATCACTGAAGTCTTTCTGTCTGTGTGATCCAAAGACTTGTTACACTTGAGGACTGTGCATCCTCTAGCTGGTTAGGCGTCGTATTCCGAGCATCCAAGAGTGATTGTGGATTACCAGTGAACGAAGTATGTGAAGGTTTGGAAGTCTACCCTGAAGATTTACCAAAGTGACTGGGCGAGACTGGGTGTCCTTACCTCAAGGGGAATAAGGTGAAGACACAGTCTTCTGAGTTCAATCTCAGCCGCCCTAACCAGACGTACAGTTGTCACATCAACTGGAACTGGTCTACCAAATTCCTGTCGTCTCCAAGCTGCTGGTTCAATCTTCCAACTCATTTACATTTCATTTTGCCTTCTTGAAGTCATTGCTTGCTTACCTGATCTGATTGACTTCACTATGTGAAGACTGTTACCTGTTTGGCTTCATTTTGTCTTCGATTCCGATCCATACTACCTAGCTACTGATATTCTTTGTACTTTCACTATACGACTTACTTGCCTATGGCTTGACTAGTGTAGTTTATCTTCCGCTGCATATCAATAGGATCATTCCATCTATTTGTCTTCAAAGATCTTGTGTTTTCGAAGCCTTTATAAAAATCGCCTATTCACCCCCTCTAGTCGATAACTAACACTTTGACAATCGATCCTCAGACACACAGTTCGTGTAACGCCCCAGATGTAACAATTCACAATATGGCAATATATTCATTGCTGACTTAATCAATTCCATTCTGGGCTCCTCCTTCATTTCGGGTTTTTGTGTTTTTTCTTTGAGCATGTGTTGCATATCACCATGTCATTTTCATCATGTGCATTGCATTGGCATAGTCTCACTTGCATCTATGTGTAGTTGCATTGTCTCCATCCTCTCCATTGTCCGTTTCGGTTTCTGACTCTCTCAAGTGGCACCCGTCACACCTCTCAAGCCTTGTTTCGTGAGCGGGATAAAAGCATCCTCGGAATGGGGCGAGAGTTGTCGAGTGTCTTGGTATATCACCGGTAGACCGCCTGTAAAATTTCGTTCCATTTGGAGGTCGATTGATCCCCCAACGGTTGACCGCGTTAACCATAGGAAGCCTTTTCTCTTTAAGCCTAGCACCCCTTCACAACAGGCCACTAGCCCATGTAAACCCCCTCCATGATCTTCGCCATTGGATCACGATCGCATTGCCCAAAACCGCACCTCATTTGGACTCTCCTAGCTCCCTCTACCTATATAAACAGCCCCCACGTCCATTTTTGGGCAAAAACCCTAGCCCGAGCTCCTCCTCCGCGCCAGACATGTCCGCCGGCGTCGAACACATCCACTCCGCCCGCCTCGACCGATCGGGTCGTGCCACGTCACCTCGGCCACCGGCTTCTCTCTCCTTCGCCAACGCGGGCCCGCGGGACCCGAATCGGGCACTCCCGGCCCGCATCTCCTCCGCCGCCACCGCGCGGCTACCCCGCCGGCGCGCCGCCACGCCACCGCCGGCTCACAGCCGCCCCCCGCACCTACACCGCAGCCGCCACCACCGCCGCACCGCCGTGCCTCGGCCTCGCCGTCGCCGGCCTCGCCTCCGCCCGTCCCCGAGCCTGTCACCACCGTCGTCAACTCCGGTCGCCGCCGGGCCCGATCCAGATCTGGACCGGGAAGCTGGATGAGATCCACTCATCCCCGAACCAAACAGACCTGTTTATCTCGGATCTCCTCATCCCGCTCCTCCTCTTCCCATTGACTTTCGCGAGGTGAAATTCCACTAAGTCCCGAAATCCTCACATTATGATGCCGTCTTTGCCATGTTATATCTCTGTGCTCGTAGCTCCGATTTGCGTGTATGATATATTGAAATGTTCGCTTCGAAGTGCTATACGTATTAGCATGAGTTTTGTGCATATTATGATCCATCTAGATGTCTTAATCTTTGTTGCCAAACTGCTATGTGATGTTACTGGTCAGCTCTAGTTGTCTGTCAACAATATGTTAGCATCTTTGTGAGGTCGTATCTTTGTGCATGTTGGTCCAAATGGAGTGTATGACATGTCAAAATGTTCGTCTTCTGATGCTATTCATGATGGCTAAATTTGCATACATGATAGGTTGCACTATGCCATGATTATCCCTGTGAAAAAAGTGCTAGGTGCTGTTAAGTTGCTGAAATTGTTATAACTTGATGATTTGTCTTTTTCGTAGCATTTCGTGTGTTTTTGTTTTGAGCCACATGTCAACATGTTTTAGGAGCATAATCATGTTATATTTGAAGTGGGGTAATTGGTTTTTTATGATATGCCATATGGTGACTTGAACAAGCTTGTAAACATGCCATGACAATGTTGCTGTTTTTACACTTAGTGAAAAACTGCTATGTCTGGAATCGTTATAACATGTTGCCATGTAAACTTGATTAAACAATCTTTTCCATGCATGTGTTGGTATAACTAGTGAGCATGTCTTTATGTACATGTATTTGTCTATCTATCCATGCCTTTGTTTGCATTTATGCCCTGCTGTAGCTTGTTGTTATCTTGCTCTCAAAATGCTTGAAATCTAAACTGTTAGCCTGCTAACAGAACATTCAATTTAGCAAAGCTCGTGTTAATAAACCCTTGCATGAAATGAATTGTTTCTTTGGATGAATTGGAATTATATTATGTCTTCTTCATGCTCATGTAATTTTCATGCTTGTTATAATTGTTTTGCTTGCTGTTATGTGCCTCCAAAGGCAGCAACTTATTGTTACTGGTTGCATGTCCGGTAATTTTCGCTAAGTCTAAAATCTGTTAACTGATTGAATCTTGCCATGCTAGTTTAATTGTGTTACAGTAAGTGTTTGGGTGTGCTCTGAGTTCATTTACGTTGTGAATCATGTCTACTTCACATCTATGCCTTTTGTCATCATGTTTGGGTGCTGTAGTACATTTAAATCTTGCTCCAAAGATGACATGTTGTTGTTAACATCAGTTTTGCATTGCATCTTGTTTTGCTTGCCATTTGAAAACCGTGCATACGATTCCAATGATCTTTATATCGATTTCAACCGAAATCTTTCAATCTATCCAATTGCATGCTTGGTTTGCTAAGAGTTTTCCCACATCCATCATGTCTTCACATGTCCATCCCGGCTTCGTCTCCTTTCATACTATTAGCTCCGTAGGATCATATTTGGATCTCTCTTGCATAGCATGTGTTATTTTCTTGTCAAGTCTGTTTATTTGGATGCTTGTTATGTTGGGTAGCACCGGGAGACGAGTTCGAGGCCGAGGTCGAGACAGCCGCTGAGTACGATTACGAAGAGCAAGGTCCCGATAACACCGAAGACTTACCAGGCAAGATGGCCATTCTCTGATATCACCTCTATTGTTGCTATGCTAGATGCCTTGCTCTATTGCTTTGTCACGATACCTATCCTTTTGCATGTCAGCCCCCACCTTGCCATGAAATCTCTAACTAGCTACCTAGCAAACCGTTGTTTGCCTAAGTTATGTTTTTTCTCAAGCCCCCTCTTATGGCGTTGCTAGTTGCAGGTGAAGATGAAGTTTGCACCATGTGGATTGGGTTTTGGGAATAACACAATATCTATTATTTACATTAATGCACCTATATACATGGGAATGGGTGGAAGGCTTGGCCTTTTGCTTGGTGTTTTGTTCCACTCATGCCGCCTTAAGAACCGATAAACCGGTGTTATGTTCCTTGATTTCGCGTTCCTAACGTGGTTGGGTATATGGGGACCCATTGGTAGTTCGCTTTGAATAAAACACCTCCAGCAAGGCCCAACTTTGGTTTTACCATTTCCTTAATAACTAAAACTTGCATAGGGACCGGCTAGCACCCGAGGACTTAATTAACCACTCGGGCCAGTGCTCCTCATGAGTGTTGGTCCAAACTGGGTAGACTGAGGGGCCACCATGGGGAAACTCAAGGATTGGTTTTACCTGTAGGATGTCCCATCCGATTGTGGCCTGAGACGATATACGTGCGGCTCTTATCAGGATGTCAGCACATCGGGAGGCCTTGTTGGACTTGTTTTACCATTGTCGAAATATCTTGTACACCAGGATTCCGAGTCTAATCGGGTAGTCCCTAAGATAAGGGGTTTTTCCTTTGTTGATCGCGGGAGCTTGTGATGGCCTAAGTTGGGACACCCCTGCAGGGTTATGATCTTTCGAAAGCCATGCCCGTGGTTATGTGACGGATTGGAATTGTTAATATCCGGTTGTAGATAACTTGACACAAAACCTCAAACATAATACACTACCGTGTGAGTAGTCGTCATGGTCTCTTTTCCAGGGAGTTCGAGAAGAGAACACGGCTGGGTTATGGATGACTCGTAGGTAGAAATGATCATATAGTGATCGTGATTTAGCTCATGACCAATGGCTTTCACTTCTCTTCTCGCTCTGATGATACGTAAGCTAACAACCTCATCTAGGCTAAGCGCTTGTAGCGGCCCTTTATATACTTTTTCCTTACCCAAAGGCTTTGATAGTTTTGATACCCGGGAATGGGATTGCTGAGTCCTCGTGACTCACAGTTTACTACAAACACATGTGCAGGTACAACCGAGTACGATTCAGTTGATGCCAGGAACTCAAGTGAGAGTTCGATGAGGAACGTGGGCGAATGTATGTGACGTTTCCCGATGATCAGTAGTGGTCCTACTAGGCCCGATTGGGCATAGCGGGTGGTTATCTTCTTTTCATTTGGATTTGTCCATAGTCGGACCATGAGTGTATTTGGATGAATGTATAACTTATTTATGCATTGTGTGAAGTGGCGATTGTAAGCCAACTTTGTATTTTCCGCCTTTGTTCTTGTACATGGGAATGTGTGAAGATGACCATCTTGCGATCAGACCAAAATGCGATTATGCCTCTAAGTCGTGCCTCGACACATAGGAGATATAGTAGCATCTTGGGTATTACAGTTCGGGACCCCCTACCCGAGAACCACCGGTTTTGACACCGACATTGGTGCTTTCATTGAGAGTTCCACTGTGTTGCCGAGAGAATGACTGATGGCTCGTTTTGTCATCAGCGACAGCGCCACCCCCGGGGAGATATTCCTCACCGGTCAGCTTTTCGTGTTCGGCGACTTCGTGCTACGCGCCAACTCAGATGCTCACCTTGAGTAGGCTTAAAGCTATGCCCTTGGTCAACAAATCAGGTTTGGAAGTTTAAATTATGTTGCTGACATCCGGGGAGACTTGATCTTCGAAAGATTCGCACCCATGGCTGTCGCTCCCTGCCTACACCATGAAGACGTCTCAGATCTATCATCAAATCCCATCCAGGGGTCAACACCCGCGACCAGTCTGGACCGATCCGGAGCAGATTGCTTCGTCCGAAAATGGGAGGATATACCCCGCCGGACTCTCCCTCTCCATGGAGCTTCTAACCAGAGACTTAACGGTGGCTATGTCGCTCACAGACCCAAAATCAAGCGGGATCCTCCCCGCCACTGGAAAACCAGACTTGTCTCAAATCACGCACTCCGAACTCTTGGGATCCGCAATCTCCGGGCTCGACCAAGCGGTCATCGATAACCCTGGTTCCGCAGACCTCCAAACTCTTATTCAGCTCTCGCTCTTAAACAAGGCGCTGGACTTGCTACAATCTCTCGCAATTACGGAGGATTCACTACCAAATTATGCCGAGTCAAAACTGGGGGCTAAGGTCGGGGAATTTTTCTTCCCACCACCACTCACTTGGTAGTGTGACGCCCCAAGAACGACGCTCCAGAAGACTTCCATAGCCGTCGTGTGTTTTATTTTTGTTTGTTGCTTTTCATCTTCGCATCATCCGCATTGCATGTGCATGTTTTAATAAAACTCATAGCCGTTCGTAGTTGCCGCTTCTCTCTGTCTTCATTGACCTGTTGTCAGACCGCTTGTCCTTGTTGACCTTCTCTCACACCAACCGGACCGCTCTCTTCTCTCTTTCTCCGAGACCAACAACCCCCTGTCTTTGTCGACCTCTCTCACACCCCTCGTGCGCGTCCGAAACTTCCCCGAACCCGACCCGGGCAGTCGTGACCGATGGGTCTGGATCATCCCCAAACATCCCTAAAACATCTTCGTTTTCTTATTTGGGCCACCTAACCTATTTATTTCGGACTGCCAGATTACTATCGGAGGGACCAGATAGCCTAACATAACCCACTCTCTATATAACAAGCCTAACCCTAGAAACTAGGGATCTTGTCCCACCCACCCCTGTCCGCCGCCACCCACCTTGTTTTCACCACTACATCAAAATGAGCCAGCCTCCTTCCGCCTCGGGATCCCTCCCAATCTAAAAAAAATTCCCCAACGCCGAGCGCCTCCGTCTGCGGTTGGGCCCGAGCAGCCCCCGACCAGGAGCTCGTCCGAGCCGCAGCCCCGAGCGCCTTGCGTGCTCGCCGCCGGAGCTCCGCATGCCGTCGACGACCTCCTCCTGTGTCGCCTCCCATGCCGAGCTCTGCCCAGCCAGCTCCGATCCGAGGCCGAACGGATCCACGCCCAACTTCGTTCCGTGCAGTTCCTCGCACTCCCGGACCTCCCCAATCGCCGGCGACCACGACGCAGGTCCGCACCGACGAGCCCTCGCTCCCCTCCTCTCCCTTCTCATTTGTTGATTCCTTCCGTTTCTCCTTCCCGCGCACACCTCGCTCTCCGGTCGTCGTCTGCCAGCAGGGAATGAGGAGCTCCGCCCCGACGCCATGGGTGGTGCTCTTTGCAGCACGCCGTCACCAAGACCGTGCGCCGCCGCTCCCGGAGATGGCCGGATCACCCAGGCCCTCCTGGACCTCCTTCGCACCG
>LR738711.1:317055127-317157363 GCA_902687465.1 Secale cereale | reverse complement strand
CCCCCCCTCGTTAATTCCTCGCGTCGTTGTCCAGGCCCCGCTGGCCTCCCCAGCTTCTGCTGAGTGTGGAGGAAACACATCCAGCGAGCTCCCGCTTGTCCTCTACTTCGGGCCTCGCGCGTTGACCGGTTGCCAGGCACGTCCCCGGGCGGCCTATTCTGCCCCGACTCAGCCTCTGCACCAGCGGGCTAGGCCCGTCGTGAGACCACCTCCAGCGCGCATGTAGATTCGGCCCAGTGCTATTTTTTCCCCTGTCTGCGAATTTTGCATTATCTAGTGAATAACTGTTTTATAGAAAAGTCCCTCTTGTTCAGGCATTTAATATGTCACAAACTGTGCATCCAAATTAAATAAACTTTACTTGAAAATTGGTTAGAATTCTGTGTAGATTCATAACAAACAACTTTCATGCATGTTTAAAATGTTTAAACTGTTGCTTGCTTTATTTTTTTAAATAACATGTTGAAATGGTTTATTTCATAACAAAATAACTTTGTTTGTAAATGGGATGGAAAAATGTGTAGATTAACTTGATGCACTTTATTACCATGTTTAACAACAATAAAATATGTGTTTAGGCAGAATAGTACCATATTCAAAATATGCACATGGGGATTTTCCGGAATTGTTGTTGTTATTTCCGGCCTCATTTAAAATGCCTAGTTAGCTAGTTTACTTATGCTTCACATCTTACCATGCTAAAAAAAATTAATCTATTCTTGTAGATAAACGAGAGTCAACTAAATAAATTGGATGTGGTGCTTTGTCAATATGCATCTCGTTGCATATTGAGCTCCACTTAATTTGTAGTGTTGTTTGTGCACTTTGCCATGCCATGCATAATTAAACCGGACATGCATCATACTTGGTTGTGCATCATATGCCATGTTTATGCTTGTGTGTTTACCGTGTTGTTTGCTTCTTTCCGGTTGCTTCTCTCGTTAGCTTCGGTTTCGTTCCGGAGTTGTTAGCATTCGTTCGACTTCGTCCGTTTGTCTTCTTCATGGACTCGTTCTTCTTCCTTGCGGAATCCCACGCAAGATGAACGTTCCCCGATATCACCTCTATCTTTGCTTTGCCAGTTGTCTCGCTCTGTAGTTATGCCTCGATGCCTATTCTTCTTGTCAGCCTCCTATGCTGCCATGAAACACTCTAACCGCCTTCCTAGCAAACTCTTGATTGCTCAGCCCCTCTTATAGCGTTGTTAGTTGCAGGTGAAGTTTTTCAAGATTGTTCCACGTTTGGACTTGTTATTGGGATAATACAAAATATATCCTAATTAATTAATGCACATATATATTGGTAATGGGTTGAAGGCTTGGCCTTCTGCTTGGTGTTTTGTTCCACTCATGCCACCTTAGGACCCGATAAACCGGTGTTATGTTCTTTGATTTTGTGTTCCTAACACGGTAGGGTTTATGGGACCCCTTGATAATTCGCACTGCTTAAAGCTTTTCCAGCGAGGCCCAAATTTGGTACTACATTTGCCTAACAACTAAAACTTGTCGAGGGAGTAATTAACCCGAGGATTTATTAATGAACTCTCGGGCCAGTGCTCGTTATGAGTGTTGGTCCAAACTAGAGTCGTGTGCGGTACCCACCTTGGCCACTTGAGTCTTTGGTCACTGTATGTTGTGCTCATCCGGTCGTGGCCTGAGACGAGATACGCGCGGCTACTATCAGGGTGTCGGCACGCCGGGAGGTCTTGCTGGATTAGTTTTACCTTTGTCGAAATATCTTAAGCACGGGATTCCGAGAATACTCGGGTCTTCCCACTTTGGAGTTGCGACTCCGCTTATCCTGAGCTTGTGATGGGCTAAGTTGGGACACCCCTGCAGGGTTATGAACTTTCGAAAGTCATGCCCATGGTTATGTGGCAGATGGGAATTTGTTAATATCCGGTGGTAGAAAACTTGACACCATATCCTTAAGAATACACTACCTGTGTGAATAACCGTGATGATCTCTTTCCGAAGGGCTTCGGGAAGTGAACACGGTGGGGTTATGTATGAAGGTGAGTCGCTAGGATCACTTATTGATCATCTTTGGCGATCGTTGGCACATATTCTCATCTCGCTCTGAACTCGTAAGCTAGTTGCTTAGTGCTTGCTTCAAACATTTTATTACCCGTCCACACCTAAAGGCTTTGTTAGTTTTGATACCCAGGAATGGGATTGTTGAGTCCTTGTGGCTCACAGATTACAACACACACCAGATGCAGGTACAGCCGAGAAAAAACGCATGAGATGGGCAAGAACTTCACTGGAAGTTCAATGAAGAGCGTGGTCGTATGTATGTGACGTTTCCCGATGATCAGTAGTGGTTCCTACTAGGGTGATCAGGCCTTGTGGTTGTGGTATCTTTCTCGTTTGATTTTCGTCCGTAGTCGGACCCGGTGTTATTTGGCTGAATGTATGCTATTGTAATCATTGTGTGACGTGGCGAGTGTAAGACAACTATTTTACTCTTTCATCCCTGTATTTTACATGAGTTGTACAAAGATACCACGCTTGCGATCATTCTAGAATGCACTTATGTCTCTAAGTCGTGCCTCAACACGTAGGAGATATAGTCACATCCTGGGCATTACAAGTTGGTATTCAGAGCCTTCTCCAACCTAGTAGCCCCTGATTCATCGAACCGCTGACGGTTGAGTCTAGGCACACACACAAAATGTTTTGAGTCTTATATATATATATATCGGAAAGTAGGATTTCTTTTTACTCCTCATCCCCTTCATCGCTCTGGTGAGGACTCCTGACGTTGTTTTATCTTCACTATTCTCAAAATTTCACCAATTTTTTAGGATCACGCGGGTACTGTTTGGATTGTTCCGATATCTTTGTGATGAGAACATTGTTCTTGGTGGCTCCTGTCATTTAGGGGTTGTGGCAGTGTCCCGGGGAGTTGAGCTCTGAGGTGTTGTCGTCACAAATGTATCGTTGCAGTTCTAGAATACCAGAGGCAGCCAACATCGAAAACACTTCTATGCGGTTAGTGGTGAGATAACCCCGACGTCACTCAGTACTAGGGAGATAGTTCGGGAGTATTGCCACAGCTAGTATAGCGGATGTATTTCGAAGGTCCGAGGTAAACGGTTTCTGAAGGTGCCTTGTTATGTGTTGACGGATGGATACAGCTGGATGTTGGTTTAGAGTTGAGTGCGCGGTGCTTCCCCTGTATCCCCAACACCAGATTGCATAACCGGAAAGCTTCGGGAATTAATAGGTGGGTTTCAAGTAGCTCGTAGGTAATCTTCTAACAGGTGCATGATATGAGGTTTGGGGTTCAACATCTAGTGAAGAGGTTTCATGGGCGCTATTCCAATTGGGAGTTGCATCTTAAAGGATCCTTGGCTATGCTGACCCGGGGATTGCAAGGCCTTTTGTAACACGTGCCATGGGGCATTCAGCACGAACATGCGGGACAAAACCTCTATTATGTATTTGTTCCATATGTTACCTTGTTGTTTTATTCTATCATTTTTGTTCTCACAAGTGGCTTCTGGACAGATTGATGTACCATTAAGCTACAGAATTCATTCGTTCAATTTTTCATTCAAACGATATTGTGAAGATTGATATTGCAACACATCTATCATTTGTTTTAGTTCTAATTGTGGTACTCGAGTTGCTTCGATGTCAAGTCTTGATTCCATACCTTTCCTAATCGGTGTTCTCATATTTCTATAGGAGTGCTAATCCTTCTTAATCATCGAGATTGCCATGTAAATTCTTGTCAACCAACGTTCTTCTCTTCAAGCTAACCTGATCCTTTCAAAATGTGCAGACCAAGTCTTGGGTTTTTCTCAACGGTGTCTGTTTCATTCATCCCAAGTTGTCTTTGTTTTTCCCCACCCTCCCACCCTTTTCTTTATGGAGTCAGAATTCTTAATCAAGTATCCATTTTATTCATGTGAAGTTCTTCATTCTTTTCCTTCAATGTCCTTATCCGGTGATTTCTCGTGAAGACGCTAAGGAAGCTTCAACTTCATCGTTGTTCCATTTTCATTTTCTTCTCTGGTGGATTTAATTCAAGCCTTGGTGTTGATTATATCCTTCCTCTTGTTTCACATGTTTTCCGATGTTGAAATTTCTTATCCGAAGTCTCTCTTGTTTATTCAACTCTCTCTAATTCTTCTTCAGAGTGTTCAAGATATCTCGGAAGATTCGTGTTTCCATTCTTAATACGTTCAAGCTATTTTGAGGAGTGTCGTCTTATTCGAGCCATTTAATTCAACCGGTGCAATCTCTCTTTCAAGTAATCAATTCAACAGTGTTTCTTTTGAGTTGGTCCTAACCCACAGGTCTTTTCCCAGGATCTTACCTGACTCTTCTAATTTTTTCCGGAGTTATTCTCAGATTCTTTCAAGTGTGACGTAAGAATGTATTCCATCAGTCATATGCCTTCTCCAAGATTGCTTTCAAATTATTTTCATCGTTGGTTCAACCTTTTAATTCTTCTTTCTGGAGTGCCTCAATAATCAATGGTGATGTATCTCGTCGTCATTCTCAGGTTTTGAAGTCCGAAGATGAGGTTTCCTCTAAATCTTTTCATATCATCCGCAACATTTTGTAAATTCTTTCCATTGTGATCCTCTGAAGGCCATCATTTCAGAAGATTCTTCATTCTCAGTTTTCAACTTCGTCCTCCAACTATTCTTAATTGATGCCTCTTCGTTCGTCTCCATATTCTTACAGGGGTTCATTCAAGTTTACTCTTCAGTTGTTATCGTATCAACTCATTTGTTCTTTTCATAATCCTAACGGTGCTTCGTTGAATATTTACCCAAGTTTTTGCGAGATCTCTCTTTAATTCTTTGCAACGAGAATAAGTAGTATGCCGAATCCATTGGTGGTCATCGATTTAAATTGGTGAAGGATAAGCATGACATAATTCTTATTCTTATTTCTTCAAGGTGATTTAATACCTTTGTCTGAAGTTCGTTCATGATATCAAATTATTGGTTGTTCATCTTTTCTTTCCGGAATTCCAAACTCTCACAATAATCTTGTCACGAAGCTCCATCTCAATCATCGCAGGCCTTGAATCTTATTCTTTTCATCTTTCGCTTCTCATCCTTTTATTACCGGAGTTTTTCATGGTGGTTCATCATGATTTAATTCATCCTCGAAATCTTCATCAAGATTCTATTTGGAACTCAAGTATTCTTCTTCTTGCATTATGAAGTGCAATTCTTTCTACCTTTTTTTAAAGGTGGTGTTATATCATTCTTGATAATTTCCCTTCGTGTTTCATGATTCACAAGTTGTCAGGAATGAGATATTGTAAAACCATCATTTTCTCTTCAATTATGGGTTGTTTCAACCCATAATAATTTCCTCGTTGGAGTATCTTGGTATAGATTTCACCTAAAAGCTTCCCCTAAGGATTGTTGCTATTGTGGTGCTTATAAATGACCCAATTTCTTCATTTATCATCCCAGTGAAATAAGTTTTTCATTTCCTTGTTGATCTCAATCCAATCAATTGTTTTCCATTAGTGGCCGGTTGTCACCTCATAATTTTGAGATGTTTTCCATAAGGCTACATCAAGCTTATTCTTTTCGTTGTTGATTTTCCCAACAACTCTGTTCAACCCATCTTTGTAAGGATACTCTTTCAAATCCAGTTGTGGGAGAAGTTGTCATTTTCTTCTCAGTTCATTTCTTTCACTGTTCTATATTCTATTCTTTCATTCTGGAGGCATTGTGATATTGCTCTCTTCGACCATCATCCCGTTTTGAAGTCCGAAGATGAGGTTTCCTCTAAATCTTTTCATATCATCCGAAGCATTTTGTAAATTCTTTCCATTGTGATCCTCTGAAGGCCATCATTTCAGAAGATTCTTCATTCTCAGTTTTCAACTTCGTCCTCCAACTATTCTTAATTGATGCCTCTTCGTTCGTCTCCATATTCTTACAG
The DNA here is from genome assembly GCA_902687465.1 of Secale cereale. NCBI lineage: Eukaryota > Viridiplantae > Streptophyta > Magnoliopsida > Poales > Poaceae > Secale > Secale cereale. The sequence continues at coordinate 317,151,439 of LR738711.1, read as the reverse complement.
GGGTTCATTCAAGTTTACTCTTCAGTTGTTATCGTATCAACTCATTAGTTCTTTTCATAATCCTAACGGTGCTTCGTTGAATATTTACCCAAGTTTGTGCGAGATCTCTCTTTAATAATTTGCAACGAGAATAAGTAGTATGCCGAATCCATTGGTGGTCATCGATTTAAATTGGTGAAGGATAAGCATGACATAATTCTTATTCTCATTTCTTCAAGGTGATTTAATACCTTTGTCTGAAGTTCGTTCATGATATCAAATTATTGGTTGTTCATCTTTTCTTTCCGGAATTCCAAACTCTCGCAATAATCTTGTCACGAAGCTCCATCTCAATCATCGCAGGCCTTGAATCTTATTATTTTCATCTTTCGCTTCTCATCCTTTTATTACCGGAGTTTTTCATGGTGGTTCATCATGATTTAATTCATCCTCGAAATCTTCATCAAGATTCTAGTTGGAACTCAAGTATTCTTCTTCTTGCATTATGAAGTGCAAATCTTTCTACCTTTTTTTAAAGGTGGTGTTATATCATTCTTGACAATTTCCCTTCGTGTTTCATGATTCACAAGTTGTCAGGAATGAGATATTGTAAAACCATCATTTTCTCTTCAATTATGGGTTGTTTCAACCCATAATAATTTCCTCGTTGGAGTATCTTGGTATAGATTTCACCTAAAAGCTTCCCCTAAGGATTGTTGCTATAGTGGTGCTTATAAATGACCCAATTTCTTCATTTATTATCCCGGTGAAATAAGTTTTTCATTTCCTTGTTGATCTCAACCCAATCAATTGTTTTCCATTAGTGGCCGGTTGTCACCTCATAATTTTGAGATGTTTTCCATAAGGCTAGATCAAGATTATTCTTTTCGTTGTTGATTTTCCCAACAACTCTGTTCCACCCATCTTTGTAAGGATACTCTTTCAAATTCAGTTGTGGGAGAAGTTGTCATTTTCTTCTCAGTTCATTTCTTTCATTGTTCTATATTCTATTCTTTCATTCCGGAGGCATTGTGATATTGCTCTCTTTGACCATCATCTCGTTTTGAAGTCCGAAGATGAGGTTTCCTCTAAATCTTTTCATATCATCCGAAGCATTTTGTAAATTCTTTCCATTGTGATCCTCTGAAGGCCATCATTTCAGAAGATTCTTCATTCTCAGTTTTCAACTTTGTCCTCCAACTATTCTTAATTGATGCCTCTTCGTTCGTCTCCATATTCTTACAGGGGTTCATTCAAGTTTACTCTTCAGTTGTTATCGTATCAACTCATTTGTTCTTTTCATAATCCTAACGGTGCTTCGTTGAATATTTACCCAAGTTTGTGCGAGATCTCTCTTTAATTCTTTGCAACGAGTATGCCGAATCCATTGGTGGTCATCGATTTAAATTGGTGAAGGATAAGCATGACATAATTCTTATTCTCATTTCTTCAAGGTGATTTAATACCTTTGTCTGAAGTTCGTTCATGATATCAAATTATTGGTTGTTCATCTTTTCTTTCCGGAATTCCAAACTCTCGCAATAATCTTGTGACGAAGCTCCATCTCAATCATCGCAGGCCTTGAATCTTATTATTTTCATCTTTCGCTTCTCATCCTTTTATTACCGGAGTTTTTCATGGTGGTTCATCATGATTTAATTCATCCTCGAAATCTTCATCAAGATTCTAGTTCGAACTCAATTATTCTTCTTCTTGCATTATGAAGTGCAATTCTTTCTACCTTTTTTTAAAGGTGGTGTTATATCATTCTTGACAATTTCCCTTCGTGTTTCATGATTCACAAGTTGTCAGGAATGAGATATTGTAAAACCATCATTTTCTCTTCGATTATGGGTTGTTTCAACCCATAATAATTTCCTCGTTGGAGTATCTTGGTATAGATTTCACCTAAAAGCTTCCCCTAAGGATTGTTGCTATTGTGGTGCTTATAAATGACCCAATTTCTTCATTTATCATCCCGGTGAAATAAGTTTTTCATTTCCTTGTTGATATTAATCCAATCAATTGTTTTCCATTAGTGGCTGGTTGTCACCTCATAATTTTGAGATGTTTTCCATAAGGCTACATCAAGCTTATTCTTTTCGTTGTTGATTTTCCCAACAACTCTGCTCAACCCATCTTTGTAAGGATACTCTTTCAAATTCAGTTGTGGGAGAAGTTGTCATTTTCTTCTCAGTTCATTTCTTTCATTGTTGTATATTCTATTCTTTCATTCCGGAGGCATTGTGATATTGCTCTCTTTGACCATCATCTCGTTTTGAAGTCCGAAGATGAGGTTTCCTCTAAATCTTTTCATATCATCCGAAGCATTTTGTAAATTCTTTCCATTGTGATCCTCTGAAGGCCATCATTTCAGAAGATTCTTCATTCTCAGTTTTCAACTTCGTCCTCCAACTATTCTTAATTGATGCCTCTTCGTTCGTCTCCATATTCTTACAGGGGTTCATTCAAGTTTACTCTTCAGTTGTTATCGTATCAACTCATTTGTTCTTTTCATAATCCTAACGGTGCTTCGTTGAATATTTACCCAAGTTTGTGCGAGATCTCTCTTTAATTCTTTGCAACGAGAATAAGTAGTATGCCGAATCCATTGGTGGTCATCGATTTAAATTGGTGAAGGATAAGCATGACATAATTCTTATTCTCATTTCTTCAAGGTGATTTAATACCTTTGTCTGAAGTTCGTTCATGATATCAAATTATTGGTTGTTCATCTTTTCTTTCCGGAATTCCAAACTCTCGCAATAATCTTGTGACGAAGCTCCATCTCAATCATCGCAGGCCTTGAATCTTATTATTTTCATCTTTCGCTTCTCATCCTTTTATTACCGGAGTTTTTCATGGTGGTTCATCATGATTTAATTTATCCTCGAAATCTTCATCAAGATTCTAGTTGGAACTCAAGTATTCTTCTTCTTGCATTATGAAGTGCAATTCTTTCTACCTTTTTTTAAAGGTGGTGTTATATCATTCTTGACAATTTCCCTTCGTGTTTCATGATTCACAAGTTGTCAGGAATGAGATATTGTAAAACCATCATTTTCTCTTCGATTATGGGTTGTTTCAACCCATAATAATTTCCTCGTTGGAGTATCTTGGTATAGATTTCACCTAAAAGCTTCCCCTAAGGATTGTTGCTATTGTGGTGCTTATAAATGACCCAATTTCTTCATTTATCATCCCGGTGAAATAAGTTTTTCATTTCCTTGTTGATCTCAATCCAATCAATTGTTTTCCATTAGTGGCCGGTTGTCACCTCATAATTTTGAGATGTTTTCCATAAGGCTACATCAAGCTTATTCTTTTCGTTGTTGATTTTCCCAACAACTCTGTTCAACCCATCTTTGTAAGGATACTCTTTCAAATTCAGTTGTGGGAGAAGTTGTCATTTTCTTCTCAGTTCATTTCTTTCATTGTTCTATATTCTATTCTTTCATTCCGGAGGCATTGTGATATTGCTCTCTTTGCCCATCATCTCGTTTTGAAGTCCGAAGATGAGGTTTCCTCTAAATCTTTTCATATCATCCGAAGCATTTTGTAAATTATTTCCATTGTGATCCTCTGATGGCCATCATTTCAGAAGATTCTTCATTCTCAGTTTTCAACTTCGTCCTCCAACTATTCTTAATTGATGCCTCTTCGTTCGTCTCCATATTCTTACAGGGGTTCATTCAAGTTTACTCTTCAGTTGTTATCGTATCAACTCATTTGTTCTTTTCATAATCCTAATAGTGCTTCGTTGAATATTTACCCAAGTTTGTGCGAGATCTCTCTTTAATTCTTTGCAACGAGAATAAGTAGTATGCCGAATCCATTGGTGGTCATCGATTTAAATTGGTGAAGGATAAGCATGACATAATTCTTATTCTTATTTCTTCAAGGTGATTTAATACCTTTGTCTGAAGTTCGTTCATGATATCAAATTATTGGTTGTTCATCTTTTCTTTCCGGAATTCCAAACTCTCGCAATAATCTTGTCACGAAGCTCCATCTCAATCATCACAGGCCTTGAATCTTATTCTTTTCATCTTTCGCTTCTCATCCTTTTACTACCGGAGTTTTTCATGGTGGTTCATCATGATTTAATTCATCCTCGAAATCTTTATCAAGATTCTAGTTGGAACTCAAGTATTCTTCTTCTTGCATTATGAAGTGCAATTTTTCCTACCTTTTTTTAAAGGTGGTGTTATATCATTCTTGACAATTTCCCTTCGTGTTTCATGATTCACAAGTTGTCACGAATGAGATATTGTAAAACCATCATTTTCTCTTCGATTATGGGTTGTTTCAACTCATAATAATTTCCTCGTTGGAGTATCTTGGTATAGATTTCACCTAAAAGCTTCCCCTGAGGATTGTTGCTATTGTGGTGCTTATAAATGACCCAATTTCTTCATTTATCATCCCGGTGAAATAAGTTTTTCATTTCCTTGTTGATCTCAATCCAATCAATTGTTTTCCATTAGTGGCCGGTTGTCACCTCATAATTTTGAGATGTTTTCCATAAGGCTACATCAAGCTTATTCCTTTCGTTGTTGATTTTCCCAACAACTCTGTTCAACCCATCTTTGTAAGGATACTCTTTCAAATTCAGTTGTAGGAGAAGTTGTCATTTTCTTCTCAGTTCATTTCTTTCATTGTTCTATATTCTATTCTTTCATTCCGGAGGCATTGTGATATTGCTCTCTTTGACCATCATCTCGTTTTGTCAAGATCATGTTCTTTCCTTTGCTTATCCATTCAACTGGAGTGTTGTGTCCTCCGTTCAAGTTCTCTCATCCTATCAAGTTTTGCCTCTCTTTTAACCGGAGTGCTGTCTAAATCTTTATTACCCCTTGTTCTATTCTTTCAATTGTTTCGGAGGCAGTGTGTTGTTGATTTCATCAAGCATCATCCCATCTTGTCAAGTTCATGTTAAATTCCTTCCATTTTCAGTCGGAGTGATGTCCGAACTATTTCATCCTTATTCCTTCTCTATCTTGTTTTTAACCGGAGTGGTTTTTAAATTCTTTCGTCATCTGTGAGCTCTTGTTCGTGTCTTTAACCTACAAGGTTATTGTAATGTTCCTTGTTCCTCTTCTCTAACGGTGTGTTTTCATCTTCGTTCATCTCCGTTGTATTCTTTCTTTCAAGTTGTTCAACCTCTCAAGGTTCATTGGTTTCACTCGTTTGTCAAAGAAGCAACTTTGTTTTACCCCTTCCTTTTCCTCTTCTATCCGGTGCCATCTCCAGGATCTCGGGTCAAGATCCTCTGTTAGTATGGGAGAGTAGTGACGCCCCAAGACCGACGCTCCAGAAGACTTTCATATATTCTGTTGCCATCGTGTGTTTTATTTTTGTTTGTTGCTTTTCATCATCGCATCATCGGCATTGCATCCGCATGTTTTCATAAAACTCGTAGCTTCTCTCTGTCTTTGTTGACCTGTTGTCAGACCGCTTGTCCTTGTTGACCTTCTCTTAGACCAACCGGACCGCTCTCTTCTCTCTTTCTCCGAGACCAACAAAACCCCATGTCTTTGTCAACCTCTCTCACACCCCTCGTGCGTGTCCGAAACTTCCCCAAACCCGACGCAGGTAGTCGTGACCGATGGGTCCGGACCATCCCCAAACATCCCTAAAACATCTCCGTTTTCTTATTTGGGCCACCTAACCTATTTATTTTGGACCGCCAGATTACGATCGGAGGGACCAGATAGCCTAACCTAACCCACTCTCTATATGACGAGCCTAATCCTAGAAACTAGGGATCTAGTCCCATCCACCCATGTCCGCTGCCACGCACCTTGTTTTCACCACCACACCAAAACGAGCCAGCCTCTTTCCCTCTCGATCTACAAAAAAATTCCCAACCCCGAGTGCCTCCCTCTGCGGTTGGGACCGAGCAGCCCCCGACCCGGAGCTCGTCCGAGCCGTAGCCCCGAGCGCCACGCGTGCTCGCCGCCGGAGCTCCGCACGCCGTCGACGACCTCCTCCTGTGTCGCCTCCCGCGCCGAGTTCTGCCCAGCCAGCTCCGACACGAGGCCGAACGGATCCGCACCCAACTTCATTCCGTGCCGTTCCTCGCGCTGCCGGACCTCCCCCATCGCCAGCGACCACGACGTAGGTCCGCACCGACGAGCCCTCGATCCTTTCCTCTCCCTTCTCCTCTGTTGATTCCTTCCGTTTCTCCTTCACGCGCTCACCTCGCTCTCCCGACGTTGTCTGCCTACAGGGAACGAGGAGCTCTGCCGCGACGCCATGGGTGGTGGTATTTGCAGCACGCCATCGCCAAGACAGTGCGCCGACGCGCCCGGGAGATGGCCTGATCACCCAGGCCCTCCTGGACCTCTTCCGCACCGGCTCCCCCCCGTCAATTCCCCGCGTCACTGTCCAGGCCCCCATCAGTCTCCCCTACTTCTGCTCCGCGTCGAGGAAACACATCCAGCGAGCGCCCTCTTGTCCTCTGCTTCGGGCCTCGCGTGTTGACCGGTTGCCAGGCACGTCCCCGCGCGGCCCAGTCCGCCCCGACTCAGCCTCTGCACCAGCGGGCTAGGCCCATGGTGAGGCCACCTCCAGCGCCCAGGTAGATACGGCCCAGTGCTATATTTTTTCCCTGTCTGTGAATTTCGCATTATCCAGTGAATAATTGTTTTACAAAAAAGTCCCTCTTGTTCATCCATTTAATATGTCACAAACTATGCATCCAAATTAAATAAACTTTACATGAAGATTGCTTAGAATTCTGTGTAGATTCATAATAACCAACTTTCATGCAAGTTTAAAATGTTTAAACTGTTGCTTGCTTTATTTTGCTTAAATAACATGTTGAAATGGTTTATTTCATAACTAAATAACTGTAGCTCCTAATTTAATAAACTTCATATGTAAATGGGGTGGAAAAATGTGTAGATTAACTTGATACACTTTATTTCCATGTTTAACAACAATAAAGTATGTTTTTAGGCAGAATAGTACCATATTCAAAATATGCACACGGGGATTTTCCGGAATTGTTGTTGTTATTTCCGGCCTCATTTAAAATGCCTAGTTTGCTAGTTTACTTATGCTTCACCTCTTGCCGTGCTAAAAACAATTTAATCTTGTCTTGTAGATAAACGAGAGTCAACTAAATAAATTGGATGTGGTGTTTTGTCAATATGCAACTCGTTGCATATTGAGCTCCACTTAATTTGTAGTGTAGTTTGTGCACTTTGCCATGCCATGTATATTTAAAACGGACATGCATCATACTTGGTTGTGCATCATATGCCATGTTTATGCTTGTGTGTTTACCGTGTTGTTTGCTTCTTTCCGGTTGCTTCTGTCGTTAGCTTCGGTTTCGTTTCGGAGTTGTGAGAATTCGTTCGACTTCGTCCTTTTGTCTTCTTCATGGACTCGTTCTTCTTCCTGGTGGAATCCCAGGCAAGATGACCGTTCCCCAATATCACCTCTATCTCTGCTTTGCTAGTTGTCTCGCTCTGTAGTTATGCCTTGATGCCTATTCTTCTTGTCAGCCTCCTATGTTGCCATGAAACACTCTAACCGCCTTCCTAGCAAACCGTTGATTGGCTAAGTATGCTTTTGCTCAGTCCCTCTTATATCGTTGTTAGTTGCAGGAGAAGTGTTGAAGAATTCTCCACGTTTGGACTTGTTATTGGGATAACACAATATATATCTTAATTAATTAATGCACATATATATTGGTAATGGGTGGAAGGCTTGGCCTTCTGCTTGGTGTTTTGTCCTTGATTTTGCATTCCTATCACGGTTGGGGTTTATGGGCCCCCCTTGATAATTCGCACTGCTTAAAGCTTTTCCAGCGAGGCCCAACTTTGGTACTACATTTGCCTAACAACTAGAACTTGCCGAGGGAGTAATTAACTCGTGGATTTATTAATCAACCCCCGGGCTAGGGCTCGTTTTGAGTGTTGGTCCAAACTAGAGTCGTGTGGGGTACCCCCCTTGGCAACTTGGGTCTTTGGTCACTATACGCTGTGCTCATCCGGTCTTGGCCTGAGACGAGATACGCGCGGCTACTATCAGGATGTCGGCACGCCGGGAGGTCATGCTGGATTAGTTTTACCTTTGTCGAAATATCTTGAGCACGGGATTCCGAGAATACTCGGGTCTTCCCACTTTGGAGTTGCGACTCCGCAGATCGTGAGCTTGTGATGGGCTAAGTTGGGACACCCCTGCAGGGTTATGAACTTTCGAAAGCCGTGTCCGTGGTTTTGTGTCAGATGCGAATTTTTTAATATCCGGTTGTAGATAACTTGACACCATATCCTTAAGAATATACTACATGTGTGAGTAATCAAGATGGTGTCTTTCCGAAGGGCTTCGGGAAGTGAACACGGTGGGGTTATGTATGAACATGAGTCGCTAGGATCACTTCTTGATCATCTTTGGCGATCGTTGGCACATATTCTCAACTCACTCTGAACTCATAAGCTAGTTGCTTAGTGCTTGCTACAAACATTTTATTACCCCTCCACACCTAAAGGCTTTGTTAGTTTTGATACCCGGGAATGGGATTGTTGAGTCCTTGTGGCTCACAGATTACAACACACACTAGATGCAGGTACAGCCAAGAACAACTCGGGAGATGGGCAAGAACTTCACTGGAAGTTCGATGAAGAGTGTGGTCGTATGTATGTGACGTATCCCAACGATCAGTAGTGGTTCCTACTAGGGCGATCAGGCCTTGTGGTTGTGGTATCTTTCTCGTTTGGTTTTCGTCCGTAGTCGGACCCCGTGTTATTTGGTTGAATGTATGCTATTGTAATCATTGTGTGATGTGGCGAGTGTAAGCCAAGTATTTTACTCTTTCATCCATGTATTTTACATGAGTTGTGCAAAGATACCACACTTGCGATCATTCTAGAATGTGCTTATGTCTCTAAGTCGTGCCTCGACACGTAGGAGATATAGTCGCATCCTAGGCATTACAGGTAGCCACGGTCGAAGACTTAACCTACGTACTAGACTACGCTTCCGAAGACATCACTGGGATGGACCACGACGTCGAAGTCGATCTAGGTAAAAACCCGCCTGTCACCGAGCGATGGACATCCTCTTCTACCTATTACGTATACAAGGTGGACACACCCAAGGAGAAACACGACGGCGATAAAAAATCTAGAGTAGGATAAGGTCGTCGAGTAACCTCCTAAGAGCCGACGCTGGCGGCATCGCTCCCGATCGCGTTGAGAAAAGGAAAGTAATACCGGCACCAGAGATAGTGAGGACCCGGAGGAAGCCGAAGATCCCGTAGAGCCAGCGTTGGAGCAGGACGAGCGGGAAGATGGCAATACAATCCTGAACAACTAGCCGATCACATTGATTCTGAAGACAATAACTACCTACCTGTCTCCGAAGAGGATGTCAGCCTGGGAGATGAGGAATTCATCATCCCAGAGGAAACGATCGAACAAAAATGCTTTCAGCAATAGCTTATTGCCATAGCAAGGAGCCTGAAAAAACAGCAGCAATGGCTTATAGCCGAGAAGGATACTCTCAACGACAGATGGAATGAAGTGCTAGACGCTGAAGAGAGATACGCCCGTGAGCTCCAAACAAAGAGCTATCCCAAGTGCAAGTTGCTGCCACAATTCGATGATGAGGCCCTTGCGCCAATTATGTCGAGGTACAATCAGGACAATCAACCGGACGGACCACCTCGTGGACGGGATAAAGAGGCTAGCAATGCCGTACACCAGCCCGCACCCCCCCCCACTGTAAACGAAAGGATACAACGGATTAGGGCCATAAGTATGATCTACGTCAGGACCTGAATAAAAGAGCCAGTCAGGACCGATCAATCTATGGATCAAGAGAACGTGCTTCCACGCGGGACGGTGGCTATCAAGCCAAGCACGCTAGACACCATCAAGTTCGGAGTCAATACCCAACACAGATGTCGTTCGAACTACATCACGATGTCGCACGATACAGGGGCGCTACACCCTCTATGCTTTATCGATGAGGTGATGGATCACCAATTTCCGAAAGGGTTTAAACTCGTAAACATCGAGGCATATGATGTAATGAAGGATCCCACGGTATGGATTGAAGACTTTATTCTTCACATCCACATGGCTCGTGGAGATGATATCCATGCCGTGAAATACTTACCTTTAAAGCTGAAAGGGCCAGCTCGGCACTGGTTGAACAACCTCCCAGAGAACTCCATTGGAAGCTGGGAAGATTTAGAGGACGCTTTCTGGGTTAACTTTCAGGGAACTTATGTCCGGCCACCGAATGCTGATTATTTAAGTTGTTGGGGAAAGTAGCATGCAATTTCAAAAAAATTCCTAGGCTCACGCAAGATCTATGTACCCTTGGAAGCTGGGAAGATTTAGAGATGCATAGCAACGTGACGGGAAGAGTGAGTGTATGTACCCTCATAGACAAAAAGCGGAAGCATTGTATTAACGCGGTTGATGTAGTCGAATATCTTCACGATCCAACCGGTCCGAGTACCGTGCGTACGTCACCTCCGTGTTCAGCACACATTCAGCTAGATGACGTCCCTCAATCTCTTGATCCAGTAGAGGATCAAGGGAGAGTTCCGTCAGCAGGACGGCATGACGACGGTGTTGGTGATGTGATCCGCGCAGGGCTTCGCCTAAGCACTACGACGCTATGACCTGAGGTGTAAACTCTGGAGGGGGGCACTGCACACGGGTAAAAGATTGTACGTTGTGCCTATGGGTTGCTCCATGCCGACGTATATAAAGAAAGGAAGGGAAGGAGGCCGGCCTGGGAGTGGCGCACCATGGGGGTAGTCCTACTTGGACTCCTAGTCCAAGTAGGATTCGCCCCCCCCTTTTCCTTTCTCCACTGGAGGGAATAGGAAGGACATGGAGAGGGAAAGGGAAGGGGGGCGCCGCCCCCTCCTCCTTGTCCTATTCGGACACCCTAGGAGGGGGCGTGCGGCCACCCCCTTGCGGGCTTCCCCCTCTCTCCATTAGGCCCATGTTGGCCCAAAACTTCCCCGGGGGATTTCGGTAACCCCTCGGTACTCCGGAAAAATACCCGAATCACTCGGAAGCATTCCGATGTCTGAATATAACCTTCCAATATATGAATCTTCACCTATTGACCATTTCGAGACTCCTCATCATGTCGGTGATCTCATCCATGACTCCGAACAAACTTCCGTCAACAAAACACATAACTCATAATACAAATAATCATCGAACGTTAAGTGTGCGGACCCTACGGGTTCAAGAACTATGTAGACATGACCGAGACACATCTCCGGTCGACAACCAATAGCAGAACCTAGATGCCTATATTGGCTCCTACATATTCTACGAAGATCTTTATCATTCTAAACGCATAACGACATACGTTGTTCACTTTGTCATCGGTATGTTACTTGCCCGAGATTCGATCATCACTATAATCATACCCAGTTCAATCTCATTACCGGAAAATCTCTTGACTCGTTCCGTAATGCATCATCCCATAACTAACTCATTAGTCACATTGCTTGCAAGGCTTATAGTGATGTGCATTACCGAGACGGCGCAGAGATACCTCTCGGATACACGGAGTGACAAATCCTAATCTTGATCTATGCCAACTAAAAAAACCCCTTCGGCGACACCTGTAGAGCATCTGTATAATGACCGAGTTACGTTGTGATGTTTGATAGCACACAAGGTGGTCCTCCGGTATAAGGGAGTTGCATAATCTCATAGTCAGAGGAACATGTATAAGTCATGAAGAAAGCAATAGCAATAAAACTAAATGATCATTATGCTAAGCTAACAGATTGGTCATGTCCATCACATCATTCTCCTAATGATGTGATCCCGTTCATCAAATGACAACACATGTCTATGGTTAGGAAGCTCAACCATCTTTGATTAATGAGCTAGTCTAGTAGAGGCTTACTAGGGACACTGTGGTTTGTCTATGTATCCACACATGTATCAAGTTTCTGGTTAATACAATTCTAGCATGAATAATAAACATTTATCATGATATAAGGAAATATTAATAACAAATTTATTATTGCCTCTAGGGCATTTTTCCTTCAGTCTCCCAGTTGCACTAGAGTTAATAATCAAGATTACATAGTAATGATTCTAACACCCATGGAGTCTTGGTGCTGATCATGTTTTGCTCGTGGAAGAGGCTTAATCAACGGGTGTGCAACATTCAGATCTGTATGTATTTTGCAAATCTCTATGTCTCCCTCCTTGACTTGATCGTGGATAGAGTTGAAGCGTCTCTTGATGTGCTTGGTTCTCTTGTGAAACCAGGATTCCTTCGCCAAGGCTATTGCTCTAGTGTTGTCACAAAAGATTGCTCCGGTATTGTCACAAATGATTTTCATTATAGCCGATGCACTAGGTATTACACCTAGATCGGATATGAACTGCTTCATCCAGACTCCTTCATTTGCTACTTTCGAAGCAGCTATGTACTCCGCTTCACACGTAGATCCCACCAGGACGCTCTACTTGGAACTGCACCAACTGACAGCTCCACCGTTCAACAAAAATACTTATCCGGGTTGTGACTTCGAGTCATCCGGATCAGTGTAAAAGCTTGCATCGATGTAACCATTTACAATGAGTTCTTTGTCACCTCCATAAATGAGAAACATATCCTTAGTCCTTTTAGGTACTTCAGGATGTTCTTAACCGCTGTCCAGTGATCCACTCCTAGATTACATTGGTACCTCCCTGCTAGACCTATAGCAAGGCACACATTAGGTATGGTACACAACATTGCATACATGATACAACCTATGGCTGAAGCATAGGGAACGACTTTCATTTTATCTTGATCTTCTGAAGTAGTCAGGCATTGAGTCTGACTCAACTTCACTCCTTGTAACACAGGCAAGGACCCTTTCTTTGATTGATCCATTTTTAACTTCTTCAGAACTTTATCAAGGTATGTGCTTTGTGAAAGTCCAATTAAGCATTTTGATCTATCTCTATAGATCTTGATGCCCAATATATAAGTAGCTTCACCGAGGTCTTTCATTGGAAAAATCTTATTCAAGTATCCTTTTATGCTATCCAAAAATTCTACATCATTTCCAATCAACAGTGTGTCATCCTCATACAATATCAGAAATGCTACAGAGCTCCCACTCACTTTCTTGTAAATACAGGCTTCTCTAAGAGTCTGTATAAAACCATATGCTTTGATCACCTCATCAAAGCGTATATTCCAACTCCGAGATGCTTGCACCAGCCAATAGATGGATTGCTGGAGCTTGCACACTTGGTTAGCACATTTTGGATCGACAAAACCTTCTGGCTGCATCATATGCAACTCTTCTTTGAGAAATCCATTAAGGAAGGTAGTTTTGACATCCATTTGGCAAATTTCATAATCATAAAATACGGCAATTGCTAAGATGATTCGGACAGATTTAAGCATCGCTACGGGTGAGAAGGTCTCATTGTAGTCAAATCCATGAACTTGTCGAAAACCTTTTGCAAAAAGTCAAGCTTTGTAGACAGTAACATTACCATCGGCGTCCGTCTTCTTCTTAACGATCCATTTATTTTCAATGACTTGCCGATCATCGGGCAAGTCAACCAAAGTCCACACTTTGTTCTCATACATGCATCCCATCTCAGATTTCATGGCCTCAAGCCATTTTGGGGAATCTGGGCTCATTAGCGTTTCCTCATTGTTCGTAGGTTCGTCATGGTCAAGTAACATGACTTCCAAAACAGGGTTACCGTACCACTCTGGTGCGGAACGTACTCTGTTTGACCTACGAGGTTCGGTAGTAACTTGATCCGAAGTTTCATGATTATCATCATTAACTTCCTCAGTAATTGGTGTAGGCATCACTGGAACTAATTTCTGCGACGAACTAATTTCAAATTCGGGAGAAGGTAAAAATTACCTCATCAAGTTCTACTTTCCTCCCACTCACTTCTTTCGAGAGAAACTCCTTCTCTAGAAAGGATCCATTCTTAGCAATGAATATCTTGCCTTCGGATATGTGATAGAAGGTGTATCCAGCAATTTTCTTTGGGTATCCTATGAAGACACATTTCTCCAATTTGGGTTCGAGCTTATCAAATTGAAGCTTTTACACATAAGCATCGCAGCCCCAAACTTTAAGAAACAACAACTTGGGTTTTTTGCCAAACCACATTTCATTAGGTGTCGTCTCAACGAATTTAGATGGTGCCCTATTTAATGTGAATGAAGCCGTCTCTAAAGCATAATCCCAAAACGATAGAGATAAATCGGTAAGAGACATCATAGATTGCACCATATCTAATAAAGTACGGTTACGACATTCGGACATACCATTACGTTGCGGTGTTCCAGGTGGCGTGAGTTGTGAAACTATTCCACATCGTTTCAAATGAAGACCAAACTCAAACTCAACGCTTCCGCGATCAGATCATAGAAAATTTATTTTCTTGTTATGATGGTTCTCTACTTCACTCTGAAAATCTTTGAACTTTTCAAATGTTTTAGACTTATGGTTCATTAAGTAGATATACGCATATCTGCTCAAATCATCTGTGAAGGTTAGAAAATAATGATACCGCCACGAGCCTCAACACTCATTGGACCGCATACATCAATATGTATTATTTCCAATAAGTCAGTTGCTTGCTCCATTGTTTCGGAGAACGGAGTATTAGTCATCTTGCCCATGAGACATGGTTCGCAAGCACCAACTGATTCATAATCAAGTGATTCCAAAAGCTTATCAGCATGGAGTTTATTCATGCGCTTTACACCAATATGACCTAATCGGCAGTACCACAAATATGTTGCACTATTATTATCAAGTTTGCATCTTTTGGCATCAATATTATGAATATGTGTATCACTACGTTCGAAGTTAAAAAAAATAGACCGCCCATCAAGGGTGCATGACCATAAAAGATATTACTCATATAAATAGAACAACCATTATTCTCTGATTTAAATGAATAACCGTCTCGCAACAGACAAGATCCAGATATAATGTTCATGCTCAACGCTGGCACCAAATAACAATTATTTAGGTCTAAAACTAATCCCGAAGGTAGATGTAGAGGTAGCATGCCGACCGCGATCACATCGACATTGGAACCATTTCCCACGCGCATAGCCAATCTTCTTTTAATCAGTAGCCCCTGTTTCGAGTTACAAATATGAGCAACCGAACCAGTATCAAATACCCAGACACTACTATGAGCATTAGTAAGGTACACATCAATAACATGTATATCAAATACACCTTTGTTCACTTTGCCATCCTTCTTATCCGCAAAATACTTGGGGCAGTTCCACTTCCAGTGACCAGTCCCTTTGCAGTAGAAGCACTCAGTTTTAGGCTTGGTTCCAGACTTGGGTTTCTTCTCGGGAGTAGAAACCAGCTTGCTATTCTTCTTGAAGTTCCCCTTCTTTCCCTTTCCATTTTTCTTGAAACTAGTGGTCTTGTTAACCATCAACACTTGATGCTCCTTCTTGATTTCTACTTCCGCAGCTTTGAGCATTGCGAAGAGCTCTGGAATTGTCTTCTGCATCCCTTGCATATTATAGTTTATCACAAAGCCTTTATAGCTTGGTGGCAGTGATTGAAGAACTCTATCAATAACACTATCATCATCAACTTTAACTCCAAGCTGAGTCATGTGGTTATGGTACCCAGACATTCTGAGTAAGTGTTCACTGACATAACTGTTCTCCTCCATCTTGCAGCTATAGAACTTGTTGGATACTTCATATCTCTCAACTCGGGCATTTGCTTGAAATATTAACTTCAACTCTTGTAACATCTCATATGCTCCATGATGTTCAAAACATCTTTGAAGTCCCCATTCTAAGCCGTAAAGCATGGCACACTGAACTATCCAGTAGTCATCATATCGAGCTTGCCAGAAATTCATAACGTCAGGAGTTGCTCCTGCAGCAGGCCTTTCACCTAGCGGTGCTTCAAGGACATAATTCTTGTGTGCAACAATGAGGATAATCCTCAAGTTACGGACCCGGTCTATGTAGTTGCTACCATCATCTTTCAACTTAGCTTTCTCTAGGAACACATTAAAATTCAAGGGAACGGTAGCACGGGCCATTGATCTGCAACAACATATATATGCAAAAACTATCAAGTAATAAGTTCATGATAAATTAAAGTTCAATTAATCATATTAATTAAGAACTCACACTTAGATAGACATCCCTCAAGTCATCTAAATGATCACGTGATCCAAATCAACTAAACCATGTCCGATCATCACATGAGAGGGAGTAGTTTTCAATGCTGAACATCTTATGTTGATCATATCTACTATATGATTCACGCTCGATCTTTCGGTCCCCAGTGTTCCGAGGCCATGTCTGTAAATGCTAGGCTCGTCAAGTTTAACCCGAGTATTCTGCACGTCCAAAACTGTCTTACACCCGTTGTATGTGAACATAGAGCTTATCACACCGATCATCACGTGGTGTCTCGGCACGATGAACTATTACAACGGTGCATAGTCAAGGAGAACACTTATACCTTGAAATTTTGTAAGGGATCATCTTCTAATGCCACCGTCGTACTAAGCAAAATAAGATGCATAAAAAGATAAATATCACATGCAAACAAAATATGTGACATGATCTGGCCATCATCATCTTGTGCTTTTGATCTCCATCTCCAAAGCATTGTCATGATCTCCATCGTCACTGGCTTGACACCATGATCTTCATCATAGCGTCATGGTCGTCTCGCAAACTATTGCTTCTACTACTATTGCTAACTCATAGTGATAAAGTAAAGCAATTACATGGCGTTCACAATTCATACAATAAAGAGACAGCCATAAGGCTCCTGCCAGTTGCCGATAATTTACAAAACATGATCATCTCATACAATATTGTATAAATCATCACGTCTTGACCATATCACATCACAACATGCCATGTAAAAACAAGTTAGACATCATCTACTTTGTTATTGCAAGTTTTACGTGGCTGCTACGAGCTTCTAGCAAGAACCGTTCTTACCTACGCATCAAAACCACAATGGTTTTTCATTAAGTGTGCTATTTTAACCTTCAACAAGGACAGGCCGTAGTCAAACTCGATTCAACTAAATTTGGAGAAACAGACACCCGCCAGCCACCTGTGTGCAAAGCATGTCGGTAGAACTAGTCTCATGAACGTGGTCCTGTAATGTCGGTCTGGGCCGCTTCATCCAACAATACTGCCGATTCAAAGTAAGACGTTGGTGGAAAGCAATATGACTATTATCGCCCACAACTCTTTGTGTTCTACTCGTGCATATCATCTACGCGTTAACCTGGTTTTGATACCACTATTGGGGAGCGTAGCATGCAATTTCAAAAAAATTCCTACGCTCACGCAAGATCTATCTAGGAGATGCATAGCAACAAGACGGGAAGAGTGTGTCTACGTACCCTCGTAGACCGAAAGCAGAAGCTTTGTATTAATGTGGTTGATGTAGTCGAACGTCTTCACGATCCAACCGATCCAAGTACAGAACCTACGGCACCTCCGTGTTCAGCACACGTTCAGCTCGACGATGTCCCTCAAGCTCTTGATCCAGTAGAGGGTAGAGGGTCAAGCTCTTGATCAGCACGACGGCGTGGCGCCGGTGTTGGTGATGTGATCTACGCAGGGCTTCGCCCAGGCACTACGACACTATGACCTGAGGTGTAAACTATGGAGGGGGGCACCGCACGAGGCTAATAGATTGTCTGTTATGCCTTAGGGGTGCCCCCTACCCACGTATATAAAGGAGGGGAGGTGAGGAGGCCGGCCTAGGAGGGGCGCGCCATGGGGGGAGTCCTACTTGGACTCCTAGTCCAAGTAGGATTCACCCCCCCTTTACTTTCTCCACCAGAGGGAATAGGAAGGAGAGGGAGAGGGAAAGGAAAGGGGGGCGCCGCCCCCTCCTCCTTGTCCTATTCGGAATCCCTAGGAGGGGGGCGCGCGTCCACCCCCTTGCGGGCGCCCCTCTCTCTCCCTTACGCCCATGTTGGCCAAACACTTCCCAGGGGGGTTCCGGTAACCCCTCTATACTCGGGAAAAATACCCGAATCACTTGACCATTTCGAGACTCCTCGTCATGTCCGTGATCTCATCCGGGACTCTGAACAAACTTCGGTCACCAAAACACATAATTCATAATAGAAATCTTCATCGAACATTAAGCGTGCGGACCCTATGGGTTCGAGAACTATGTAGAAATGACCGAGACACATCTCCGGTCAATAACCAATAGCAGAACTTGGAGGCTCATATTGGCTCCTACATATTCTACAAGGATCTTTATTGGTCAAACTACATAACAACATCCGTTGTTCCCTTTGTCATCGGTAGTATACTTGCCCGAGATTCGATCGTCGGTATCATCATACCTAGTTCAATCTAGTTACCGGCAAGTCTCTTTACTCGTTTCGTAATGCATCATCCTGGAACTACCTCATTAGTCACATTTATTGCAAGGCTTATAGTGATGTGCATTACCGAGACGGCCCAGAGATACCTCTGCGATACACAGAGTGACAAATCCTAATCTTGATCTATGCCAACTCAACAAATACCTGTGGAGAGACCTGTAGAGCATCTTTATAATCACCCAGTTACATTGTGATGTTTGATAGCACACAAGGTGTTCATCTGGTATAAGGGAATTGCATAATCTCATAGTCAGAGGAATATTTATAAGTCATGAAGAAAGTAGTAGAGACTTACTAGGGACATTTTGTTTTGTCTATGTATCCACACATGTATCAAGTTTCCGGTTAATACAATTCTAGCATGAATAATACACATTTATCGTGATATAAGGAAATATAAGTTACAAATTTATTATTGCCTCTAGGGCATATTTCCTTCATAAGTCACATAATCCAGCAACCCGGGGAGTCAGCCCGCAAGCTTTGGAATCGGTACTTAACTAAAAAGAACAAAATTGTCGAATGTCCGGATGCCGAAGCCTTAGCGGCATTCAAACACAGGGTCCGAGACGAATGGCTTCCAATATACCTCCGCCAGGAGACGCCGAAGACAATGGCATCCCTTACTACACTTATGACCCACTTTTGCGCAGGTGAAGACAGTTGGCTGCTCGTAGAAGCAACAGTACCAGCGACCCTGGCACTTCCGAAGTTAGGGATGGCAATGGCAAGCCACGACGCAATAAGAACAATCATCGGAACAATGCCGGAGAAATAGATGACATGGCAGAAAACACCGGATTCAGTGGCTCCAGGCCCAGTCAACGGAAGAAGCCGTTCAAAGGCAATAGAGACAGTCCATCCAGCTTGGACCAGATATTAGAGAGACCTTGCCAGATTCATGGCACCCCTGATAAACCTGCAAACCACACCAACAGAAATTGTTGGGTCTTCAAGCAGGCTGGCAAGTTAAATGCCGAACACAGGGGGAAAGGATCTCAAAGCGAGGACGAAGACGAGCCTCGCCAGCCAAACACTGGGGGCAGAAGAAATTTCCACCTGAGGTGAAAACGATGAATATGGTCTATTCCGCCCATATCCCCAAGAAGGAGCGCAAGCGCGCACATAGGGAAGTTTACGCCGTAGAGCCCATCTCCCCCAAGTTCAACGAATGGTTGGCTTGTCCGGTCATCTTTGATCGTAGGGATCACCCAACCAGTATCCGTCACGGAGGTTCAGCGGCCCTAGTACTCGAGCCTATAATCGATGGATATCATCTAACTCGAGTCCTTACGGATAGAGGTATCAGTCTAAACTTGATATATCAAGACACTGTCCGCAAGATGGAGATAGACCTGTCAAGAATCAAGCCTAGCAACACTACCTTTAAAGGAGTAATACGCGGCGTAGAGGCCCGCTGCACGAGCTCATTAACACTGGAAGTGGTATTCGGCTCTCTAGACAATTTTCGAAGTGAAGAGTTAATCTTCGACATCGCTCCTTTCCGAAGTGGCTATCAAGCACTACTCGGAAGAACGGCCTTCACCCGCTTTAATGCAGTCCCACATTATGCTTACCTGAAATTTAAAAAGCCTATACCACGCGACGTCATCACGATCAATGGAAACATGGAGCGCTCCCTCCGTACAGAGGAGGATACTGCGGCCCTAGCAGCCGAAGTTCAAAGTGGGCTACTCAAGCCAAAAATTTCATCGATAATCAAGACCAGAGACACTGCTAAACATGTCTGACATGCATTACAATGCGGCAGATTAGAAGAACCTGAGCTTCATTAGCAGTTACGCCTCCGCCGACTGCCTTACAAGGTGGTAGCATACGTACCTCGTGTACACAACTACGCCATTAAAATACCTTGGGTAGCACCGGGGGCACACTGCATAGAAACAGTCCATAGTTCGTCGTGACCCTATACGGACTCTAAAACATATTTTCATTGAAGGTTCATTTAAAGAACCCACATTATCTACTGTTGTGCATGGCATTTTTTACAGAGTTCCCCTTCCTTTTTCACAGGCGGCCATCAAACCTCTCCCCTTCAAGGACGTGTTACAAAGGAGAAACGACACAGACGTGCAGCAGGACCCCCATAGAGATTTTTAAATCATTAATTTTAAGGCTCTATGTAAACCTTTCCCTTTATTACTTTTATTCTCTTTTTTGGCATGTAAAATGCCCAAGATGTTATTGGCATTATCCGTAACCACGCGACTCGCCGTATTAAATGAGATATAAAAGAAGCAGTTTGGTTCCAATTTGTTTGGAGTTTATTTTATTACCATCTACATTCTGTCCCTACCTTAGATTGCCACATGTTCCTCAAATATGGATTTGATACCAGGGGCTGTATTCGGCCTGGCATACTTCAAAGTCCGAACACCTATAGGGAGATGTTCGACATCCCACATATTGCGTTATATGCATCAGCTCCGAATCATGTCTTGGGTCTATAGTTGGGTTGCCCGACTCCTGTGCTTACCACCTTACATTCTGCATTCTTCGGCTAAGATAATAAAGGGAGAACTACCGCAATTGTATTTCTGGTTCATCTGGTTAAGTACCTCAGTAGATAAAGACAAAAATTGACTATCATGATATGCGAGAGCTGGTCGGCGATTCGGCAACTTAGTGTTATACTACGATCGATAGCGATCTACTCCGTGTTATACGAGGGGCTGGTCTTTGCCTAGCCGCGTAAAGTGGGCACCATAATCCGGATGGCCGCACATGCACCAGGGGCTAGTACTTATCCCAACAAGTCAAGCTCCTATGGCTAAGTGAAAGCAATAAAGCCGTATAGTCCGATTGCCTGGTTCGCTCCACAGGACACCTCCTTTATGGACTAAGACATTGGGTAAAGAGTGATCACACACAACACCGAACACCCCTGTAGTATTTACATGGGGGCTAAAGCCGACGACTGGAAACTTTCAGATATAATAAACAACCGCACAAGAGGAAAAGTCGCTTGAAATGTAAGGCGCAAAAAAATGTACATATCAGTTCATAAGCATAGTCCTTACAACCCGAATACAATTACTCAAGGGCTACTTCCTTTGAGCACTGACCCTCTACAATGCGGGCTCCTTCTAGGACGTCATCAAAGTACCTCTCCGGCCTCCAATGATCATTGCCATCAAGCACGCCAATAGTCGCCACTTCGCCGGCCTTCATCTTCGCCCAATGCATCTTGACACTGGCAAAGGCCATCTGTGCACCCTCTATATAGGCCGAATGCTTCACAGCGTCGACCCACCGCCTTGCATCGACGAGCCACTACACCAATCCAAAGTAGCTACTCAGGATTGGCTCGGCGGGCCAAATCCGTACTATCAAGTCCTTCATGGCTGCACCCACCATTTGTGCAGGTCGACCAGCTGCTTCAACTGGTCGTTTAGAGGTACTAGATGTTCTAGTACAAGGAATTGCGACCAGAATAGCTTCTCCGTGCTAATCTCCTCCCAGGCTCTGAAGAATTGGGCGGCGTCGGCGATGCTCTTTGGGAGATCTGCAAACGCGCCTGGAGGACTCCACAATCGCGTCAGCGAAAGATACTTCTGACCTCCAAAGATACCCTACAGAAGAAAGGCCTTACCAGCTGCTATCTACCATGCCTATTTGATCTCCTCGAGAGCACTGCAGGACTCGATCGGCGCCTCCTTGGCAGCATTGACATCCTTGGTGAGTTTGGATGCTTGATCCGAAGTATTCCACTCCAGCTCCTCGCACTTGCGAATATTATCTCGTAGGTCTTGTTCGACTACAACCACCCGCAACTCATGCTGTCAGCGGGAGGCCTGTTCAGTCTCCAGTTCGGCAGCCACTTTGTCAGCGGCTGCTTTGTTCATCTCGGCCTCCTTCTTGTCTTGTCCAAGAGCGCCCTTGAGGGTCTCGACCTCAGCTGCTCCAACTGTGACATAATCACACCGCACAATGAGTTCATACTCTTACAATCAAACACATCGGCTTTTGACATATAATCCTTTGAAAGTCCGCATACCCTGCGTTTCATCAAACCGCTTGTTGACGGAGTCGAGCTCCTCGTCAGCTAGTTGAAGCTTCCGATTGAGCTTGGAAACCTCTGCGGTCTGGGCAGATGCCGCTACCAGGGAAGCCTGTTCAAACATATGGCACAATATGTTCTATTTGATGATACTATATGGATCCTCTGTCCGATTCTCTTCAGAATCAAACAAAGCGTCAGGGGCTACTGTCCATATATAGGTTTGCTATCCTATACATATAAAACGTAATAGTTCTTTTAGAATATTATGTTGCATACCTCAAAGCCTATCAGTAGGCTGTTGAAGGCTTCATTCAGCCCGCTTTTTGCGGACTGAATCTTTCCCATGAACGCACCCATCAGGGTGCGGGATTCCGCCCCGATGGAAGCACCTCACAGTGCTTCCTCCAGCGTGTTTGGCGCTTTCAGATTGATGGAGGACGCTGTTGGATCTGATTCTCCTCCCTCTATCGTAGGGGGGTTGTCTTCCTGATTTCGGAGCCGTACTGGCCTACAGAATAGTGTTCGGCGGGGGCCCGGATTGTTTGGGCTCCCCGCCATCGATCGCCATAGGGACTGTCTCCCCTTGGCTGACGGTGGCCGAGGTGTTCACCTCGGGCACCTTTTCGTCCGCCCCGCCTTAACATCCTTGTGCAGGGGAAGCCCGTAGGGAAGACACTTCGGTGTTCCCTAGGACGGGTGATTGGCCCCGTGGTGGCATATCGCTCTCCACCATTTCAGCTGCCAGAGAGCTCCCTGATGAGAGTGAAGCATCAGGGAATGTGTGGGGAGGGCTGCAAAAACAATAAATAAAGTTGCTTAAGCAATGATAGCTACCTAAACCGAACACAACAGTAAAATCCGAATACTCATGATTCGGCCAGGGGCTTGACCCTAGGATGAACTCGGAAACTGGCCTGGGACGTTGAGTCCGAGCTGTCTGGGATGTTCAGCTTCTTAAAAGGTGCCCCCTTTCTCGTGTCTTCGAGGGCTGCCGTCTTCTTCCCCTTTCCCTTGAGTGGGGAATCGCTTTCCACATCCTCCTCCTCTTCCTCTTCGGCATGGGAGGAGTGGGCGTCGGTCTCTCCGAACACGGTATCCAAAGGACCCTTAGGGCGGGGCCCTCTCTTGACCTCCTTGCCCTTCTTCTTGGCCTTCTTCTCCGGTGCCTTGTATAGCGCCAAAACCAGCATTGCCATTAGTTGAGGCATGGCTGGGTTTTCAGGCAACAAAGATGGACAGTTGAACTGCTCCGCTTTCTTCGTCTAGGTCTAAATGGAACGCAATTGTTCTAACTCCTGTTATAACTGAAAGATGGACATGATACGTATTAGGAAAAATTGTGCTTACCTTTGAGGTGAAATCCATGCTGTTGAAGCCCTTGTCTTCAGTCTCCTCAAGCCACTCCGTCTGGGCCTTGAAGAGATGCTTCCAAATGTCTTCGTGCATAGTGCCGAAGAAGCGCTTCAAGGTCCGTGGTTCTTCCAGATTGAACTCCCATAAGCAGGAGGCTCGGGGTTGGCAGGGAAGAGTGCGGCGGAAGAGCATCACCTGAATCACGTTAGTGAGGTGGGTGCCCTTCGCCATCATGCTGGAGATGCGGTTTTGAAGTGTCTCTACCTCCTTCTGAGACCCCCAATCAAGACCCTTGGTGGTCCATGAGGTGAGCCTCTCTGGGGGGTTCGGATATGAATTCGGGCATGGCCGCCCACTTGGCATCGCGGGGTTTGGTGATGTAGGACCACTCCTACTGCCATATCTTGTTGGTCTCCACAAAAGCCCCTTTGGGCCAGGTGGCGTTTGGGAGCTTGCTCACCATAGCTCCCCCACAGTCTGTGTGCTGCCCATCGACCACCTTCGGCTTCAGATTGAAGGTTTTGTGCCAAAGGCTGAAGTGTGGGGGGACGCGAAGGAAAGCTTCACACACGACTATGAAAGCCGATATGTGGAGGATAGAGTTCGGGGCCAGATCGTGGAAATATAGCCTGTAGAAGAATAGGAGACCCTGAACAAAGGGGTAAAGCGGAAACCCCAGCCCTCGGATAAAGTGAGGGAGGAACACCACCCTCTCATCCGGCTCAGGGATGGGGATCACCTGATCCTCATCAGGAATCTTGTGTGTTATGTCGTCGGCGAGGTAACCCGCGCTCTGGAGACTCTTCACGTTCTTCTCCGTGACAGTGGAGGCCTCCCACTTTCCCATGGAACTGGATCCAGCCATTGCTGGAGAAGGAGGCGGTGGTGGAGGAAATGGGAGTTGTGGGCGCTATAGCTTAGAGACTGGGGAGCAAGGGCTTAAGGAGAGCCTGGGGTGAAAGGGGGAGCATATGTGTCCTTTTATAGATGGCAAATACCAAACGTCCCCCACTCCAGCCGTAAAACTTGCTTGTTCTCAATGTAATCATGCGTAAGGTGCGGTTGGGTTACCCATGTCATATTGATGAGGATCCCATAATAAGCGGGCACGATCTCTGCTTCGACAAGACGTGCCAATGGAGGCTCTGCCTCGCAATGCGAAACTAGAGCCAAGAAAATGGTTTGAAATATTAAAGGGTCAAAGAGGACATTTCGCTGGAAAAGTTTTTAGTAAGGATACAGTGTTTGTTTTGACACATTGCCTTCGTGGCTAAGGGTTGTACTAATCTTGCAGAGCCAGACATAGTTCCTTTGTGCAGTAAATAACACTTCATATGTTCAAAAGGAGGAACCCGCCTTGCAATGGCGAAGACAATATGCGTGCTGGACTCATCGCATTCGAAGACTGGTTCAGGGGCTACTGAGGGAGTCCTCGATTAAGGGGTCCTCGGGTGGCCGGATTACTCATTATGGGCCTGAATGGTGGGCCATGAATATTATCACTGAATATTATCCCCCATATCCGGATAGGACTCCTATATGTGTAGAATGGCAACTATAAAGTCTGGGTGTAATGTTTCCTTCCTCTGCAAGATGATTATGTACAACCCTAGGTCCCTCATATGCATATATAAACTGGACGGTTTAGTCCATATGGACAAAATCACAAATATCATAGGCTAGACTTCTAGGGTTTAGCCATTACGATCTCGAGGTAGATCAACACTTGTAACCCTATATTCATCAAGATCAATCAAGTAGGAAGAAGGGTATTACCTTGATAGAGAGGGCCGGAACCTGGGTAAACATCGTGTCCCCAATTCGTCACCTAGCCAAGCAATGATGATCTTCAGAAGAAAAGTTCTTCTTACATTGCCAAGCATTTACTCTTGTCTACTTACATGCCACAAGTAAAATCTAGCAACAAGAACAAGAAAGATTCTTCCTCTAGTAGTAACAACAATCATACTATATCCAATATTGTTACTTCTAATAGTTCTTTTGATTCCACTGATGATTCTCTTAGCCAAGTTGCACTTGAGAAAGAAAATAGCTTATTGATGGGAATTATGGAGAAAGGTGTATACAAGAGCCTTGCCGGGAGTAAGCAATTTGAGGAAATTGTACGCAAGCAAGGAAGACACCGGAAGAATCAAGGTGTTGGTTTTGAATGAAAGTTCAATGCCAATGGAGTTGAGTGGGAAGAAGATCAATACCCCAAGATGAAGTTTGTTCCTCAACAAGAGAAGTATGATCCTACTTCTTTAAAAGGGACACGAGCACAAGATGATCTTCCACCACAAGACCACAAGCTAAAGGGCAAGGACAAGCTTCAAGAAGAGATTGATGTATTTGAGGAAGTTCCTAAGGCCTTGGTCAAGTAGGTTCCCAAGACTACTTCAAGTTCTACTTCATCAAGTACGACTACAACTCCAAGGATTCCCATCAAGATGGTGTGGATCCTGAAGAACAGGAACTAGAGAGTTCTTGAGGGTGACTCCGCCAACATACTTCACTCATATCATTTTCGCGAGGACAAGTGCAAACAACTTCCATATCTTGCACTAGTTCAAGGAGTCACAACCCTCTTGTTGGTAAAACAAGGGACAAGGTAACTAATGCTTTCATGGACATCATTATGTGTGCAGTTCACTCTATGTCTATGGATATCCTTGTTTGTTCCATGTGGGACTAACACGTGTAGGTATTGAAAGTGCAACTCACTCCAATGGATTGCTCCAAATGATCTACATCAACATTGAGCATCTACATCTTCAACACCTACATGAAGTCATCATCAACAAAACCCAAGGTTAGTTCATCCCTCTTAGGGGGATATCACATCTAGGGGGAGCTTTATTCTAATCAATTGAGCTAAAGCAACTCTAATGATGTGAACACAACAATGCTTTATGTAAAAGTGGCAACCCCACTTGTGCCTAAACGATGAGTATGACCTATGATAAAATGTTCTCATTTGACTCCTAAGTCAATGTACTCATATATAGATGACCTAGTCATCGCCAATTGCTTGATAGATGCTAGAATGGTCATGCAAGCTTTGCCACATGTTTCATTTGCTATCTTATTGTGTGAGCATGTTGAATGCATATTTTTCTCATTCGAGGACATCCATTTGTTGCTTTGATTGTTTGCCCCTTTTTATTTTGCCAAATGGATGGACAAGAATGCCTAAGAACACCCTCTAGCTATCTATGCATTTCTTGTCTCAAACTCTATTCATGCTACATCACAAAGTTTGATGAAGTCAGATTCGAACCACTCTGTGTGAGGAGCACTCGGAGTCCCCGATTTGTCATAGACTTAAACTTCCAAAACCTCTTTGTGCATTTCAGTATGACCGAGTCATCCACATCGGCCAGACCGAGTTCAATAAGTTAATCTAGGTTTTCAATCTTGGTGCAACTGATTTGTAATTTTCGGTCACACCGAGTTGCAGTAACTGCTAGCAGTTTTGCATCTCGGTGCCACCAAGTTGTTCCACTCGGTCACACTGACAGGGGCAGGTTATATATGCCGATGGGTCAAATTTTGGAATACTTTCCAAACCCTTTTCGCCCGCGCATAACCTTCTCTGCCTCCTCGGGTGTCTGGATCATCTTCTCGTCGCCAGCGACCTCCCGCCGCTGGTTTCCGCCGCCGTCAACGGCAATCTACCCCGCCGATGCTGCCATAGCAAATTCACCGCCGAGTTAGGGTATGAAATTGATCTTTGTGCTATTCTTTACTCTGATTATTAGCACATTGCTTTTCCATGATTCTTGCCATGATTTATATCATCCTATCCAGCAGAAACTCCATAGAAATTAGTTTTGATTAGAAAATTTTAGGGTTAGGTATCCGCCGAACTCATCTCGTACTGACCGAGTTGTCGAAATCGGTCTCACCAATTTGGCTTTGGCTATTGCACATGCGATTTTCGGTCTGACCGAAAATTGCAAATCAGAGGTACCGAGTTCAACTCTCTGTGAAACCCTAGCAATCTCGGTGCCACCGAACTATGACTCGGTCTGACCGAGTTCACAGGTTTAGGTTCCAGAATTGCTTCGGTATCACCGAGTTTAACAAATCGGTAGCTCCGAAATGCTTTCTGTAGAGAACTAAAACTAAGTTTTCTTTAGTCATCTGTTTTGCAAAAAATGATGCACTTTGTGATGCTCATCCACCCTATCTCATCTACATCTACTCACAGGGTTTTCTGTTAGTGTTTGCCAAGATGTCTGATCAGGGTAATAGCCAGAACTTGTGTGAGGAGCAAGTCAACTTGAGTGAGGGCACTAGTCCCTCTAGCAGCTCTGATGAGGGTAGCAGGAGCACACCTAGCAACTTGCCCAAGGCAGCTACCAAGACTAGAAATAAGAAAACCTCAGATACTGAGGATGAGGATTTTGTTGCTGATGAGGACACCTCAAAGAAGAAGGTGCTCAGGAAGGAGTATGGCACGGCTGCTGCAACAAAGACATGTCTGAAAAAGAAGGCATCTTCCAAGAGGATTCTTATGTCAAAAGCCAGATCATTAACTCGAGAGAAAATGGTTTTCACACATGAAACCAAAAATGATGAGCCTAGAGGAACTAAGAAGAGATCTAGAAAGACAACAACCAGAGTGATTGGCAAGCCATCCATGAGGGATGATGATGAAGCTAGAAGCATAAAGAGAAGAGGTCGCTGCACCAGCACCTAAAGCTCAGAAGCTCATGGGAGATGCTATCAAGTCTGGGGCTGCTCCTTCGAAGCCCAAGACTGCTCCCAAAGCTGCTCAAGCCACCAAGTCTGCACCCAAGAGAAGCACTAGCAATATTCCAGCTTCAGAGAAGAATAAGGCCCCAGTGCCTGAGATTGATGAAGATGCTGAGGTCCAAGTGCTTAGGAAGCTCAAGCCCAAGATCCCTGATCATGATAATACTCATATTGTTGCTGAGGATACGAAGTTGAGGAAGGATGCAGGTCTCAGAAGATGGAGACAAAATGACCCATATGTTGTGAGGAGAAGGACTACTGTGGACTACAGATTTCATACCAAAGAATAGCAAGACTTCTATGAGACAGTTCTGCTTGACAAGTGAAAGTGCAACTAATCCCCGGGTGGTTTTGGCAATTAATAACAACATATATATCATTGAACTAATAGTTACTTGAGAATCATTTCAGAGAAGTTCAGTGATATGGGTATGGCAATGACTGAAGAAGTGGACCCCTCAAAATGCTAAGGCAAGCATTGGCAAAAGCTCAAGACTCCATTTTTGGTTTAGTGATCCAAGATCACATTGAGTCCATAGGTAAGGTTGTGTTGATGATCTGGTTGCTCAAGTGCTTAGTGATATATCTCCTCAAACTATCAGCAACCTTCACTACAAAATTCACTCATAAGTAATCTCGGTCCCACCGATTTTCCAAACTCAGTCACACCAAGATGAACCACCTCAGCCATAAGGCAAACCCTAGAAAAATCGGATATTCCGAGTTTGAAATCGGTTTCACCGAAACATGGGCTGCCAAGCTTCTGTAACCGTTTGTCATCAAATCGGTGTCACCGAGTTGATGAAGTCGGTCCCACCGAAACTGGCATGTTCCTGTCTTGGCACAAATCGGAATAACAGAGATGGTATTTTCGGTCCCACCGAAAACCCCAACGTTCACATTATTTGAACTTTCGGTCTGACCGAGTTGTCCACTTCGGTCTCACCGAGATTGCTCAATTATGTGTGTAACGGTTGGATTTTGTGTGGAGGCTATATATACCCCTCCACCCCTCTTCATTCGTGGAGAGAGCCATCAGAAAGAACTACCACTCCTACCTTACACTTTCTGAGAAGAGAACTACCTACCCTTGTGTTGAGATCAAGTTGCTCCACTCCCACCATATGAAACTTGATTTCTAACCTTCCCAAGTTGCTTTCCACTCAATCCTTTCTTCCACCACAGCCAAATCAGTGAGGAGAGTTGAGTGTTGGGGAGATTATCATTTGAAGCACAAGAGCAAGGAGTTCATCATCATCTACAACATCTATTACCTTTTGGAGGGTGGTGCCTCCTAGATTGGTTAGGTGTCACTTGGGAGCCTCCGTCATCGAGATGTGGAGTTGAACCAAGAAGTTTGTAAGGGCAAGGAGATCGCCTACTTTGTGAAGATCTACCCCGAGTAAGGCTAGCCCTCCGTGGGCGTAGGCCATGATGGAATAGACAAGGTTGCTTCTTCGTGGACCCTTCGTGGGTGGAGCCCTCCGTGGACTCGCGCAGCCGTTACCCTCCGTGGGTTGAAGTCTCCATCAACGTGGATGTACGATAGCACCACCTATCGGAACCACGGGAAAAATCACCGCGTCTCCAAAATTGCGTTTGCTCTTCTCCACCTCTCTTTACTACATGTGCAAGTTACTTTCCACTCAATCCTTTCTTCCACCACAGCCAAATCAGTGAGGAGAGTTGAGTGTTGGGGAGATTATCATTTGAAGCACAAGAGCAAGGAGTTCATCATCATCTACAACATCTATTACCTTTTGGAGGGTGGTGCCTCCTAGATTGGTTAGGTGTCGCTTGGGAGCCTCCGTCATCGAGATGTGGAGTTGAACCAAGAAGTTTGTAAGGGCAAGGAGATCGCCTACTTCGTGAAGATCTACCCCGAGTAAGGCTAGCCCTCCGTGGGCGTAGGCCATGATGGAATAGACAAGGTTGCTTCTTCGTGGATCCTTCGTGGGTGGAGCCCTCCGTGGACTCGCGCAGCCGTTACCCTCCGTGGGTTGAAGTCTCCATCAACGTGGATGTACGATAGCACCACCTATCGGAACCACGGGAAAAAATCACCGCGTCTCCAAAATTGCGTTTGCTCTTCTCCACCTCTCTTTACTACATGTGCAATTTACTTTCCGCTGCCTATACTCTAGAATTGCATGTGTAGGGTGATACTTGACTTGATCATAATTGTGAAACTACCAAAAACTGTTCTTTGTCAAAAGGCAGAATTTTTATATTTACAAGTAGTCTAATCACCCCCCTCTAGACATACTTTCGATCCTACAAGTGGTATCAGAGCTTTGGTCTCCATTGTTTTGGTTTCCATTGCATTGGACTCCATAAGCTTGGTTTCACAACCTAGGAGAGTATGGCGTCTAGTGAGGGTAATTATCGTAGAGGTCCTTACTTTGATGATACAAATTCTGCTAGTTGGAAGCATAAAATGAAAATGCATATTCTTGGTCATAACCCAGCCGCATGGGGCATTATTTGTGTTGGTATGCAAGGTGAATTCTTCGAGGAAGGAAAAGTTCCGGATCGCGAAGCCACACCTGAAGAATTGCGGATGTTGCGAAACAATGCTCAAGCTTGTGACATTCTCTTCAATGCCTTGTGTCCCGAGGAGTTCAACAAAATCAGCCGTCTTGAGAATGCTAAAGAGATTTGGGATACTTTGGTTGAAATGCACGAAGGTACCGAATCTGTGAAGGAATCAAAGCTAGATATTCTTCAAGGTCAACTTGACAAGTTCAAGATGAAGGATGGTGAAGGAGTCGCTGAAATGTACTCTAGGCTTGCTCTCATCACAAATGAGATTGCTGGCTTAGGAAGCGAAGAAATGACCGACCGATTCATCATCAAGAAGATTCTCAGAGCTTTGGATGGAAAGTATGACACCGTGTGCACTTGGTCCAAATGATGCCAAACTACAAGACTCTCAAGCCAACTGAAGTCATTGGAAGAATTGTTGCTCATGAGATGACCCTTAAGGATAAGGAAGAGCTTCACAACAAGTCGAGTGGTGCTTACAAAGCTACAAGTGATGCTCCCACAACCTCAAGTGACAAGCTAGTTTCCAATGAAGAGATAAGCCTAATGTTCAAAAACTTCAACCAATTTTACAAGTATAGAGGCAAAGAGAGAAGCTCAAAGTCTAGATCATATGATGAAAAGAGATCTTCTAGTCGTGATCGAAACTGCTACAATTGTGGAAGACCCGGACACTACTCAAATGAGTGTACGGCTCCCCACAAGAGAAGAGAAGAATCTCCAAGAAGAAGATCAAGAGATGAGTCACCTCGGAAAGAGAGAAGGAGTAGAGATGATCGTTATGAACGAAGACCCTCTCGGAGAAGCAAGGATTCGGAGAGGAAAGACAAGTCATCAAGGAGCTACACAAGAAGAAGACATCAAGCTCATGTAGGTGAATGGGTCTCCGGCTCCGACTCCGACAATCAATCCGATGGAAGCTATCACTCCGACTCCGACTACAGTCAAGATGAAGGTGTTGCCGGTCTTGCTCTCGTATCCTCCAACTCCAACTCCTACGACTTATTTCATTCACCAAATGAGGGAATTGGAAGATGCTTCATGGCTAAAGGCCCCAAGGTATCACACCCTGAATTCATTGACTTCAATAGTGATGAGGATGACTTGCTTGGTGAAGATGAGCTCTTGCATGATAAATCTAGTGAGCTTAGTAACAATGAAAATGCTAGTAGTCTCTATAGTCGAGAAGAGTCGAATGACAATGCTATGAAGGAGATTGAGCGTCTAACTAAAGAACTAAACACTCTTAAGTTAGCTCATGAAACAACTCAAGAAGATCATAGAGAGCTCCTAAGATCTCATGAGAAGCTACGCTTCGAGAAGCTCACTCTAGAGCTAGAACATGAGTTTCTAAAAGCGATCAATGACGATCTTCGAAAGAAGAGTTCTTCATATGTTGCCAAACGACTTCTCTTGTCTAATTTCTTGCCACCCATTAAGACTAAGCATGACAAGCATAAGAAAAATTCTTCCTCTAGCAGTAACAATAACCATGTTAAATCTAATGTTGTTACTTCTAGTAGTTCTCTTGATTCCACTAACAATGTTTCAAGCCAAGTTACACTTGAGCAAGAGAATAGTTTATTGAAAGGGATCATAGAGAAAGGTGTCTACAAGAGTCTTGCCGGAAGCAAGAACTTTGAGGAAATTGTTCGCAAGCAAGGAAGGCACCGGAAGAATCAAGGAATTGGTTTTGAGCGAAAGTTCAACGCCGAAGGTGTTGAGTGGGAAGAAGGTCAATACCCTACTCCACAGTTTGTTTCTCAAAAGGAGAAGTATGATCCTACTTCTTCCAATGTGGAACAAGCTCAAGATGACCTTCCACCACAAGGCCACAAGCTAAAAGCCAAGGACAAGCTTCAAGAGGAGATTGATGCATTCATTGAAGCACCTCAAGCCATGGTCAAGTGGGTTCCCAAGGACACGCCAAGTTCTACTTCGTCAAGCTCAACTACAACCCCAAGGATTCCCATCAAGATGATGTGGATCCCGAAGAAGAAGAACTAGAAAGTTCTTGCGGGTGACTCCGCCAACATACTTCACTCACATTCATTTTGGCAAGAACTTGTGCAATCAACTTCCACATCATGCACTAGTTCATGGAGTCACAACCCTCTTGTTGGTAAGTCAAGGGACAAGGTAATCATTGCTTCCATGGACATCATCTATTGTGGACTTCAATCTATGTCTATGGATATCCTTGTTTGTTCCTTGTGGGACTAACCCATGTAGGTATTGAAAGTGCCCTAATCCAAAGGATAGCTCCCAACTCTTGATGATCTACATCAACATTGAGCATCCACATCTTCAACATCTACATGAAGTCTTCTACGACAACCCAAGGTTAGTTTGACCCTTTAAAAGGGGTTCTCACATCTAGGGGGAGCTTTGCTCTAAAAAAATTGAGCTAAAGCATCTCCAAATGATGTGAACACATCAATGCTTTATGTAAAAGTGGTAACCCCACTTGTGCTTAAACGATGAGTATGACCTATGATCAAATGTTCTCATTTGGCTCCTAAGTCAAAATACTCATATAAAGATGACCTAGTCATCGACAAATTGTGTGCTAGTAGCTAGAGTGTTGGTTGTGCATGTTTGACACATATTTCATTTGCCATCTTATTGTGTGAGCATGTTGAATGCATGATTTTATCCATTCGAGGACATCCATTTGTTGTTTTGGTTGTTTTGATTTTTCTGGCAAAATGGATGGACAAGAATGCCTAAGTACCTCCCCTACCTATTTATTCTTTCTTGTCTCAAATTCTATTCATGCTTATATCACAAACTTTGAACAAGTCATTTTCGGACCCTCCGAGTGAGGAGCACTCGGAGCCACCGATCCGTCAAGGGCTAACTTCCAAAACTTTCTAAGTGATTTTCGGTCAGACCAACTTTCTCCCACTCGGTCAAACCGAAAGCATTTAGACTGATATAGGTTTCATCTCGGTGAAACCGAGTTGTAAGTTTCGGCGTGACCGAAATGCATAACTGCCTGGCAGTTATCCATCTCGGTGCCACCGAGTTTTTCAACTCGGTCCCACCGACAGCAAAGGGATATATATACTGAGGGCAGCGCGCGTTGATTATTCCTTCGAACGTTTTCGCTCCCACGTCCCCTGCTGCCGTCGCCCTGATCTCCGGATCGTCGCCATCGTCGCCTGTGCGCCCTCGCCGCAGGTCTCCATCGCCGTCAACGGACTTCTCCTCCGCACCGTTGCCGCCGTAGAGAGACTCCACCAAGTTAGGGTGAGTCTCGATCCCACTCGTGCTCCCATCTCCGATTCAATGCACGTTTGGTTTGCCCTATATCTGGCCACGATTGAAATCTTCCTTAACACCAGATCGGTTCGTTTGAACTAGTTTCGAGTAAAAATTTTAGGGTTAGGTTTCCACGGAACACATCTCGGTAAAACCGATTTTAAAATCTCGGAATGACCGATTCGGCCTCTGGCCATTGCACTGCACCTTTCGGTCCAACCGAGTTGTGCAAATCGGTGTGACCGAAATATAGTTTTAGTGAAACCCTAGTGTTTCGGCAGGACCGAAACCCACTTCGGTCAAACCGAAAGTGGTGTGTAAAGTTTCTGTTATACACTTCGGATTCACCGAAACTGAAAATCGGTCTGGCCGAAATGCCTTCTGTGAAAACTTAAAACTAAAATTTGAACTCATTTTTTTTCAAAAACTTCTGCAGTTTGTGATAACTCTTCTTCTCTGCCTATACCTTATCTATTCACATGTTGTCAGCCATGTCAGATGCCAGTGACAGTCAGAACAGGTCAGAGTCACCTATTGCAGACATTCCTGAGGCAGACACTAGTCCTGAGACTAGTAGTCCATTTGATGATGGTGAGAGGAGTACACCAAGTGGCTTGCCTCCTGCAGCCACCAGAGCTAGAAAAGAGAAGAACTCCGATGATGAGGATTCTGATTTTGTTGCTGAGGAAGAAGTGACTTCCAAGCCTAAGAGAAAGGTTGTTGCCAAAGAGTAACAAGGTCAGCAGTCAAAGAAGGGCACCAGCAAAGTCAAGCAGTCAGCTGTTGCCAAGAAGCTGAACTTGGGAGAGCCAGCCCCAAGCAAAGTGAAGAAAACCTCCAAGAGAAAGAGGGTTGTGTATACTGATCCTCATGCAGATGCAGCAGTCGAGGAAGAAGAAGAAGAAGCACCCCAGCCTGCTCCTCAGAAGCAGAAGCTCATGGGTGATGCCATTAGGGCTGGAGCCACTTCAAAGCCCAAGAAGTCTGCTCAAGCTAAGGCAGCTCCAGCAAAGCCTACTGCGAAGCCCAAGAGGACTACCAGGACCATTCCAACATCTGAGAAGAACAAGGGTGATGTGCCACCAGCTGAGTCTGATGAGGAAGGACAAGTGTTGCTGAAACTCCATCCAAAACTGCCACTTCACAATGATGCTCATCCTCAAGCCGAGGATATGAAGGCAAGGAAAGATAGAGGTCTCAGGCTATGGAGACAATCTGATCCATATGCTGTGAGGAGAAGGACTGCTGTAGACCTCAGATTCCACACCAGAGAGCAGCAGGACTTCTATGAGACTGTGCTGATGGACAAGAAGCCAATAGTTGCAGATACCAGATATGTTGACTGGGAATACATTGATAGTGAAGAGCACAGAGACTTCTTTCCCCATGTGCATGAAAGCTTCACTGCATGTGGAGTTGCAGAGTTTGTGGGTCAGAAATTGACAGATTGGAACGATGAGATGATTATGCAATTCTATGCCACAGCTCATTTCTATCCTGATGGGAAGATCACCTGGATGACTGAAGGTCAAAGGTTTTCTTCTTCTGTTGAAGAATGGGCAGAACTTCTGAATGCTCCAGTGCAACGAGAGGATGACATTGATGTCTACGGGATTCCAAAGAAGAACCATGATTCCATGAAGAACATGTACAAGGAGATCCCCGCAGCAGATTTGGAAGTGTGGAAGCTCGGCTCAGTCTACTATCTCCAGGCAGGTCTACCTACCACTAACACTATTCTGAGGCATACCTTGATGCCCAAGTCTGGAGATCATCGCATGATCAGAGGGTATTCTATCAACATGCTGCATATACTTGATGAGAAGGCACCTTTCAAGGTGATGGACTTAATGGTAGAGACCACTAAGAGGACTGCAGCTGACCAGAAGAGGTCATGTGGATTTGCCCCGCAGATTCAGATGCTTATCAATGCCAAGTTTGGCACGGGCAAATTCCTGTTGGATAGGAAACACTTACCACTGCAGCCAGAGCATGAAGACAATGCTGTTGTGATGGACGAGGAGGATCAAACATCTGTTGAAGGTCAAGCCAAGATTGAAGCTGCTAGGAAAGCCAAAGTTGATAAAGAGGCAGCAGCAGCAGCAGCTAAACCAAAGAGCTTCGGAGAGCAGATTCTTGAAGCTACCCAAAGGATTGAACAACGCCTGGCCAGCATTGAACAATCTCAGGAGAGCTTAGAGAGGATTGTTGACGAAAAGATCCACGCTCTGGACGTGAAGCTGACTGAAATTCAGGTGACCGTCAACAAGCTTGAGGCAGACCTGGAGGAAGCAAAGCAGGACAAGGCAGAGCTCGTGCAGGATGACTTAGTCCAGGACTCTCATCGCCAGACTGCTCCGGTTCCCAGAGGATCCCGATCAGCTGCTACTCCAGTGACTGACACCAGGACTACCACTTCAGCACCTCCTACAGCTCCAGTAGTTACTCCAGCTACAGCTCCAATATCCACTCCTCCAGCGCAGACATCAGCTGAAGTCTTCGCTGATGCCGTCATATCTACTCCGACATCTACCCAGACGGGAGCCGCCAGCATAGTCCACAGTGACGTTTAGCTCTATGCTTTTTCAAACTTTTTGGTAACTTGTTGCCAAAGGGGGAGAAATTGTATAGATCATAGGCTTCGAGAGAGAGAGTGCTCTTTCGTTCTTTTGCAGTTTCTTTGAGATACTTTTGGTTTTCGAAACTTTCAGTGTGCTTGATACTACGTTTGATGCTACCTTAATGAGTGCTTAGTCGTACTATGCTTTAATGTGTGCTTAATGCTTATCATATGCTATTCCTATCTTGTATGGCTATTTACTCATGTCTTGGTGATTGGGTGCATGCTTTTCATTCTTATCATTTTGTGCGCTCCACCAAGATGTATGTGACATGGAAGAGTGACCCATGATCCTAATCGATTGTGCATTTGCATTCAAACGCAAATTTTAAATAATGCACAAATTTAGGGGGAGCTCTTGCTTATCACATACTTCTCAAAGCGATGATATTATTCATTGATTATATCTTCTGTCGAAGCTTTGATCTATATGTTGTCATCAATTACCAAAAAGGGGGAGATTGAAAGTGCAACTAATCCCCGGGTGGTTTTGGCAATTAATAACAACATATATATCATTGAACTAATAGTTACTTGAGAATCATTTCAGAGAAGTTCAGTGATATGGGTATGGCAATGACTGAAGAAGTGGACCCCTCAAAATGCTAAGGCAAGCATTGGCAAAAGCTCAAGACTCCATTTTTGGTTTAGTGATCCAAGATCACATTGAGTCCATAAGAAAAGCCAATACTATTAAAAGGGGATGAGGTTGTGTTGATGATCTGGTTGCTCAAGTGCTTAGTGATATATCTCCTCAAACTATCAGCAACCTTCACTACAAAATTCACTCATAAGTAATCTCGGTCCCACCGATTTTCCAAACTCAGTCACACCGAGATGAACCACCTCAGCCATAAGCCAAACCCTAGAAAAATCAGATATTCCGAGTTTGAAATCGGTTTCACCGAAACATGGGCTGCCAAGCTTCTGTAACCGTTTGTCATCAAATCGGTGTCACCGAGTTGATGAAGTCGGTCCCACCGAAACTGGCATGTTCCTGTCTTGGCACAAATCGGAATAACCGAGATGGTATTTTCGGTCCCACCGAAAACCCCAACGTTCACATTATTTGAACTTTCGGTCTGACCGAGTTGTCCACTTCGGTCTCACCGAGATTGCTCAATTATGTGTGTAACGGTTGGATTTTGTGTGGAGGCTATATATACCCCTCCACCCCCTCTTCATTCGTGGAGAGAGCCATCAGAAAGAACTACCACTCCTACCTTACACTTTCTGAGAAGAGAACTACCTACCCTTGTGTTGAGATCAAGTTGCTCCACTCCCACCATATGAAACTTGATTTCTAACCTTCCCAAGTTGCTTTCCACTCAATCCTTTCTTCCACCACAGCCCAATCAGTGAGGAGAGTTGAGTGTTGGGGAGATTATCATTTGAAGCACAAGAGCAAGGAGTTCATCATCATCTACAACATCTATTACCTTTTGGAGGGTGGTGCCTCCTAGATTGGTTAGGTGTCGATTGGGAGCCTCCGTCATCGAGATGTGTAGTTGAACCAAGAAGTTTGTAAGGGCAAGGAGATCTCCTACTTCGTGAAGATCTACCCCGAGTAAGGCTAGCCCTCCGTGGGCGTAGGCCATGCTGGAATAGACAAGGTTGCTTCTTCATGGACCCTTCGTGGGTGGAGCCCTCCGTGGACTCGCGCAGCCGTTACCCTCCGTGGGTTGAAGTCTCCATCAACGTGGATGTACGATAGCACCACCTATCGGAACCACGGGAAAAAATCACCGCGTCTCCAAAATTGCGTTTGCTCTTCTCCACCTCTCTTTACTACATGTGCAATTTACTTTCCGCTGCCTATACTCTAGAATTGCATGTGTAGGGTGATACTTGACTTGATCATAATTGTGAAACTACCAAAAACTGTTCTTTGTCAAAAGGCAGAATTTTTATATTTACAATTAGTCTAATCACCCCCCCTCTAGACATACTTTCGATCCTACAACAAGAAGCCCATAGTGTGTGATATGAGATGGTTTGATTGGGACTACATCAAGAACAATGAAGATCATTTTCCAAGTGTGCTTGAAAGCTTCAAGGCTTGTGGTGTTGACAAGTTTGTGGGTCAGCAGCTGACAAAATGGAATGATGAACTCATCATGCAATTCTACTCCATAGCTCACTTTTATCCTGATGGTAGAATTGCAGATGATCAAAGCCTCTGAAGAACACATAAGTTTGGATATGTACATCACTTGCTGTCTGGTCTAGCCACAATCAACACAATCTTGAGGCATACATTGTTGCCGAAGTCAGGAGATCACAAGATGACCAGAGGCCATTCAATTAACTTGTTGCATATTTTTTATGTCCCTCAAAAGTTCAAAGTCATGAGTCTGATTGTTGAAACAATCAAGAGGACCGCTGCAGATCAGAAGAGATCATGTGGGTATGCTCCACACATTCATGAGATCATCAACTCCCAGATGGGCACATGCATATACTTGTTGGACAAGGAACATCTACCCGTATATCCAGACTTCGAGGACAACAAAGTTGTGATGGATGAGAATGAACCTTCATCGGTGCAAGCACATGAAAAGAGAGAGAAAGCCAGAGCAGAGAAAGCTGCCAAGATGTCTTGTGTTGCAGAGGCATCTCAAATGTCCCTCAAGTCCAAACAGGATCAAATGTCATATCTGATTCAAGCAACTATGAGGATTGCGAAGGGCTTGGCCACCCTAACTTAAAATCAGGAGAGCTTGGAGAGGAACATTGAAACTAAGTTCTATGGTCTTGATCTAAAAGTGACAGACACTACTAGGAAAAGGCATGCTAGTGGCGCACCACTTTTGCCTACTAATGGCGCACTAGTTGTGCGCCACTAGCACCACACCATTAGATTTTTTTACTAATGCCGCACGCCTGGTGCGCCATTACTATCTGGGGTACTAATGGCGCACCAGGCAGTGCGCCATTAGTATAGCCCTCTGTTCGCCATTAGTATGCCTCCCAGGGGGCATATGTACCCATGTGCTTTGGCATACTAATGGCGCACTGATGGGCGATGCGCCATTAGTTTGATTTGGACAGTGCGCCATTAGTATCTTGAGTGGTGCGCCACTAGTATGAATATTAGGGATTATTTTCTTTTCTTTTCTGATGTTTTCGCAGGATACAAAATATATTATTGGACAGAATTTAGACAACACCAAACAGCAACACCAGATTCATCGAATACAATAGAAGGTTAGTCTCCGAATACAATTCATCATATTAGTCTCCGAATACAATTCATCATATTAGTCTCTGAATTCAAAAGACCGAACAAAGATAGAACATTATAATAAAAGTCTCAAGACCGCGAGTAGCGAGTTTGTCTTCACATTACAAGTCGATATCGATCATCTAAACTACCATCACATAGAAGAGAGTTGCGGTCATCACGATGAGCATCATCGCGATGAAAATCGTCTTCATCCGGTTCCTCCAACGCTCCCTCTTCTCTCCCGATAGATAGCGCGCGTATCTAGATTCCGCCTCCGCCCTAGTGGTGTACCCTTTGTAACTGTTATCGCTGAAACGGTGAACCTGTCTCCGACACTCCTCCCAGTCGTCGTAGACTCCGGGAACCTTACCCTTGTACACGACATACGACGGCATCGCTATGAACTAGCCAAACGAAACATTAGTACCAATTCACAGACAATACATAAGCAATACATAAGTATGCAACAAAAGGATCGAAAGAGAAAAGCAAGACATTAATAGCATCGATTACATCTAAGTTGAACGACTGTCCAAACCAAAGAGACATACAAGTTCATTAAAGTTTAATTACAACATAAGCCAATCGATGTTTCAGAACTAGACATAACATCACTACTCTCGACTCGACTCAAGGGACCAGAGCGTGGATGAAGCCGCCGTCTATCGTGGGAGTCATGAAATCACGGGCGTTGTCAGCCTGCATTTGTAGCATTGTGTCTATGTCACTGTTGGACGGTTGATTTCTGAAGTAGAACTGCCCCGAGGTATGAAGGACATCTTGATGGATGATTTCCGCAAACTCCGACTGGATGCGAAAGAATTCTTGTCTGATGTCCGCGTCCTGGATTGCCGACAAGCTCGCGGCCCAATCTTTGAGTTTATCTGGTAGCAGAAGGTGAAGATGGTCCCGTACGATCGCCCGCATGTGATGGATGGCGTAGTAGGCACCCTTCTGACCGCCAGGCGGCTGCTTGACGCAGTAGAACATCATATTGTGGGCGAACACGTGCTTGTCGTACTTACGAACTGTCTTGGTGAAGGTGCCTCCAGATTTGGCGTAGCCGGGGAGAGCATCATCAAGAACTTTGTTGACATTTTTGTAGTCTACCTTCGACTGACGGTCCGAGTCGAAATACGTGGCCATGGAATATTTCGGGCTTAGGAGGATGAGTGTGCAATGTGTTTCACTGCACAAAACACGGAATGTTAAAAGAAAAACGATGGAAACCTAAGAAATCATATGTTACAGGGCGGTTGAGGGGACGACTTACTCGAGAAAGTAAGGCACAAGGAAGTTATCCTTATCTAGGTTTGCCAGAATGACGCCTTCGGGGTAATAACTCACGACTTGCCGGTCCCCAGCGCTGCCCAAGATCTTGGCACGCATGTAGAAGGGGTCGACTATCGATGTCCGGGGTCTTGTCTCTAATGATCCGCATCTCCATACTCAGCGAAAATAGCCGAACGAAAGTGTAGTGCAGCGGATGAAGGTTAAACATAGCGAACATGTCATCAAACCGCTGGACGATCGTACCCCCGATGGAGTTATCCACAAAGCCCTTGCCCTCTGGTACCTTGGCCGCGAAAACCGGGTATGCCACATCCTTCTCTCCGAGATGCCGCTTCTCCAAAGAAATAACACTGTCATGCATACTCCGCATAGCACCGGTTGCAACATTGAGCATATTAGTCAGTAGCATCAGCCTACCCGCCACATGCACCCTCCTCATTATATCCTTAGGTGAAGGTGGCCCATCCTGAGCATGGATCGTACTCGGTGCCGGCTGGCTCGCACCCTTGTTACTCTTTCTTTTCCGTGCCTTCTTCTTCTCCTATAATGGGACCGAGTTCTGCTCATAGACCGCCTTCTTGAGTGTGTTGGGGCTGATAATATTTTGCACCTCGGCTATCTGAGGCTCGGTGAAGTTGGCAGCTGGAGGCGTCTCCTGAGAACTGAACGCCAGACGACGCCTGTTGCAACTTGGTTTCTCCGTGGTACCAGCTAGATCGCGATCGTCTTTTGTAGGGTTGGGTTCTTGAGAAGGAGGCCCCATGAATTCGCCATCGTACCCATGATCGGCAAAGTACTTATCGATGTTGGCGAATGTATCGTCGTTGTTGTCATCGTCGTTGTCCGGATCCTGTGCCATTTTCATGTTCGGATCCTGTGCCATAGGGATGTCCGGCAGCGTTGCGGCGGTCTTGCCATGGCTTGGCGCCGGGAAGACTGGCGGTGTTGTCTTTGGGGTGGTGTCCCCCGCCCCAAACGAATATGGCTCTTTGGCCAAAGCAGGGGCCAGCTTAGGCAGGCGCTGAGGGTCATCACATCATCTTCGTCGGCCCCGGCGGGTCGAATCGGAGGTAACAACTCATCGCGGCCTGGCAGCACCCGAACCAGTTGAACCCTATACATGGTGGGTGGCATCGGATTACCGTGGAACATGGGGTTGCCCTGTTGAACGATTCTGCCATTGGCGACATCGACCAACTCGTTGTTCACAAAGTGCAGGAGAGTGCACGGAATGTCGGCGGCGTGCTGAGAAAACATGTAGGGCGTCATGGATGCCCAGTCAAAGGCAAGGAGATGAAGTCCTCGGCCGAGAGGCTTAATTAGTTACCGTGATGATGGCGTCGAGCTCGGCTAATGTTGAGGCACCGCCAACGGTGGGCGTGCAATTGACGGAGGGGCCACTTGCTGCAGAGGTGCCGGCCGGCGTACACCCGGGTGCATTAAGGTCCAATGCCCGTGCCGGCGTCGGGGACACCAATGCCACCTCCGCCGGAGACACCAATGGCCCCGCCTGCGCATTCTGCGAGTTGCTGGCCGTGAAGCTAGGAATCGGGGGCGGCCTCTGTTGGCCGCCCGGAATCCACGTCGTCAGCCCCTGAATGAAGGTAGGCATAATGCCAGTGAGCGTCGATCCCAGTTGTTGTTGCACTTGCTCTTGGACAATCTCCGGAATCCGCCCCACTTGTGCCTTGAGTTCTTGAACCTCGCGCGCCTGGCTTTCCGAGCTGGTCTTTTTCTCCTTTCGCCCACCAGCTTTATAATATGACGACCATTTTGTGGACAAGCCTTTGTCGGCCACACGACTAGCTGACGACGGCTTACTGAGCTTATACTTTTTTTTCATTACATTAAACGCCCTATTTAGAGTGGTGTCCCAAGGGGTGCTTTGAGTCGACCCCGCGCTAGTGCTTTTTCAGTCGTCTGCAGAAGGAATGTTAACCATTTAGAAATTTGGCTTCATTAATTAGAATGCAACCATATGGAGCTAATTACACGGGGGTGTATTCCTTACCAGAACAAGCTCAAGGGCCCTTGTCTTCGGATCCGTGGTGAGCTCCTTTGTTACTGGGTCCTCCTTGTACCGGGCCCTGACAAAGTTCATGGTCTGCTTGTCACCGTATTTATCGAAGAGGGGCGGTAGGCCTTG
Organism: Secale cereale; assembly: GCA_902687465.1. Taxonomy (NCBI): domain Eukaryota; kingdom Viridiplantae; phylum Streptophyta; class Magnoliopsida; order Poales; family Poaceae; genus Secale; species Secale cereale. The sequence continues at coordinate 317,107,825 of LR738711.1, read as the reverse complement.
CTCGGCATGCTCCGTGTCCTCCTTGTCCCATATAGGCTCCGCAAATCTGTAACCGTCGGGACCAAATGTGTGTTCCCCTAAGTTCAACTACTGCATTTCTTTCCCCCACTGACTTGATTCAGAGGTTGCGGTGCTCTCGCACTTGATCTTGAACTCCTTGTAGTCATCTTCGGTGATCGAAGGATTTTTCTCCTTGATCTTCTCATAATTAAAACCTTTGTCAATCATTCTCTTCACCGTGCTTTTCCAAGTAGACAGGGCCGTGCTCATCCTCGTGAGGGCGGCATTGTTCACGTTATTTCCTGTGAGGCTTGTGTTGTCAAATTTAGCGGGGAACTTGTATCATTCGTGCAGCTTCGTGAAGAGGAGGTTGCGCAAATTCCCTCGGTCCTTATGCCTTAGGTTCTTGGTGTTGATCGAGACGGTGCTCCGGAGAATGCCGTTGGATTCCCGTCGGAGTCCACTTCAGTAAATTCCTCCTTGACGGTGTGGAGCACGGTCGGGCGCTGGTCCTTTTGTTCCCTCTTTGGTTGGCTGCCATCTGTGCGTGCGCCGCCATCATCAATGGTGGCATCCTTGGCGGCACCATCAGTGGTTTCATCCCCGACGGCACCATGAGTGGGGTCATCCTCAGCGGCACCATCAGTGGTGCCAGGATTGGTGTCTTCCGCGGCGTCCTCATAGAAGTGAGGTTGTTCCTCCATCTCCTGGGACAGCTCCCAGAATGCCTTGCCGCCTGAACCGCCGTCCTCATCGTTGTGGGCCATGTTTCTCTCTAAATAGGAAAAAAGTTTGGTCAAAAAGTTGGTTATTGTCAAGGAACAAGATCATGGTCTCATCATTTAGGGTTTGTCGACACCGAGGCATCCTAAAAGCTAAGCTTTTATCATTTAGGGTTTTTCGACGCCGAGGCACCCTAAAAGCCTAAGCTTTCATCATTTCGGTTTTTATTGACACCGAGGCAGCCTAAAAGCCATGGTTTTATAATTTATGGATTGTCGACACCGAGGCATCCTAAAAGCTAAGATGGGAAGGAGAATTCTAAGTTGGGCCTAATCACTTGGCTTTATTGCCGCCTATGGTTTAATGCAGCAAGAATAAAGGGGCAGTTGATCCTACTTACTTAAGTTCTAAGATACCCCGGCCCATGCATTAGTCACAAGTACCCCATATGTCCTATTTTTAGCAAAGTCATGCTAAAATTCCCGAAAAATTTCAGCAAGACCTTTGCTGAAAATAGGACATATGGAGTACCCGAATTTGCCGGAACGGAAGTTAATCGACATTCCAGCAAACTCAAGGGCCTCTCGGGGTACCTGCAAAATCATTATCCCCGCGTAATGAAGTCGCCAATGGGTCATTTCAGAAGATCACAAGTAGCATCATCACAAGTACAACATCATCACAAGTACAGCAGCAGCAGCTGTGAATACACGCATAACAACAGCAGCAACAGTTAATAAAAAGTTGCAGAAGCTTGTAAAACTATACTTTGAAGTTCAAATGGTGAGTAGCTTAGCTTGGCATGTCTCATACTCATTTATGCACTGGTAAGGAGTTTTTTATAGCTACCAACAACAACACTGATCAGGTAGCTGCCTGCATATTTCTAAAAGAGATGGAAAATTATGTTTGCTCGTAAACTTGCTGGAGGCTAGAAAACTAGTGTAAATTATCGCTGTTCTACACACACTTAGTGACTGCGAAACTATGAAACTGCAAATTTGGCATCAATTGTCTATGATGCCCTTAGGGACTGAAAGAATGTTTACATGCTAATTGACCCCATAGTAAACAAAATTAGATAAATTGTCCTAGAACAAATAAGCTGGCAGTAGGTCCATTGGGACTCGTTTAAATGCAGAGCTAATCTGACCACTATAAATGACCCATACGACAAACTGAAAATAGCTATTGTTGCTGAACTAAACTGACCACTATAACCCGTTCATCATTCATCCATAGTTGTTGTTGCTGCTACAATTTCAGCAAGCAACATTCCTAAATCCAGTGCTTGTTTGACTTTACTGAATTAGCAACACATGGCACACAACACATTTATATTTTGTCAGGTCACACAACACATGCCTGAGGAGGAAGACTGAATTTTCTACATAAGCATCATCAGGTACACTTCAATATGTGCTAGCAGTAACAAATGGTCAATATTCATTCTTATTTATGGTCAATATTTATAACCTATCAACAAATGGCAAGACTATTGAGTAATCTACTTTAGTTTTATTGCTAGGCGTATAGAAGGAACACATTAAGCCCTTTGATTGGTGCCGATCAAAGGTGGCTTACTATTTACCAGCCATAGTATTTGGGGGAGATAGTAGGCCATATATAGAAATTGTATTATTGCATTTATTTAGTTTTCAGATCAATTGTGCCTAGAACTGAAAGCAACAGCCTCGCCATTCAGAAATATAGGAGGAAAAATGGGGGAGGGGGGGCCTTGTTAGAAACTATTGAATCATGAATTACTTTCACAACAGTTAATATCTTCAAACAAAAATGATGCAGAAAGAAAAGGTATTTTCAGCTTGTAAGAACTAGAGCAAGGAACCAACAACCAGATCAAAAATGCATCCTCGGCAGTCAGCGGTGATTAACATATTGTGGCCATCAACAAGTCCAAAATTGTTTAAAGAAGGGTCAAGAATTGTCATTCAAAGGGAAATTTTATGAGTTCAATTCAAATTGGACTATCTTGTATCATTTCCATGGCCAAACTGAGGGCCTTTCTTCATGGAATGATATCAAGAGTGCAGATATACTACTCATTGAGATTTCAATGCATCTGCAAAATGACCTGATCTCACACCCTTAGTTTCACTATGTTTGCCAACATGACATAAGGATGAACAAGTTCATAGCATGCCATGCTTTCTTCTTTATTAAGTGATGACATGGCCAAACCACATACTAGGACTCATGAACCCTAGCTACTTAATTCTGCAACCCCCTTTCCTTGTCAAAAATTCTCCAACCCCCAACCCTAGAACACATCAGAAGGAAATCAAGAGGGGAAGAGGGGGAAGCGGCTCGGGTGCTCACTAGGGAGGTCGAGGGCGACTCGGGGTAGCCGGAGCTATTCGAGGCGGCGCGAATTCGGCGTCGAGCGGTGGCGATGGTGGCCGAGGCGAAGGAAATCGACGGGCGTCGAAGGGATGGCTCGAGGGCGTCCGAGCTCGTCTGGGTACTCGTAGTCGAAGAGGAAGACGGCAGCGGTCCTCCTGGGCATGGCCGCGCAGTGTTCGACGGCGAGCACGAGGTTGAGGGCGCGGGCGCGGGCAGAGGGGGGAAGGCGAGGGAGGCGGCGCTTGGCTCGGGGAGGGGGCGTTGGGGGCGGCGGCGGTGTAGGGACGGACGAGTGAGGGAGCGGTGCGGTGGAGTCCGGCGGGGGTGGCACGGGGGCGGCGGCGTCGGGGCAGCGGCGTCGGGGCAGTGTGCGAGGGAGAGGGACGAAGGGGATCGATCTGGGCGAGGGCGAGGGAGAGAGGGAATAGGTGGAGTGGAGGACGAAGTATGGATGGGGGGAGAATACTAATGGCGTACCTCCCCCTGGTGCGCCATAAGTACATCTATAGCAATGGCGCACCCCGTCGTGGTGCACCATTAGTAATTTTTTTTCTGTTCGAGCCCACAGGTTATCTTCCACCAAACCCCATCTACATCAGACAACTTACAGTAGCCCGACTGGTCAGCACGCAGCAAACCCACCGGGAGGTCCTGGGTTCGATTCCCAGGCTCCCCAATTTATATTTTTATGCATTTTTCTATGCACATATCTTTTTATCCATGCATCCAAATATAACATGTCACATTTTGGGGCCCCGATCCTAAGTCACACAGGTCTAGCATGTAACACATCATATCACTTTGCGGCCTCACGCCCGGTATCCCCACGGGTGCCACCTTACCTGGCCCGGGACCGTTTGCGCATTTTGGCACACATATATGATAGTGTCGCTAGCATCCATATGACAGAGAACACAGGCTGACATGACTAATTATAAACCAAAAGTGGCGCTAAATTACTGAGACAGACATACATGACCCAGCAACGAACGTGTCGGTCATGAACGTATGAACCCAAGTCATAGCAAGCTACAAGGACTTAAAGGAAGAACGGGTGACATTTCCCCTAAGGGACAGACACAGGAACGAAGAAGGACACATGCCGGCCAGCCTAAGTGTTCCGGAGCAGTAACAAGCTACCAAGGCTCAGTGGAAGCACTAGGAGACATTTCCCTGTAAGATAGGCTACCAAGGGTAAACAACTAGGTGTCGGATCCCACACATAGCAATACACATTACACGTATGCATAACATGCAAGTATGTGTTGTACAACATGGCATCACAACATAACTCAACAACTCATATAGATAAGGCCCAGAAGAGCCATCATAGCATTTATTACAAACAGAGGTCACATGACCCAACATACAGAGCATACAGGCAACGGAAGCATAACATGTCTAAGTACAGACAACTACAAATGAAAAAGGCTGAGAAGCCTGACTATCTATAAGACCCTCCCAAGGGTACAAGACCGTACCTGAGGTAACAAGCTAAATGTCGAAGTCCACGCGGAACCACTAGTGAGACTGAAGTCTCTCTGCAAAAACATAAATTAAGCAAACGTGAGTACAAAGGTACTCAGCAAGCCTTACATCAGAACTAACTACATATGCAACAGTATCAACAAAGGGGTGGTGGAGTTTGACTGCAGCAAGCCATCTTTGACTCGGTGGCTATCCTGAACTACAACTGCAAGTAACTCTTTTGAGGTGGCGCACACGAGTCCACATATTCACCAGTCAATACACCACTATGGATCCACTCCCGTCTCCCTACGAGAAGGCCATCCATAGCACTCACACTTGTCTTGAGCATTTTAGAGTATCCACTTTCACTTGTCTATGTACCACGTAAGCATCCAAGAAGTCCATAACCGCGGACCCGGCTATTCGAATAGATCATGTTAACCCTGCAGGGGTGTACTTCTTCACACACGCTCTCGTCACTTACCGCCATGTACACGTCGTGTATCTCGGCAACCTTCAAGCGGAAGCTTGGCGAGGGTGTCGGCCACAACCTGACTAACCACACAAGACTCTAGTCCAGGTTTATCGCCTATTCGGGTTCCATCCGTAAGGAGATCCGGCCGGGGTGTCGCTCACGGCCCGAAACGATGTGCGCAGGGTTCCCAAGCCCACCTCGATGGATGGATCGACGCTTGGTACACTGTGCCACGGTGCCTAGTCTGTCCCAAGCCCACATGTACCGTGTGCCACTTGGTAGACTACTAGCACTACCTACAAACACCAGAAACTAGTTGCAACTCCTGGACATAGATCTAGTTGATTAATAAGTCGAGAGGGGTCGAGTTACCGGAACCCAATGTGTGGTAGTAGCTAGTCATTGGACAACTTACACAGAACTCAGTTCATAAGGACGGTCCCAGTGAGACAACCCACCATGTACTCCTACATGGCCTCTCACCGCTACCTTTACCAAATCGTGTTCACACACTTAGCTCCCAACAGTAGGACATGTTCATAACTTTCCAATTCATCCCCGATGAACCAGACCTGACACAACTCTAAGCAATTGCAGGCATAACCAGAAAGCATGAATGAGTAGGCACAACATGGCTCAAACAACTCCTACTCATGCTAGTACGTTTCAACTATTTACTGTGGCAATGATAGGTCATGCAGAGGAAAGGGGTTCAGCTACCGCAGCAAAAAGCAGTTCAATCATTGTTGTCCTAATGCAGTAAAAGAGAGCAGGAGCGAGAGAGTGTGATTGTATCGGAATGCTCAATGGGGGTTTGCTTGCCTGGCACTTCTGAAGGTAACACTATGTCTTCATCCGTGTCATCGATCTCATCATCGGACCAACGTCTACTGAGAGGGGGCAAACACCGGCAACAAAGAAGGAACACAATCAATGCAATGCAACTATATGATGCATGATCATGACATGGCAATATGCTGTGATTTGAGCTAATGCAACTAGCAACAATTTAAATGAAGTTGGTTTGAATCCAAGATTCAAATTCAAACTCCACATGTAATTATTTAAATGCCAATTATGCAAATTGTCATATACAGCAACCTTAGGTTTTTCAAACATGCTTGAAAATGCCATAAACAGATTCCTTGAATTTTTTTGATTATTTTTCATATATAAATTATTTTCATTGGAGTTATAGATTATTTTTCTATGATTTTTAGAAGTTTTAGCTATTTTCTGAAATAAATAAATCATTTTATGATTTATTTAAAATCCCAGAAAACAATTACTGCATCAGCATGACGTCACTCTGGCGTCAGCAGGTCAGCGGCTGGACCAAGTCAAACCTGACCAGTGGGACCCACTGGTCAGTGACACAACTAGCTAACCCTATTAATTAGTGCTAATTTAATCCTAACTAAAGTGTTAGCGGGGGGTGGCCCACATGTCAGTCTCTCAGGGCCTAATTAAGTTTAGTTTTAAACTAAACTAATTTAGCAGGGGCTGGCCCCACCTGTCATTGACCCACATGGTCAAAACTGGTCAATGAGGGAGGTCAAACCCGCCGGCGACTCGCCGGCGGCGAGGCCCGAGATGCTCGAGGTGCCCGGAAAACCTCCACGGGGCTCGGATCGATGCGCTGAGGGCATAAATGGGACGCTGGCGATGCGCCGCGTCGGATGGTGGTGGTCTCCTGGCCTGGGGTGGCCGGAAACGGCGGCGACGACCTCAACGGCGGCAGCCGGAGCATGGCTATGCGCGGGCGTGGTGCGGCAGCTCGAGGGAGAGCGAACGGAGGTGCTGGGAAGCACCTAAGGGGCAGCAGGGGCACGCCAGAGCCTTTGGTTGGAGCGGAGGGGCTTGGCAACACGGAGCTCACCGGCCATGGCGGACGACGGCTTCGGGTGCTTGCGGGGCAGCGGCTACAGGGCGTGCGTGAAGGAAAAGGCGGAGGGGAGAGGTTTAGTGGCTCATGGCGAGTCGACCGGTACAGACGGAGGGGCCGGGGAGGCGTTGGTTGCCGTGAATCGCCGGTGATGTTCCTCGGGCATCGACGGCGAAGATGGTGATGTTGGCGATGAAGCGGAGCCCTCCACTCGTTTTCTGTGGTGTGGAGGCTAGGTGCTCGACGGCGGGGCTTCTGGGCTCGGCGATGCGGCGACAGGAGGATGGTGGCTACGCGTACGCGAGATGGCGGCCGGCGGTTTGCTCTCGGATGGAGCTCGGGTAGGAGCTAGGGGGTGAGGGAGAGACCAGAGGGTGAGGGGAAAGAGAGGGGGATTTGCAGCACGTCTCCAGGCGCGTCGGATGGGCTTAGAAGCGCCTCGGCGGCAAGCAGGAGGTGTCCACGGCCACGCGCTGCTGCTGGCACACAACTGCTTTGGGGCGAGGGGAGGAAGACGACGGAGTAGCTAGCGGGCTGGGCCAATAGGAGCTGGGCCGCCTCTGCTACTGGTAAGCGCCAGGTAAGTTACTCTCTCTCTTTGCTTTTCTCATTTTTGTTTCTATTTTCTATTTTTGCTTTTGTTTTGAATTTGGTTTACAAACCAAATTATTTTTGCAGCTTCCGGAAACTTTTGTGGATGTAAAATGATTAATTCCAGAGCTCCACAAGAAGTCTCGGAATTATTGGGGCAATAAAAATATCTATAACATTTATATGCTCCAACACAAATACATTAGTGAATTAAATCAAAGGCCAAAGAATTCCCCAAAAATGTTCAATATTTTTGCTTTGGACCAAAACCCTTGCCAAAATTATCAAACATTAATGAAGGCAATTTTTGGGTTTATTGAAAATATTTTTAGGTTAAACCTAATTGCTTTGATTTGGTGCTAGGGTTTAGTCATCCCCATTTCAGGTTTCCTTTGAAATTAAACATGACGACATGAAGAGCAAGCAAAGACAACAGGGGAAGCTAGGGCTGTGACATCACAAATGCTAGATGCTGAGAATTTCATTTAGAAAAATAATATGCAGTTTGTTGCCATGTTAACAACATTTAAAATGATGTTTAATATTTATTTGCGTTTAAATATGCTCAAACTTGTTTAAATCATAACTAAATATCCATTGCTCCAAATTTGACAAACTTTATTTGCTTTTGGGAGTAACATATAACCAAGCACAACTAGTCTTTTTTTGGATTTTTAGTTGCATTCATGTGCGAATTGGTAAAACATTTATGAATATGAAAAAATATCATCAAATTTGAAAAAATATTCATGAATTCAAAAAGTGCACATGAAAAAAAATTATGAATATGTCGAAATACAATCGTGAAATGAAGGCTGCAATTTAAATATAATCAATCTTAGCTAGCTATCTTTTCACAATCTTGTTGCCCTTCTTTTTCGCAAGTGGATTTCTTCTCTTGAACGGATGTCCTTTAGGTAGGGTGGTCCTGCTTCTTCTTGTGGTGTACGGCACTTCATCGTCGTCGTCATGTTCCATCTTCGGGTCGCCGTACTTGTGGAAGTCTTGCTCATTGGCGACTCCATACATTCCGATGATCTTCCTTTTGCCACTCCTCACGATAACACGACTGGGCTTTGACGGGTCGGTAAAGAAGAAGCATTGCTCCACTTGGGAAGCCAGTACCCATGGCTCATTTTTCGCGGTGACGTTTGCGCCCACGGTCTTGGATTTGGCTTCGGGTATAACCATGCTGGTGAAATACTGGTCTTCTTTTAGGACTCTCTTGGCCCATCTGACACGGAACATCGGGACCTTCTCTCCAGCGTAGATCAGCTCCCAGATCTCTTCGATCCTTTCGTAGTATCTGTCCTTGTGGTTACCGGTTTAGGATTCCATCGTTACCCCGGAGTTCTGATAATCATCGCCCTTCATGTCCTTGTCCTTGGTGTAGAACGTGTACCCGTTGATATCGTACGCCTCATAGGTCATCAGGTTGTGCTCGGCGCCCTGTGACAAGGCGAATATGAGATTTTCTTCCGCGGAAGAATCCTCATGTAAAGGGTACGACAGAAGCTTCTCCTTGAACCAACGCGTGAAACATGAGTTGTGCTCTTTGATTATATCTCCGTCCGTCCTCTGTTGGCCTCTGTTATTGTACGTCTTCTCAATAAAGGTTTTGTGTTCTACCACCCAAGGGTCGACCACGTCTATGTGTTGTAGCACGACTAGGTTTGCTCTTTCAAAGTCGGCGAGTCGACCCTCGAAGTCGACATGCATTTCACGGCGACCCTCGCGGTGACCCCATCCAGCGTGCCTGCTGATGTGCCTGTTGACTGGCAGACCAATGGGGTTCTCGATGCCTAGATAATTCGTGCAGTAGGAGATGCACTCTTCGGTCAGAAAGCCCCTGCCTATGCTTCCCTCTGGACGTGACATGTTTCTAACGTATCCTTTGATGACACCATTCATCCTTTCGAACGGCATCATGCTATGCAGGAACGTCGGCCCGAGTTGGATGATATCCTCCACGATATGGACCAGCAAATGCACCATAACGTCGAATAATGCGGGCGGGAAGTACATCTCAAGCTCGCATAGTATCACCAAGATCTCTTCCTGTAGCCTTCTGAGTTACCTCACGCCAACCGACTTCCGAGAGATGATGTCGAAAAAGTAGCATAGGCCAAATAGCGTTTCACGGACGTGCATGTCCATGATCCCACCGATTGCAACTGGAAGTATCTGCGTAATCAGCATGTGACAGTCGTGAGACTTCATCCCGCTAAACTTCTGCTTCGCTGGGTCTAGGTATCTGCTTATCTTCCCCACGTAAACGTAAGGAAGTTTTACTCCTACGAGGCAGGTGAAAAACTGCTCGATCTCCTCCTGACTTAGAGTGAAGCATGCGGGAGGGTAGTCATTTCTGGTCTTCTTGGCCTTTTTGCCTTTGCGAAGACTTTCCAGGTCCTGTTTCGCCTCATCATCATCATCATCATCATCATCATCATTAGCGTGAAGCTCCTGCCTGATGCCTATTGATTTTAAGTCTGCCCTTGCTTTCGGCCCATCTTTGGTCCTCTATGGCATGTGGAGCAGGGTACCAAGCAGACTCTCGCACACGTTCTTCGTGATATGCATGACATCAAGGCTGTGAGGCACACGGTGGATCTTCCAGTACGGTAAGTCCCAGAAAACAGACCACATTTTCCATACCTTCTGCAGCGGCTCTGGCGCCTTTCGCTTCTTTCCCGGCTCTGGCGCCTGTTGCTTCTTTCCCAGCAGTGGGCAATCTTTCCAATTTTTCAACAACTCACCTATTTCATCGCTGCTCCTTGTACGCGGGCGTCTTCGGGGTTCGGTTTCACCATCGGACAGATCCTTGCGTTTCCTCCACGGGTCATCTTCGCGAAGCCACCTTCGATGTCCCATGAACACGGTTTTCAAAGACCCGGGATCTCTATCTAGCTGGCGATACGTTGTGTCATCCATGAACCTGACACATCCTGTCAGGACCCCGATCCTAAGTCACACCGATCTAGCTGTAACACGTCATATCACTTTGCGGCCTCACGCACGGTAACCCCACGGGTGCCACCTTACCTGGCCCGGGACCGTTTGCGCATTTTGGCACACGTATATGACAGTGTCGCTAGCATCCATATGACAGAGAATCCGGGCCGACATGGCTAGTTATAAACCAAAAGTGGCACTAAATTACAGAGACAGGCATCCATGACCCAGCAACGAACGTGTCGGTCATCAACGTATGAACCCAAGTCGTAGCAAGCTACATGGACTTAAAGGAACAACGAGTGACATTTCCCCTAAGGGACAGACACAGGAACGAAGAAGGACATTTGCCGGCCAGCCTACATGTTCCGAGAAGTAGCAAGCTACCAAGGCTCATTGGAATCACTAGGAGGCATTTCCCTGTAAGATAGGCTACCAAAGGAAAACAACTAGGTGTCGGATCCCACACATACCAAGCATTTCAATCATACACGCAATATGCTCAATATGTGCAAATACAACATTGCATCACAACAGAACTCTATGACTCAAAGTACTTTATTTAAAAGGCTCCAAGAGCCATACATAACATATCCATACAGGTAGGGGTCACATGACCCATCACTCAAGTCATACAGTCATACAAGCACAAGCGGAAGCTACATGTCTGAGTACAGACAACTTAGAAAATAAAACAGGCTTGGTGTAGCCTGACTATCTACAAGGCCCTTCACAAGCTCCAGATCACCGTCTGGGTGTCAAGCTACTCGTCTACATCAACGTCTATGTAGAACCCATCAGCAGGGGCAGGGTTCTCCTCTGCAACAGTTATTAAGCAAACATGAGTAAAAGGTACTCAGCAAGTCTTACCACAGAACCTATCATACATGCAACATTATCAAAAGGGGGTAGTGGAGTTTATAGCAGAATGCCAGCTTTGACCTTGGCTAACCTATACTACAACTCTCAACGGATTGCAAGATGTTGTTACGAACACGAGTCCTCTACTCACCACATCAATACACTACCGAGGATCCTCTTCCGTCATCCTACGGAAGGGCCATCCACGGCACTCACGCTTATCTTGAGGCTTTTAGTAGTATCCATCAACTTGTCTATGAACTGTAAGAGTAACCAAGTAGTTCGTACCGCGAACAACGGCTATTCGAATAGTTTGATAACCCTGCAGGGGTGTACCTCTTCACACACGCTTCCACCACTTATCGCCGTTTACTCGGCGTGTACTCGGCAACCTTCAAGCGGAAGCCCAGCGAGGGTGTCGGCCACAACCTGACTAACTACTCAAGTCTCTCGTCCAGGTTTATCGCCTATTTGGGTTCCATCCGTGGGGAGATCCGGCCGGGGTGTCGCTCACGGCCCCAAACGATGTGTACAGGGTTCTCGAGTCACCAAACGGGCAACCGGTACACCGTGCCACGTACCTGTCGCATCACAACCCACCCCGAGGGTCAGCATTGTGCACGACCTCTAGTAAGCTATAAACACCAGAAACTAGTTGCAACTCCTGGACAGAGATCAAGGGTAATTAATAAGCCGAGAGGGTCCATTGGTTTCGGTCCCAATGCATGGTAGTAACTGGAACTTGAACCACACATACAGATCTCGGGTCCTATGTACGGTTCCAATGAAACAACCCACCATGTACTCCTACATGGCCTTTCATCGATACCTTTACCAAGCGTATTCCACACTTCCTTCTCTTTATCGGTAAGATCATTTCACTCTGATCCATCACCCAGATGAACCAGACCAGACACAACTCTAAGCATAGCAGGCAACATAAACAAATAGCATGGTGGATCACACATCACATGGCTCAATCAACTCCTACACATGCTAGTGGGTTTCAACTATTTACTATGGCAATGACAGGTCATGCAAGGGAATAGGGTTCAACTACCGCAGCAAGTAGCAGTTCACGCGCTGTTGCCTTAATGCAGTAAAAGAGAGCAGGAGCGAGAAGATTGGGTTTGTATCGGAATGATCAATGATTGCTTGCCTGACAAGGTAGTTGTCGGGTACTGCTCTTCAACTGGATACGCAGCAGTATCCTCGGGAGCAGGACCTAACACAGGGAATACCGGCGATACAATCATTAACAAACAAATGCAAAAATATGATGCATGCTCATGACATGGCAAGATGCATGTGTGTTGGCTAATGCAACTAAAATCAGAAGGGTTTGAACCTATTTGAATCAAGGATTCAAATTGAAGTTCAAACTATTATTTAAATAAGTGCATAATTATGTTTTTGATGTATACAGCAAGTTAACTTGTTCAAACATGCATGAAACTAGTGCCATTGGAAAGATTGAATTTTTCTGATCATTTTTCATATATAAATCTTTTTCATCTGAGCTATGGTTGATTTTATATGAATTTTAGAAGTTTTGGGTATTTTCTGGAATTTCCTGAATTATTTTAAATCTAAAAATCCCAGAAAAACCTTTACTGCGTCAGCATGACATCATGCTGACGTCAGCCAGTCAACAGGGCCAGTCCAAGTCAAACCTGACTGGTGGGTCCCTAATGTCAGTGTCTCAGGAGCTAATTCCGGTCATAACCAGGGTTGACTGGGTTTGACTAACAGCGGGGGCCCACTGTCAGTGACTGTGGTGATTAATCTAATTACTGTTAGCTTCTAATCAACAGGCCACGTCAGCCCGCCGGAGTTTGGCCGGCGGTGACCATTTCGCACGGCGGTGACTCGTCGGAATCCCTATTCCGGCATCCATTTGCCGCGCGGATGGGCTCGGTGTGCTCCTTTTGATGCACCGCATCCAACGGTGCCACTGGTTGGACGAGAGGTCGCCGGAGTCGACGGCGACGAGCTCGTCCGCGACGGTGCTCGCACGGAGTTCGTCGGGATGGGGTTGTAGTGCACGGTAGGAGGAGCTAAAGCTTGCTTTAGTTTGCCGGTGACCTACTGAAGCTAACGGCGTGCTCAGCCACGAGGTACGGTGCGTATGGCCACGGCGGTGAGTTGGCCGGCGGCGGTGATCGTCGGTCAGCAAAGGGGGCGGCGGCTACAAGGCCTAAACGAGCCCGTGGAGAGGGGGGTTCGAAGCGTGAGCTCACAGCGGTCGCAGAGGGCGTCGAAATGAGCTCGGGGACGGTCGGACGACGGCGTACGGGCGGCGGCGATCTCCGGTGCCGGAGGTTGAAGACGACGGCGAGGAGGACGTTGCGGAGCTCCTGGCGTCGTGTGCGTCGGTGGGGAGCTTCGGGGCGATGCAGCGGAGCTAGTGGTGCTTCGGGGAGGCGAGGGGGTGGCGTAGAGCGCGGTGTCAGTGGTCGTCGGCGACGAGCTCGCTCGGGGGAGCTCGGCGGAGGGAAGAGAGGAGGGGAGAGACACGGGGAAGAGGGGGAAACGGTCGAGGGGGCTTCGTGGCGACGTTCTAGTCTGTCCAGAGGGCTGAGGGGCCAGCCAGGCAGGCAGGAGGTGGCCGGCGCATCGGCGGCCCTCGCCACCGAGCTGCTTCGTGCGCTGGCGCGGCGAAGAAGACGGAGATGCCCCTGGTGGGCCGGGCCGGCTGGGCCAACAGGTAAGTGGGCTCAGGTAAGTGTTCTTCCTATTTTTCTTTTCCTATTTCTTTCTGTTTTATTTCTTTTGCAGCTTTGTTCAATTAATAAAAATGCCTAAACATTTTTATAACTCATGACACTTGTCATACCTACTGTATACAATATGAACAGTAGGAAACATTATAGTTCATGATTATTTGAGCATTTAAAATATTTTATAGCATTTAAATGCCCAAATTCAAATACCATATGATTTAATCCAAAGCCCTAGATTGTCCTAGAAAATTGTGCACCATTTTTGGCAGAGGTTTAAGACCAAGGCAGAAATGATGAACATTTTGAAGGGCATTTTGGGTACATTGGAAAATATTTTAGCAAACCCTAGTTGTTAGGGGAGGGGTGCTGGGGTTTCTGTTAATCCCATTTCAGGTTTTCTTTGAAAGTAAACATGATGCACACTCTAGTTAGGTCCTAATGCAAGTGCTAGCTAGGGATGTGACAACTCACCCCCACTTAAAAGAATCGCGTCCCGAGATTCAGGTTCCTCCGGAAAGAGGGTGGGGTACTCAAGTCGGAGACGATCCTCCCTTTCCCAAGTAGCTTCACTCTCGGAATGATGTGACCATTGAACCTTGAGAAACTTGATATTGTGGCGTCGAGTGGTGCGCTCAGTTTGATCAAGAATACGAACGGGGTATTCTCGATATGTGAGATTGTCTTGGAGATCAAGCGTTTCGTGGTGCACTCCGCGGATAGGATCCGAGAAGCAACGCCTGAGTTGGGAAACGTGGAAAACATCATGAACTCTGGAGAGGTGCGGAGGTAGTTCCAATTGGTAGGCAACTTCTCCTCGTTTGGCAAGAATGCGAAAAGGACCGATGAAACGAGGGGCCAATTTGCCTTTGATACCGAAGCGATGGGTTCTCTTAAGAGGAGTAACCCGAAGGTAAGCCTTATCGCCGACTTCAAAAGTCACAGCCTTATGATGACTATCATATTGGCTCTTTTGGCGAGACTGGGCTGTTTTCAATCTCTCACGAACGATGCGAACTTGTTCCTCTGCTTCCTGGATCATATTCGGGCCAAAGAATTGTCTTTCGCCAGTTTCTGACCAGTTAAGAGGTGTTCGACACCTTCGTCCATATAGAACTTCGAAGGGAGCTTTACCCAAGCTGGCTTGATAACTATTGTTATAAGCGAATTCGGCAAATGGAAGACACTTTTCCCATTCCATACCGAAAGAAATGACAGAGGCTCGAAGCATGTCTTCCAGAATTTGATTGACTCGTTCCACTTGACCACTTGACTGCGGATGGAAGGCAGTACTGAAAGAGAGATGAGTTCCCATAGCATTCTGGAAACTTTCCCAAAATCGGGAGGTGAAAAGACTTCCACGGTCTGAGTTAATCTCCAACGGTACACCATGAAGTGATACTATTCGAGAGATATATAAGTCTACTAGCTGGCTAGCGGTAATACTCTCCCGAACAGGCAGGAAATGAGCTACTTTAGAGAGGCGGTCGATTACGACGAAGATAGCATTATTCCCTTTCCTAGTCCTGGGAAACCCGGTAATGAAGTCCATACCGACTTTGTCCCATTTCCATTCAGGAATAGCTAAAGGTTGAAGGGTGCCAGCAGGCCGTTGATGCTCTGCTTTGACTCGACGACAAACGTCGCAGTTAGCAATGAATTGAGCGATTTCTCTCTTCATCCTAGTCCACCAGAATCTTTGACGTAGGTCTTGATACATTTTGGTACTACCGGGATGAATCGTGAGAGGAGATTCATGAGCCTCCTTGAGGATCAAACGTCTTAGGTTTCGTACTTTAGGAACCACTAAAGGGTTGCTAAAGAATACGACTCCTTGATCATCAATTGAGAAACATCCTGCAACTCCTTTCTTGATGTTTCTCTTAATACGGGAAATTCCGGGATCAACCTTCTGTGCTTTGATGACCTGATCCAAAAGGGTAGGTTTCGCCACCAAGGTGGAAAGAAATCCTCGAGGAACAATGTGAAGGTTAAGCTTACGAAATTCCTCGTGGAGAAGTGGTTGACTTTGTTGTAACATTAAATTGTTACAATATGACTTACGACTTAGTGCATCAGCCATGACATTGGCCTTTCCAGGAGTGTAAGTGATTCCTAAGTCGTAGTCGGTGAGCAACTCAACCCAACGTCTTTGCCTGAGATTTAGATCCGGTTGGGTGAAGATATACTTCAAACTTTGGTGATCAGTGAAGATTTCACAGCGATTACCAAGGAGGTAATGCCGCCATTTTTTGAGTGCATGGACTACAGCTGCAAGCTCTAGATCATGAGTAGGATAGTTATCCTCGTGTGGACGCAACTGTCGAGATGCATATGCAATCACTTGACGATCTTGCATGAGAATGCAACCTAGTCCTTGTCGCGAGGCGTCGCAATAGATTATAAAATCCTTGGAAAAGTCTGGTGGTACCAGTACAGGTGCAGATGTCAGGCGTCTTTTCAGTTCCTGAAAACTGGACTCGCACTGTGGGGTCCACTCAAACTTTTTATCTTTCTTGAGAAGTTCGGTTAGAGGTTTAGCAACCTTGGAGAAATTCTCGACGAAACGTCGGCAATAGCTCGCTAAGCCAAGAAAACTCCTAACTTGCTTGACCGATTCAGGAGGAGTCCAATCAAGTACGGCTTGAACTCGCTCGGGATTGATAGCAATACCCTTGCCAGAGATCACATGACCTAGATAGGTTACTTCTGGCAACCAGAATTCACATTTAGAGAATTTGGCATAAAGGCGGTGCTCTCGAAGTTTCGTCAATACCAGCCTTAAATGCTCGGCATGATCTTCCTTGTTCTTGGAGAAAATGAGTATATCATTGAGGTATACCACGACGAATTTATCCAAATGCTCCATGAATATAGAATTCATTAACCGAGAAAAGGTAGCTGGGGCATTGGTTAATCCGAAGGACATGACGGTGTACTCATATTGGCCATAACGAGTAACGAAAGCCGTTTTAGGAATGTCCCCGTTCTTGATTTTGATTTGATGGTAGCCCAACCTCAAATCCATCTTAGAGAAGACCGTGGATCCAGCGAGCTGATCATACAGGTCGTTGATCCTGGGGAGTGGATACTTATTCTTTATGGTGATCAGATTGACAGGTCGGTAATCTACAACCATCCGCTCCGTTCCATCCTTCTTCTTGACGAAGAGGACGGGGCAAGCCCAAGGGGAAGAACTAGGACGGATGAAACCTTTCTGCAAGGACTCATCGAGTTGTTTCTTTAGCTCAGCTAATTCTAGTGGTGCCATCTTATAAGGTCTCCTAGAGATTGGGACAGATCCAGGGATAAGATCTATCACGAACTCGACATCTCTGTCAGGTGGAACTCCTGGCTGTTCTTCTGGAAAAACATCCGGGAAGTCATGGACTACCGGGATATCTTCGTGTTCTGGTAGAGGACTGGCATTAAGAGAATAGAGCTGACGTTCAGCCATTCGGGCCAAGACATTGACTATCTTGCCGGATGGATGTGTAAGTTGAATGGTCCTAGTAAAGCAATCAATCTTGGCATAATGAGTTGTCATCCAATCCATACCCAAGATGATGTTTATGTCCGAGGACTTGAGAGCGATTAAAGAAGCAAGGAAAACAAGTCTATCGACAAGGATTTCATTTCCATGGCTTACCCTAGAGGTTTGCCACTTTGAACCAAGAGTTTGAATAACCATGGAAGTAGGCATGTCACAAAAAGTCATGTTGTGCAATCGAGCATAGCTCTCAGATATGAACGAATGGGATGCTCCAGTATCGAAAAGAACAGATGCCGGATGGCAGTTTACGAGAAGCGTACCAAGGACGACGTTAGGATCCTCATAAGCTTCTTCGGCAGAAACATAGTTGACATGACCACGTGCAGTGGGGATTGGCTTGACATAGTTCACCTTGCCGGTTGGATTACCATGGCCAACGGGTTTTCCTGGCTGGTTCTGGGGACAATCACGCATGTAGTGTCCCGGTTCTCCACACTTGAAACATGTCACAGTGGTGGTGCGTGGAGCAAAGTTGGAGGGTGGACCTCCATAGGTCTTAGCAGGTGCAAACTGTTGAGTTGGACGAGGCGCGTCATAGGATGGCCTCGGTGTGTACTTGGGTGGTAGAGCAGTGTTAGGAACCCACACACGGCGCTTGTGAGAGCCAGAGCCGGATGAGGAACCAAAGTCTCGAGTATGCTTGCGGGTGGCCTCGAAGTCGGTCTGGCCTGTCTCAGCACTGATAGCCTTGTTAACCAACTTCTGGAAGGAGGTGCACTCGTGCAGACGTAGATCTCGACGAAGTTCAGGGCTGAGTCCCTTGCGGAACCTCGCCTGTTTCTTGGCATCGGTGGATACTTCCTCAGGTGCATAGCATGCCAGATTACCAAACTCACGACTATAGCCATCCACAGTTAAACGGCCCTGGGTGAAATTACAGAATTCCTCCCGCTTACGATCCATGAGACCTTCCGGAATGTGATGTTCACGGAATGCCTCACTGAACTCAACCCAGGTAGTGACTTGGCCAGCAGGATGCATAGCTTCAAAGTTTTCCCACCAAAGACTGGTAGGGCCCTCAAGATGGTAGGCGGCGTAGATAACCTTGTCAGATTTGGCCACACCGGGAGAGTGTAGCTTGTGGGTGATACTACGTAGCCAGTCATCAGCATCCAGAGGTTCAGTGGAGTGATGGAACTTTGGTGGACACATCTTGATAAAATCGTGGATTGACACCACGTCATTCCTCTGACGGAACCCAGTGTTTTGCTCTATGCGTTCCAGCAGACGGTTGGTCTCTCTCTTGTTCCGTTCTGCTTCAAGCATAACTTCCGCCAAAGAGGGTGGCTGGGGCAGATTTCCATCTCTAGCCCCACTAGCCTCACCCTGCTCCTGAGCAGCAGGAGTGTTGCGAGTGTTGACCATCCTAGGAAAACAAAACAACGGTTTAGACAAGGATGGCAAAAATTTGACATAGAAGTGCAGAATGTAATGGATGACACAGAATGCAGAGATGTTCATCCGTATGACATGGTAATATAGGAACTGCTATATATACACCAGTGGTCATACACACCATACAAAGTTTAGTACAAGCCAAGGCTAAAGTACAACTGCGGTGAAAGACGATACATCCCATCAAAGGCATTCCAAGCTCCTATACATTATTTAACTACACCTCCGGAACTCAGTACACACTAAGTCATATTCCACAAGACGCGCAGGACTGTGGAAATACAACTACTACAATACTACTACTACCACGGACTAGCTCAGACATTCGCGTAGTAATCCTCCTAGAGATTACCACCGTAGCCTGGAAGTGGTACAGACGGATCTTGGAACTTGCGAGCACTCGAAGGCTGTGGACCATAAGGGCATGGGTGTGGTCTCGGTCCCGATGCTAGTGGTAACCGACGCCCACGTGGAGGTGTAATACCCCCAACGTCATGCCAATCCATGCGATCAGGCAGACGAGTCCGCACAGGATACAAATCCCGCATGTCCAGATATCCGGCGTGCACAACAGGTGCAAGCCGTGTCAAAGTAGTCCAGTGAGCAGCTCGAGTGTTATACAGCTCCATTCGGAGGGCACGGACCTCATGGTCCCTATCCTCCAACATCTGAATAGTAGTCTGAAGCAGTGGCTCTTCATGAGCAGCATCAGTATACAGACCAGTGTAGTAGCCTTCCTCTCCGGGAAGTGAGGCTGGCATGTAACAGAACTCAGTGTTCAGCAACAGGGCATGCCTAGCACGGAGAATGGTCATCATCGAATAAGCGGCATCCTGTACTGCCATCTCGATGGTAATCCCGAGTCCATAAGACCAATGGATGGGATTGTTAGCTCCAGGATATGAGGGGTATATCCGGACTGTGCAGAAATACTGACTTTGATTGAAATCCCGATACTGTTCCTCCACAGTGTATTCAGGATACCAGCGATAACCGGTCTCAGTCATCACACGGACTAGCATGGCCGTGTGACCGGGCACATTAATGCACCGAGTCAAACGAACCACTTGGTGAGGGATGCGGCCAGACATCTAAAACACGGAATAATGCAAAGGCATTAGTGTTTCTGGAAGAAATCGGGCAGCATAACAACTGTAAATGCTCAAACAAAGATTTGAGACATCATACAAATGATAGCATAGCCACTCAACAATTCCATATCAAGGTTCCGAGTTCAACAATCATCATACTCAAAAGGATAGAAACTGAACTGAGGCTTGAAACCAACAATCCTAAGAGTCTACGGATTAGTAACACGTGAACCTAGTAAGGATAAGAGGCCTAATCCTAAATCCTCGTAGAAATAATAGACAGACTCAGATCAGAAGGGCATAAGGTAAAGGAGTAAAAAAGAGCCTTACTTTCCCTTCCACAATCAATTCCCCTACATATAACTAAGAATTTTTCTAGACTCAACATCGACCAGTTTGGCTTGAGAAACCTACAGGCAGTCCAGCTCTGATGCCAACGCTGTCAGGACCCCGATCCTAATCACACCGATCTAGCTGTAACACGTCATATCACTTTGCGGCCTCACGCACGGTAACCCCACGGGTGCCACCTTACCTGGCCCGGGACCGTTTGCGCATTTTGGCACACGTATATGACAGTGTCGCTAGCATCCATATGACAGAGAATCCGGGCCGACATGGCTAGTTATAAACCAAAAGTGGCACTAAATTACAGAGACAGGCATCCATGACCCAGCAACGAATGTGTCGGTCATCAACGTATGAACCCAAGTCGTAGCAAGCTACATGGACTTAAATGAACAACGCGTGACATTTCCCCTAAGGGACAGACACAGGAACGAAGAAGGACACATGCCGGCCAGCCTACGTGTTCCGAGCAGTAGCAAGCTACCAAGGCTCATTGGAAGCACTAGGAGGCATTTCCCTGTAAGATAGGCTACCAAAGGAAAACAACTAGGTGTCGGATCCCACACATACCAAGCATTTCAATCATACACGCAATATGCTCAATATGTGCAAATACAACATTGCATCACAACAGAACTCTATGACTCAAAGTACTTTATTTAAAAGGCTCCAAGAGCCATACATAACATATCCATACAGGTAGGGGTCACATGACCCATCACTCAAGTCATACAGTCATACAAGCACAAGCGGAAGCTACATGTCTGAGTACAGACAACTTAGAAAATAAAACAGGCTTGGTGTAGCCTGACTATCTACAAGGCCCTTCACAAGCTCCAGATCACCGTCTGGGTGTCAAGCTACTCGTCGACATCAATGTCTATGTAGAACCCATCAACAGGGGCAGGGTTCTCCTCTGCAACAGTTATTAAGCAAACATGAGTACAAAGGTACTCAGCAAGTCTTACCACAGAACCTATCATACATGCAACATTATCAAAAGGGGGTAGTGGAGTTTATAGCAGAATGCCAGCTTTGACCTTGGCTAACCTATACTACAACTCTCAACGGATTGCAAGATGTTGTTACGAACACGAGTCCTCTACTCACCACATCAATACACTACCGAGGATCCTCTTCCGTCATCCTACGGAAGGGCCATCCACGGCACTCACGCTTATCTTGAGGCTTTTAGTAGTATCCATCAACTTGTGTATGAACTGTAAGAGTGACCAAGTAGTTCGTACCGCGAACAACGGCTATTCGAATAGTTTGATAACCCTGCAGGGGTGTACCTCTTCACACACGCTTCCACCACTTATCGCCGTTTACTCGGCGTGTACTCGGCAACCTTCAAGCGGAAGCGCAGCGAGGGTGTCGGCCACGACCTGACTAACTACTCAAGTCTCTCGTCCAGGTTTATCGCCTATTTGGGTTCCATCCGTGGGGAGATCCGGCCGGGGTGTCGCTCACGGCCCCAAACGATGTGTATAGGGTTCCCGAGTCACCAAACGGGCAACCGGTACACCGTGCCACGTACCTGTCGCATCACAACCCACCCCGAGGGTCAGCGTTGTGCACGACCTCCAGTAAGCTATAAACACCAGAAACTAGTTGCAACTTCTGGACAGAGATCAAGGGTAATTAATAAGCCGAGAGGGTCCATTGGTTTCGGGCCCAATGCAAGGTAGTAACTGGAACTTGAACCACACATACAGATCTCGGGTCCTATGTACGGTTCCAATGAAACAACCCACCATGTACTCCTACATGGCCTTTCATCGATACCTTTACCAAGCGTAGCTCAGAATGATTTATATATTTTCAGAAATTTTCCTAAACTTCTAAAAATCATAGAAATTCAACCGTAGCTCAGAATGAAATAATTTATATATGAAAAATTACCGAAAATTATGAGAAATCTGTCTATGGCATTTTCATGGATGTTTGAGAAAATTAGAGCCACCGTATATGGCCATTTGAATAAATGGCATTTTAAATATCTCATATAGAATTCGAATTTGAACCTTGAGTTCAAACGAACTTCATTTATCTCATTGCTAGTTGCATTAGCTCAATCAACAGCATATTGCCATGTCATTATCATGCATCATATTGTTGCATTGCATTAATTGTGTTCCCTCTTGTTTGTCGGTGTTTGTTCCCTCTCGATAGACGTGTTCCGGCGATGAGTTCGATGACACCGATGAAGAGCTATACTATCTTTAGAAGTGCAAGGCAAGAAAAAACCACTTGTTCATTCCGATACAATCCCACTCTCTCGCTCATGCTCTCTTTTATTGCATTAGGACAACCACGATTCATCTATTACATGCAGCGGTAGTTGAACCCCTTTTCCTCTGCACGACCTGTCATTGCCATAGTAAATAGAGTAAACCCACTAGCATGAGTAGGAGCTGTTTGTGCCACGTTGTGCCTACTCATCCATGCTTGCTTGTTATGCCTGCTATTGCTTAGAGTTGTGTCATGTCTGATTCATCGGGGATGAATTGGAATGTGGTCATCATGTCCTACTGTTGAGAGCTATGTGTGTGAACACGATTTGGTAAAGGTAGCGATGAGAGGCCATATAGGAGTACATGGTGGGTTGTCTCATGGAAACCGTCATCAGGAACTAAGTTCTGTGTTTGTGATCCATGAACAGCTACTACCACGCGTTGGCCCTAAAACCAATTGTCCCTCTCGACTTATTAACCGCCCCTGTCCTTTGTCCGGGAGTTGCAAGTAGTTTCTGGTCTTTGTAGTATGATGGAGGCCGTGCGCAGTGCTGACCCAAGGTGTGGGTTGTGATGCGGTAGGCACGTGGCACGGTGTACCGGGACACCCGTTTGGTGCCTCGGGAACCCTGCAAACATCGCTCGGGGCCGTATGCGGAAACCTCGGTCGGACTCCCTCCGGATGGGACCTGAATAGGCAATAAACCTGGACTAGGGAATTGTGTGGTTAGTCAGGTCGTGGCCGACACCCTCATCAGCCTTCTGCTTGAAGGTTGCCGAGATACATAACGTGTACATGACGGTGAGTGGAGAGAGCGTGTGTGAAGAAGTACACCCCTGCAGGGTTAACATCATCTATTCGAATAGCCGCATCCGTGGTAAAGGACTTCTGGGTTGCCTATACAGTTCATAGACAAGTGAAAGTGGATACTCTAAAAAGCGCAAGATAAGCGTGAGTGCTATGGATGGCCTTCTCGTAGGGAGACGGCAGCGGATCCATAGTGGTGTATTGATTGGTGAATATGTGGACTCGTGTGCGCCACCTCAAAAGAGTTACCAGTAGTCATAGTACAGGATAGCCATTGAGTCAAAGCTGGCTTGCTGCAGTTAAACCCCACAACCCCCTTTGTTCGTAATGATGCATATGAAGTTAGTTCTGATGTAATTCTTGCTGAGTACCTTTGTACTCATGCTTGCTTAATTTATGTTTTGCAGAGAGACTTCAGTCTCACTAGTGGTTCCGCGTGGACTCCGATGTTTAGCTTGTTACCTCAGCTACGATATTGTACCCTTGGGAGGGTCTTGTAGATAGTCAGGCTTGATGTCCTTCTTCCTTTTCAGATGTCTATACTAACACATGTTTATGCTTCTGTTGCCTGTATGCTCTGTATGCTGGGTCATGACACTCAATGATTGTAATAAATGCTATGAAGGCTCTTCTGGGCCTTTATCTATATGGGTTGTTGAGTTATGTTGTGATGCCATGTTGTACAACACATACTTGCATGTTATGCGTACGTGTAATGTGTATTGCTATGTGTGGGATCCGACACCTAATTGTTTACCCTTGGTAGCCTATCTTATGGGGAAAAGCCTCCTAGTGCTTCAAGTGAGCCTTGGTACCTTGATATTGCTCCCGAACACTTAGGCTGGCAGGCATGTGTCCTTCTTCGTTCCTGTGTCTGTCCCTTTAGGGAAATGTTACGCGTTGTTCCTTTAAGTCCTTGTAGCTTACTATGACTTGGGTTCATACGTTGATGACCGACACGTTCGTTGATGGGTTATGTATGTCTGTCCCTATAATTTAGCGCCACTTTTGGTTTACAACTAGTCATGTTCGCCCGGGATCTCTGTCATATGAATTCTAGCGACACTATCATATATGTGGGCCAAAATGCGGAAACGGTCCCGGGCCAGGTAAGGTGGCACCCGTGGGGATACCGTGCGTGAGGCCGCAAAGTGATATGATGTGTTACATGCTAGACCAGTGTGACTTAGGATCGGGGTCCAGACATATATTGATGCCAAAAGATGAAAAGTTGGTAATGATAGTGCAACATATTTGTGGCACTACCGTTTAGGTCGTACTGGTGTAAAGCGCATGAAGAAACTCCATGCAGATGGACTTTTGGAATCACTTAATTATGAATCATTTGGTACTTGGGAACCATGCCTCATAGGCAACATGGCTAAACTCCATTCTACGGAACAATGGAGCAAGCTAATAACTTACTGTAAATAATACATACCGATGTATGCGGTCCGATGAGTACTGAAGCACGCGGTAGGTATTATTATTTTCTCATGTTCACAAATGATTTGAGTAGGTATGGGTATATCTACTTGATGAAACACAAGTCTGGAATATTTGAAAAGTTCAAAGGGTTTTAGAGTGAAGTGGGGAATCATCATAGCAAGAAAAAAAGTTTGTACGATCTTATCGCGGAGGCAAATATTTGAGTTACGAGTTTGGCCTTCATTTAAAAAAATGTGGAATAGTTTCACAACTCACGCCACCTGGAACACCACAGCGTAATGGAGTGTCTGAATGTCGTAACCGTACTCTATTGGATATGATGCATTCTATGATGTCTCTTACCGATTTGGCTGTGTCATTTTGGTGTTATGCATTAGAGACATATGCATTCACGTTAAATAGGCCACCATCTAAATCCGTTGAGACGACGCCGTATGAACCGTGGTTTGGCAAGAAACCAGAAGCTGTCATTTCTTAAAGTTTGGGGTTGCGACACTTATGTCAAAAGGCTTCAGCCTGATAAGCTTGAACCCAAATCGGAGAAGTGCGTCTTCATAGGATACCGTAAAGATACAATTGGTTACACCTTCTACCATAGATCCAATGGCAAAATATTTGTTGCTAAGAATTGGTCCTTTCTAGAGTAGGAGTTTCTCTCGAAACAAGTGAGTGGGAGGAAAGTAGAACTTGATGAGCTAATTGTATCTTCTCTCAAATTTGAAAGTAGCTCATCAGAGAAAATAGTTCAAGTGATGCCTACACCAACTAGCGAAGAAGCTATTTATGATGATCATGAAACTTCAGATCAAGTTATTACTAAACCTTGAAGGTCAACCAAAACACGTGCCGCACCAGAGTGGTATGGTAATCATGTCCTGGAAGTCATTTTGTTAGACAAAAGTGAACCTTCAAACTATTTAGAAGCTATGATGAGCCCAAATTCTGAAAAATGGCTTGAGGCCATGAAATCTGAGATAGAATCCATGTATGAGAACAAAGTGTGGACTTTGGTGGACTTGCTCGATGATTGGCAAGCCATAGAGTATAAATGGATCTTCAAGAGGAAGACGAACGCTGATGGTAGTGTTACTATCTACAAAGCTCAACTCGTCGCAAAAGGTTTTCGACAAGTTCAAGGTGTTGACTACGATGAGATTTTCTCACTCGTAGCGATGCTTAAGTCTGTCTGAATCATGTTAGCAATTACCGCATTATATGAAATCTAGCAAATGGATGTCAAAACTGCATTTCTCAATGGATTTCTTAAAGAAGAGTTGTATATGATGCAACCAGAAGGTTTTTTCGAGGTGCTAACAAAGTGTGCAAGCTCCAGCGATCCATTTATGGACTGGTGCAAGCATCTCGGAGTTGAAATATACGCTTTGATGAGGTGATCAAAGCATATGGGTTTATACATACTTGCGGTGAAGCCTGTATTTACAAGAAAGTGAGTGGGAGCACTACAACATTTCTGATAAGTATATGTGAATGACATATTATTGACTGAAAATGATGTGGACTTTTCTGGAAAGCGTAAATGGTTGTTTGAAAGGATATTTTCAAAGAAAGACCTCGGTGAGGCTACTTACATCTTGGGCATCAAGATCTATAGAGATAGATCAAGACGCTTAATTGGACTTTCACAAAACACATACCTTGTTAAAGTTTTGAAGAAGTTCAAATGGATCAGCCAAAGAAGGAGTTCTTGCCTGAGTTGTAAGGTATGAAGTTAAGTAAGACTCAAAGCCCGGCCATGGCAGAAAAATAGAGAGAGAATGAAAATCATTCCCTGTGCCTCAGCCATAGGTTCTATAAAGCATGCCATGCTATGTACCAGACCTAATGTGTGCCTTGTCACGTTTCTAGCAAGGGGGTACAAGAGTGATCCAGGAGTGGATCGCTGGACAATGGTCAAAATTATCCTTAGAAGTCACTATTGCAGGATGCTGCTAACGCGACATTGCGATCAGAGACCAATCAAGGAAACTATGTGCGGTGCAATAATCGCAAACAGTGGTGTAAAAAAATCGTCAAAAGGTGTGAAACGTTTGCGATGACGGTTACATCGAACATGGTTCAAATTTTAGTTGCGTGTGAAATGAAGGGAATATGGTTGATCTAGAAGAAATGTTTGTGATGAGGAATAACAACAGAAACGGGTAGCCATATCAATGTGTGTGCAATATATGGCATACAGTTGACTCCGATGACTTGTGTTCTATTAGGGAATGCAATAGAAACGGTCAGCCAGATCAAGGTGTGTGTGACATACGACATACAGTTCACTTGGACAAACTATTTTCAATTAGGCAAGAGAACATAAACGGTTCATCTTAACAAGATGTGTGTGATATGTGGCATTTGCGATGAGCCAAAAGAACAGAAACAATACGTGTAAACCAGATGTGTGTGATACGCAGCAAACAGCCCACTCAGATGACCTGTTTGCGATGAGAAATTATAACATAGATGGTTACTATAGTAAGTTCGTGTGCGATTCTGTTCGTATAGAGAACTTTGAAAAATGCAAACTAGTTGCTTACGGTGGCTAGGAGTATCACACACAATGCGTTTGTGAGTACTCGTGTGCGATGATTAGTAAGTTACACGTAATGAATGGTCACAAGGGTGATATGCTGATCATGGAGTCCGAGAAGACCATCGTCGGAAGGCCGCCGCCTTTTAGCCTATATTTTGTTATAATTGTATGCACAAGTAGGTCGTGGGTGTTTTGTGCCTTGCCGCATGGGGAATTTTAAATTATCCGGAATATGTAAGACAATTATTAACTGTTGCCATTGTAAATTTGCCTCAATGGTGAGCAGATCACGCACAAGGACGCCACGGCGAGCAACCACGTGGTCAACCTTCTGGCACCCCGTGGGAGACGTGACGACGCATCCATAGGACATGATGGTTTATCATGACCGTGTGTGATAGTAGGCATACGCATACACGTACATCTAAGAACAAGGGCCCACGTTTCAGGCTTCCGATGCGTGGCATACTGTTGATCCAAAAGAACTGTTTGCGATGAGGCAGAACAACAGAAACGGGGCTTTGTAGGCCTAGAACCATCTATAAATTTTTACTTTGTTTCTTGCCACATTGCAGTTTACAACGCAATAAGCAATTGCAAATCTGTTCACATAGATCAAATTAATA
This sequence comes from Secale cereale, assembly GCA_902687465.1. Taxonomy (NCBI): domain Eukaryota; kingdom Viridiplantae; phylum Streptophyta; class Magnoliopsida; order Poales; family Poaceae; genus Secale; species Secale cereale. The sequence continues at coordinate 317,079,738 of LR738711.1, read as the reverse complement.
TGGGTTCACACTGATCAAACTAATATGTGTTCAAAGTTAGCACCGGGCTATAAAAACTACCCACTCGAAAATTACTTGACAGTTCCTCATCACCCACAATACTAGTCTTTCCTGTCAAGTCGTTCTGCCATGACTGGCAGGAGGAGTTTCAGGTGGACATATAAGCAGGCTGCAAAGACCAAGGCCGTGGAAGCACTAGTGAGGTCTCGCCGCGAAGCGGCAGCCGCAACAGAGATGTCCCAGCACGCCGTGGAGCTCTCGAACGAGCTCTCACGGGCACGCGAGGGCTCTCACAAGCGCACTTGCCGCATGGGCAATTGCGACGAGCTGGCATTGCTGAAGTCCTTGGCCGGCGACGATGACATTATCACTGGCCTCATTAAGCAGCAGAAGTGGTCGACGGCTTGATGAAGCTGCTCGAGATCAGCGATGCCTCAGTGTACAAGGCGACCGGCCTTGTCAAGGAACTCATGGGCAACAATGAAAGCTCCTGAAGGTGCTCACCGACAAGGAGGAGGAGGATGCCGGCTGGAAGATGCTGCATGAGCAAAGCAGTGCCTCGGGGATGATGATGACAGCGGTCATCGAGGAACTGATGGGTGACATGTGGAAGCTCCAGATCAAGAGCGTGTGGAAGCTCCAGATCAAGAAGGTGCTCACCGACATGTGGAAGCTCCTGAATTCGTGGCTGCTTTCAAGCAAAGTCATGCAGAGTTGAAGAAGGAGCTAGAGGATGTCATCACCCGGTGATCCATATAAGAGTTTATACAGTAGTGATCCAGATCGTTGTCTATGATTTCCTTCTTCTCTTGCCCCCGTGTCTTCCGGGCTTTGCAGCAATTCGCATTTTTAATTGTCTGGAATGTGTAAGACAATTATTGTATGCGCCATTGTAAATTTGTCGTCGTACTATCCGTTGCCATTTTATTTGTCATCGTATTATCCGTTGCCCTATCTGGCAATTTAAATTAGGCCGGAATACGAGTTGAAAATACAAACAAAGCAAAAGCTGCATGGGATCACAAGCAAACACCCTCCGTCCAGACGCTTTAATTAACCCATTAATAGAGAAGTTGTGAGCGAGGTAGGCGGCGGTTGGTGCATGGAGATCAAAGAGCTCGCTTCTCGGTGAGCATGGGCGGCCTTGCTGCTCGCACGTGTCCCGTTGAGCTTGCGAGGTGGACAGGATGCACTCGTCCCGTCGAGCTTGTGCGACGGACTGCTCGCACGCGTCCCGTCGATCCTGCACGGCGGACTTGTCGCGCTCGTCCAGTCTAATCAAACAGTTGCACGCACGCCACCGAGTATGGTTAAATTTTGACAGGGTTCATATAATACAACCATTTGCGATATTAACATGTCAACTTTTTGTTTCAAAAAGGACTTCGTTGGCCACTTATGTGTGCGCCTCTTCTCAAATTGGACGATTTTTTTACCATGGCATATATGTGCCAAGTTATGAAACCATGCCAAGTTTCATGTTCCTTGGGTGAGTTTTTGATTTATTGGGATTTAAAAACCAAGATTCTCAATGTTTCAGGACGACGACAAGTTTGTAATTCATTCCCATTCCTTAAATGAGACCTAAACATGCACCCAATGACACATGTACGATTTCCCACCCATTTTGCTTCACTGGCGCATGTGCTTGTAGTTCAAATTTGAACTATGGACTACATTAAATATGTAGAAGACTTAATTAGCAATATATACATTGGCCAAACGAACCCTAAACTATTTCAAATTTTAGCATGACACTCCTGTTATTCTATGTTGCCTGTACAAAAGAAAGTTCAAGGCGAGAAGAGGTAGTGATTATCATTTCGTCCACCGAAACCACGCGGGTTGCGAGAAGATTCGGTTTGTAAGAGGCTTGTAATATAGCTTTGCCCAAATTGGACAATTATATGTACCATGTAGTGACACCCTTCCAAGTATCATTATTTCCTGGCGAGTTTTGGATTTATAGAGATTTAAAAACCGAGATTCGCAATGTTTGTGGCCAAGGTAGGACGTCGAGACGGTTGAATTCATTCCCATTCATTCCATGGGACCTAAACATGCACCCCAAGGACACATGTACATTTTTTCTAGCCATTTTGGTGCACTGGAGCATGTATTTGTTGTTCGGATTTGAATTATGGACATTAAATGCCTAGAAATTCAATTAATAATGAATAAAAAGGGTCAAACGAACCCTGAATAATTTCAAAGTTCAGCATGAATCTCCCGTTGTTCCGTGTTTCATGTAGTAGAAAATACGAGGCTAGAAGAGGGATCGATTATCGTTTGGCCCACAAGGGGACATGTTTCCCTATCAAAACCATGAGGGTTCTTGCGACATGCTCCGGTTTGTAAGAGGTTTGTAATAAATCTTGTCCCAAATTGGAAATGTTTTTATCACGACTTATATGTGCCATGAAGTGACACCATGCCGCCTTTGATGACTTTCTGATGAGTTTTTGATATATGGGGATTTAAAAACCGAGACTCCAAATGTTTGAGGACGAGCCTAGACGCCGGTACGATTGTAATTCATTCCCATTCCAGGTATGGGACCTAAACATGCACCCAAGGACACATGTACAATTTTTTTAGCCATTTTGGTGAAATTGAGCATGTATTTGTAGTTCAGATTTGAATTACGGACATTAAATGCCTAGGAAACTCAATTAGTGTATAAAAAGGCCAAACAAACCCTGATGTTAGGACCCCTATCTTAAGTCACACCGGTCTAGCATGTGACACATCATATCACTTTGCGGCCTCACGCACGGTATCACCATGGGTGCCACATTACCTGGCCCGGGACCGTTTGCACATTTTGGCTCATGTATATGATAGTGTCGCTAGCATCCATATGACAGAGAACCCGGGCCGGCATGACTAGTTATAAACCAAAAGAGGCGCTAAATTATAGGGACATACATACATGACCCAACAATGCACGTGTCGGTCAGCAGCGAGTGTTGCCGGGCTGTAACAAGCTAGCAGGACTTCGGTATACACCACGTGCCATTTCCCTAGAGGGGACAAACACAGGAGAAAGGAAGGACACATGCCGGTCAATCCATGTGTTCCGGAGTAGTAGCAAGCTACCAAGGCTCAGTGGAAGCACTAGGAGGCATTTCCCCATAAGATAGGCTACCAAGGGTAAACAACTAGGTATCGGATCCCACACATACCAATACATGTTACACGTACACATAACATGCAAGTATATGTTGTACAATATGGCATCACAACATAACTCAACAACTCATATAGATAAAGGCCCAGAAGAGCCATCATAGCATTTATTACAAACATGGGTCACATGACCCAACGTACAAAGCATACATGCAACGGAAGCATAAACATGTCTGAGTACAGACATCTCAAATGGAAGAAGGCTATCAAGCCTGACTATCTATCAGGCCCTCCTAAACGTACAAGATCATATCTAAGGTAACAAGCTAAATGTCGAAGTCCATGCGGAACCACTAGTGACACTGAAGTCTCTCTGCAATACATAAATTAAGCAAACGTGATTACAATTGTACTCAACAAGACTTACATCAGAACAAGCTACATATGCACTAGTATCAACAAAGGGGTGGTGGAGTTTAACTGCAGCAAGCCAGCTTTGACTCACTGGCTAACCTATACTACGACTGCAAGTAACACTTTTGAGGTGGCGCACACGAGTAATCATATTCACCAAATCAATACACCACTATGGATCCGCTCCTATCTCCCTACGAGAAGGCTATCCATATCACTCACGCTTATCTTGCGCATTTTAGAGTATCCACTTTCACTTGTCTATGAACTGTATAGGCAACCCAGAGGTCCTTTACCGCGGACGCGGCTATTCGAATAAATCATTTATAACCCTGCAGGGGTGTACTTCTTTACACACGCTCTTGACACTTACCGCCATGTACACGTCACGTATCTCGGCAACCTTCAAGTGGAAGCCTGGCGAGCGTGTCGGCCACGACCTGACTAACCACACAAGTCCCTAGTCTAGGTTTATCACCTATTCAGGTGACATCCACAGGGAGTCTGGCCGAAGTTTCCACATACGGCCCCGAACGATGTGTAGAAGGTTCCCAGGTTACCAAACGGGCGACTCGGTACATCGGGCCACGTTCCTACCACATCACAACCCACACCTCGGGTCAGTGCTACGCACGGCCTCCAGTATACTACAAACACCATAAACTACTTGCAACTCCTGGATAGAGGACAGGGGTGGTTTATAAGTCGAGAGGGTCCATTGGTTTCGGGCCAAATGCATGGTAGTAGTTGTTCATGGATTACAAACACAGAACTTAGTTCCTAAGGACGATTTTAATGAGACAACCCAGTAGGACATGTTCATCACCATTCCAATTCATCCTCGATGTATCTGACCTGACTCAACTCTAAGCAATAGCAGGCATGACAAACAAGCATGAATGAGTACGGACAATAGGGATCAAACAACTCCTACTCATGCTAGTGGGTTTCATCTATTTACTATGGAGTGACAGGTCATGCAGAGGAAAGGTGTTCAACTACCGCAGCGTGTAACAGTTGAATCGTTGTTGTTCTAATGAAGTAAAAGAGAGCAGGAGCGAGAGAGTGGGATTGTATCGGAATGAACAAGGTGGTTTTGCTTGGCTGGCACTTCTGAAGATAGTATAGCTCTGCATCGGTGTCATCGAACTCATCGTCGGAACTACGTCCACTGAGAAGGACAAACACTGGCAAACAAGACAGAACACAATCAATGCAATGCACCAATATGATGCATGATCATGACATGGCAATATGCTGCTGATTGAGCTAATGCAACTAGCAACCATATTAAATGAAGTTGGTTTGAACCAAAGGTTCAAATTCAAACTCCATATGTGATTATTCAAATGCCATTTAATTTATTTGACCTGATCAACAGGTATAAGTTATTCAAACATGCATGAAAATGGCATAAACAGGTTCCTCATATTTTTCTGATAATTTTAGATGTTTTGGACATTTTCTAGAATTTCCTGAAATAGTTTTAATCCAAAAATTCCATTACTGCGTCAGCAAGTCATCAGGGCCGGTCCAGGTCAAACCTGACCAGTGGGGCCCACTGGTCAGTGACACATTAGCTGATCTTGGTCAAAACCCGCGCTGACTAGGTTTGACCCAGCAGTAGGGCCCGCTATCAGTGGCAATGAGGTGGCTAGTTAGGGAGTTTTAGTCCTAATGATCGTTCGATGTCAGCTGTCGCCGGAGTTTGTTAGCGGCGACCAAAACAATGGCGGCGAGGCTCGGATTTGAGCCACAGGCGGTGGTTTGGCGCGGTGAGGGCACCCAGGAGGAGCTCTTGTGTGACGCCCGAAGACCGACGTCCCAGAAGATTCCAGAAGATTCCAGATGTTCCGGGTTCTCCCGTGTGTTCTTTGTGCTTGTGTTACTTATTTTTTGCATTGCATCATGTCACCATGCCATCATGTCATATTTCTTTGCATCTCAACTTAAATAAATTGTGTGGACCTTCGGTCCATTTAAATCGAGGGAAGTGTGTCTTCTCTTTAAAACATAGCCTCTCGATATTTAGGGAGCTATATTATAAATATTCCATTGTTTTGGAATTGACCCATAACACACTTGCAGTTAATTCTCATGCCTTTGTTATCTTAATTCCCGGCCCCAGCTTTGTCCTCAAATTCCAACCCATTTGGATTTCATCTAAAGGGTTTTCTAAATTCGAACAGTTTGACATTTATTCAAACTCGTTTGAATTTTTATCTTCCAAAAGTCTTGCAACAAATTCTTTAAATTCCTTACATTTTGTGTGAGTCCAGAGATTTAACTCCGTGTTTAAATCTCTTCCCTAACCTTTTCTTTTCTTCCCATTTCTTCTTCTTTCTTTTCTGTTTTTAAAAATCAGTTAAAGAAAGAGCCCAATCCAGGCCATCCCTGAGGCCCAGTCCTTCGGCCCGATTCCCTCCAAGTCTCCTCCTCCCTCCTGGCCCAAGGCCTAGCCAGCCTCCTGGCCCAACATCCCTCCTAACCCTAGCAGCCCGACCCCAACTCCCCATCGCTCTCTCCTCCTCCTACTGACCCCCGCCGCCAGCTTCTTTTCCTCCCTTCGAAGCCGAACCTTCTTCCTCGCGTCGCCCCCTTCATCCCGATCCCCCAGGCCTCGCCTTGCCTCGCCTCTGGTCCCGTGCGGCCCCTCTCCAACGCCCGCACCCTCCAGGCCATGGCCCCAGCGCCGCGGTGCCGCGAGCCGGCGAGCCCCACCGCGCCCGGCCTCGTTTCTCCCCCCGGCCAGGCCCTCGCCTCCAGCGGCCCGCGCCCGTCCCTCCTTCGCCAAGGCCGCGACTAGCATGGCCCTCAGTTCCTTCCTCCGGCCTCCCTTCCCCGACGCCAGGGCCAGCTAGGTCGTCTCCTCGCGAAGGCGAAGCCCGGCGCCCCGAGCCCTCCTCCCGTCGAGGTCGTCCAGCGCCTCCTCCGCCCAAGGCAGCGCCCCGTCGTCCCGCACCACCTCCCTCCGTTCTCCTCGAGTCCGCCGGCCTCACCAGCTCCATCATCATCTTCCTGCTGTTGCTGCCGCTGCCATGGCCTCGTCGCCCTCCCGTGTTGTTTTTGTATTTTTTTTTGTTGTGTTGCTGTGCTGCTGTTTTGACAGAGACCCTAGTGTACGACGACCTAACGGCTACGAGCTCCGTGTACGACTACATGAACGAGTACACGGCGACCCGACCAAGTACCCCTCCGATATGTCAAGTACCCCCTACGATCGCGATGTAACAAGTACCTCGACGACATGTACAACTACGACGCGAGACGAGACCGGCAAGACCGAACGGAACGAGTACATCTACCGATGCCAAGTACCACGACCAAGTACCACGACGACCGAACGGCTACGATGATGAGTACATCTACGAACGTGAACAACTACCGTCGCCGTGTACCCCTACCGTCGCCGAGACCGCAAGTACCTCTCTGAACGGGATGTGAACGACTACACGTGTACCTCTACGTGAACAACTACTTCCTCTTCGGAAACGTGAACCACTACTTCCTCTATGACTCGCGAGAACGACTCCTTCCTCTACGATCTCGAACCGTCCCGAAACGAGTGTTTCGAAGGAATAACCCGAGATGATGACCCGTGTGATGCTTGCTTGTGTTGTATGAAATGTCTCCCTTGTGTGCTCCGTGCCTGTTGTGCCATTTCATCTTTTGTCATGTTCCTCGGTTGCCTCGTCGCCGACTCGTGGGAACCCGGCAACGGGATCATCCCATCATCTCGTTTGACTCGCTCACTCCACCTTTGCTTTTGCACCGGTCTCTCAACGAGTAACCGGAACCGATATGTTGCCGTTGCATCATTTTCGGATCGTTGCCGTGGCACCTTTTCCTTTCACCACGGTGACAATACTCCTTATCATCTTCATGTTAACTTTTACTAAAACTGCATAAACTTGATCATGTCATCCGCATCATGTTAACAAAATTGATATGTGTGTTTGTTGTTTGCTTATAATTACTAAACATGCTCATGGGGTTTTTCCGGAGATGATGTTGTTATTTTCCGGCCTCATTTAAAATGCCTAAATAGGTAGTTTATTTTTTGCTTCACCTCTTGCCATGTTAAAAACATTTAATCTTGTCTTGTAAGTAAATGAGAGTCAACTAAATAATTAAATGTGGTGTTTCGTCAATATGCAACTCGTTGCATATTGAGCTCCACTTAACTTTTAGTTTTGTTTGTGCACTTTGCCATGCCATGCATATTTAAACCGGACATGCATCATACTTGAATGTGCATCGTATGCCATGTTTATGCTTGTGTGTTTACCGTGTTGTTGGTTTCTTTCCGGTTTGCTTCTCTTGATAGCTTCGGTTTCGTTCCGGAGTTGTGAGGATTCGCTCGACTGTGTTGCTTCGTCTACTTCGTGGATCCATTCTTCTCCCTTGTGGAATCCCAGGCAAGATGACCGAACCCGGATTCCATTACTATCTTTGCCTATTGCTAGTAGTCTCGCTCTTTAGTATATTGCCTCGATGCCCATGTTTTCCTGTCAGCCTCCTATTGTAACCATGAACCTGTCTAACCACCCTACCTATGCAAACCGTTGAATGGCTAAGTACGCTTCGCTCAGCCCCTCTTATAGCATTGTTAGTTGCAGGTGAAGATTGGAGATGCTTGCTTCATGTTGAAGTTTGTTGGGTTATATCACACTATATAAATGCTTAAATGAAATCATCTATATATTGGCAAGGGTGGAAGGCTAAGCCTTTTGCTTGGTGATTTGTTCCACTCATGCCGTTAGGAACCATATAAACCCGTGTTATGTTCCTTGATTATGCGTTCCTAACACGGTTGGGGTGTATGGGACCCCCTTGATAAACCGCTAAGTGCTAAGTCTTTTCCAGCAAGTCCCAACATTGGTACTATTCGCCTAATAACTAATAAAACTTGCATAGGGACTAGCTATCCCTTTTATTTTAATTCAACAACCCCGGGCCAGTGCTCCACATGAGTGTTGGTCCGAAACGAGCAGACTGCGGGGCCGCCTTGGGGCAACCCGAGGTATCTGGCATACACCTGTAGGATGATTCATCCGGTCGTGTCCTGAGACTTAGATACGCGCGGCTACTATCAGGGTGTCGACATGCCGGGAGGATTTGCTGGATTAGCCTTACCTTAGTTCGGAGTATCTTGAGAACGGGATTCCGAGAATACTTGGGTCTTCCCACCTATGGAGTGGCGACTCCGCGGATCGTGGGCTTGTAATGGGTCAAGTTGGAACACACCTGCAGGGTTATGAACTTTCGAAAGCCGTGCCCGCGGTTATGTGGCAGATGGGAGCTTGTTAATATCCGGTTGTAGAAAACATGACACCTTGTTCCAATACACTACCAGCGTGAGTACCGAGATTGTCATTTTCCGAAAGGGTTTCGGGAGATGAACACGGTGGGGTTATGTTTGACGTGCTTAGCTAGGATCACTTCGTGATCATCTCTCGACCGAGGCACTTCTCTTCTCGCTCTCTATTACGTAAGCTAGTGCTAGTTGCTGCTGCAGACTCTTGTTGTTCCTTCACCTCTTATTCTTTCTTCAGCCTCATCCACACCAAAGGTTTAAATAGTCATGTTACCCGGCAACGGGATTCATGAGTCCTCTGTGGCTCACAGTTACTTCACCACACCAGATGCATGTTCAGCCGAGTTTGAAGCAGGAGTTGGATCAGTACTTCACCTGGGGGATCGATGAAGAGTTTGTCCGTGTGCTTCTGACGCTTCGACGATCAGTAGTGGTTTCTACTAGGATTCGATCCTGACCTGTGGCTTTATGTTGTTTTGGTATCTTTCTTTTGAATCTTCGCCCGTAGTCGGGTTGTGATGTTTTGAATGATGATTGCTTATGTAATGTATTGTGTGAAGTGGCGAGTGTAAGCCAACTATTTCATTTTGTAATTTAATCCCTCTTTTACATGAGTCGTGCAAAGATACCAAACTTGAGATCATTCTAGGATGGGCTTATACCTTTAAGTCGTGCCTCGACACGTAGGAGGTATAGTCCCATCCTGGGCATTACAAGTTGGTATTCAGAGCCTTCTCCGACCTAGAAGCCCCCACTGATTGATCGAATCGTTGACGGTTGAGTCTAGGCACACACCTGAAAATGTTTTGATTCCTATATATATATCGGAGAGTAGGATTTCTTTGCTCCTCATCCCTTTTCACTCTGGTGAGGACTCCTGACGATTACTCTTATCTCTTCTACTCTCAAAAATTGCACCAATTTTTTTTTTAGGATCACGCGAGTATTGTTTGGATTGTTTCGATGTCTTTGTGACGAGAACATTGTTCTCGATGCCTCCTGTCATTTAGGGGTTGTGGCAGTGTCCCGGGGAGTTGAGCTCCGAGGTGTTGTCATCACAAATCCATCGCGGCAGTACTAGAATACTTAAGACGGCCGACATCGAAAACTCTCCTATACAGTTAGTGGCAAGATAACCCCGACATCACCCAGTACTGGGGAGGTAGTTCGAGAGTATTGCCATAGCTTGTTATAGTGGATGCATTTCGAAGGTCCGAGGTAAACAGTTTCCGAGAAAGACTGGTTATTTGTTGAAGGATGGATACACCTGGATGTAGGTTTAGAGTTGATTGCGCGGTGCTTCCCGTGTATCCCCAACACCTGATTGCATAACTGGAATCTATCGGAAATTAATAGGTGGGTTCATCCAGTAGTTCTAGGCATTCTTCCAACGAATGCACGATATGAAGTTCGGGGTTCTACATTGAGTGAAGTGGTTTTACGGACTTGTTCTGATCGGGAGTTGCATCTTAAAGGGTCCTTGGCTATGCTGATCTGGGGATTGCAAAACCCTTTTGTAACACGTTCCATGAGCTTTCAGCACGAAGATGTCGAACGAAACTTCTATCTTGTATTTGTTCTATCTGATCCTTGTTCCTTTTTATTTACCTTTTCTTCTCCAAGTGGCTTCTCGACTAGTTGATGTACCTGCGGAATTCATTCGTTCAATTCTCTGTTCGGATGATATTGTGAAGATCATGTTGCATATCTACCCTTTGTTTTGTTTTGATTCTGGTATTCGAGTTGCTTCGATGTCAAATGTTGATTCCATACCTTCCTAATCGGTATTCTCATATTTCTATGGGAGTGCTAGTCCTTCTTAATCATCAAGATGGTCGTGTTAATCCTTTCCAAGCGGTGTGCCGTCTCTTCTAGTTATTCCATACGGACGTCGTTGAGAAATCTGACGATTTGTCTGTTGCATTCACCCCAAGTTGTCTTTGTTTTCCCCACCCTCCCACCCTTCTTCTTCTCGGAGCAAGAAATTCTCAGATGAAGTATCCATTTTATTCATGTGATGTTTCTTCTTTCTTTCCTTCAATGTTCTTATCCGATGTTTTATCTTGAAGATGCTCAAGAGCTTCAAGTTCATCATTCTTTTGTTCTCAAATTCTTCCGGTGGATGTAATTCAAGATTTCGGTGTTGATCTTATCCTTTTCCTCATTTCACAATGCTTTCTTATTCCGGTGCACCAATTAATCATTCTCCGCTGGCTATTCATATCCGGAGTGCTGAAGATTCATAATTCCATTCTTAATCCGTTCAAATTATTTTTGAGGATTGTCATCTTATTCAAGCCATTTAATTCAACCGGTGCAATATCTCAAACAATCTTTTTCAACGGTGATTTATTTTGAGTGGGCCCTAACCCACAGGTCTTTTCCAGGATCTTACCTGACTCTTCTATTTTTCTGGAGTTATACTCAAATTCTTGTCAAATTGTGACGTAAGAATGATTCCATCAGTCACATGCCTTCTCCAAGCTTGTTTTCAATTATTTCCATATTGAGCTCCACCTTCCTCTTGTCATTCGTCCGGAGTATCTCGAAATTCTTCATGGCATTTCTCGTCTTCATTCTCAACTTTTGAAGACCGGAGAAGTGTTTCTCTTAATCTTGGCCCGTTCTCTCAAGATTCTTCATGAATTCTTTTCTTTCTGTTCCTCCGAAGGCCATCATTTCATAAGATTCTTTGTTCTCAGTTTTCAACTTCGTCCTCCAATATTCTTCATTGATGTCTCTTCGTTCGTCTCCAATTTTTATGGAGGCTCGTTCAAGATTACTCTTCCGTTGTTATCGTTTTAATTCACTCGTTCTTTTTATAATTCTACCGGTGCTTTGTTGAAGAATTACCCAAGCTTGTGCGAGATCTCTTTAATTCTTTCCAACGAGAATAAGTAGTATGCCAAATCCTTGGTTGTCATCAATTTAAATTGGTGAAGGAGATGCATAACATAATTCTTATTCTTATTCCTTCAAGGTGATTTAATTCCTTCCTTCGGAGTTTGTTCATCATATCATATTCTCGGTTCTAAGTTGTTCATCTTGTTTCCGGAGCTCCAAGTTGTTTCAATTATCATTTCAAAGCTCCATCTAATTCATCGCAGGCCTTGAATCTTATTCTTTTCATCTTTCACTTCTCATGCTTTCAGTACCGGAGTTTTCATGGTGGTTCATCAAGATTTAATTCACCCTCGAAGTCTTCATCAAGATTCTTGTTGGAGCTCAAGCATTCTTCATCATGCTTTCCAGGTGCAATTCTTTCTACCTTATCTTTCAGATGGTGTTATGTCATTCTTGACAATTCCTTCATGTTTCATGATTCACGAGTTATCAAGAATGGGATATTTAAGCCCATCATTTTCTTTGTTCAGGAGATCTTTCCAACCTTTCTATTTATTTGTTGGAGTAATCATGGGTTGTATTTCACATAAAAGCTTTTCCCTAAGGATTTTGCTATTATGGTGCCTATAAATGACCAAGTTCTTCATTTATCCTCCCGGTGAGATAAGTTTTCCATCTCCTTGTTGATCTTAATCAAATTAATTGTTTTCCGTTAGTGGCTGGTTCTCACCTCTTAATTTCGAGATGTTTTCCATAAGCCCAGAACGAGCTTATTCTTTCGTTGTTGAATTTCCAAAAACTCTGTTCAACCCTTCTTTGTAAGGAGGATTTCCTAATTCATTTTGAGAGAGGTTGTCATTTTCTTCTCCGTTCTTTTCTTTCCAATGATCTATATTCTATTCTTTCATTCCGGAGGCATTGTGATGTTGCTCTCTCTTTGACCATCATATAGTTCTATCGAGATCATGTTCTTTCCCTTGCTTATCATGTAACCGGAGTGTTGTATTCTTCATTCAAGTTCCGTCATTTATCTAGTTTGCCTCTCTTTTCAACCGGAGTGCTGTCTGAACCCTTCTTACCCCTTATGCCATTTTTTTTAATTGTTTCGGAGGTAATATGTAGTTCATTTCATCAAGTATCATTCCATCTCCTCAAGTTTTTGTTCATTTCCTTCCATTTTCAGACGGAGTGCTGTCCAAATTCTGTCATTCTTATTCCTTGGCTATACCATTGTGGTTTCATATTCTTTTGATTCGTAAGCTCTTGTTTCTTGTCTTTCAACCTACAAGGTTCTTGTAATGTTCCTTGTTCCTCCTTTTACCGGAGGGCTATCAACTTCGTTCATCTCCGTTGTATTCTTTCTTTCAACTTGTTCAACCTCTCAAGGTTCTTTGGTTTCACTCGTCTGTTAAAGAAGCAACTTTGTTTTACCTCTTCCTCTTCCGTTTTTATCCGGTGCTATCTCTAGGATCTCGGGTCGAGATCCTCTGTTAGTGTGGGAGAGTTGTGACGCCCGAAGACCGACGTCCCAGAAGATTCCAGAAGATTCCAGATGTTCCGGGTTCTCCCGTGTGTTCTTTGTGCTTGTGTTATTTATTTTTTGCATTGCATCATGTCATCATGCCATCATGTCATATTTCTTTGCATCTCAACTTAAATAAATTGTGTTGACCTTCGGTCCATTTAAATCGAGGGAAGTGTGACTTCTCTTTAAAACATAGCCTCTCGATATTTAGGGAGCTATATTATAAATATTCCATTGTTTTGGAATTGACCCATAACACACTTGCAGTTAATTCTCATGCCTTTGTTATCTTAATTCCCGGCCCCAGCTTTGTCCTCAAATTCCAACCCATTTGGATTTCATCTAAAGGGTTTTCTAAATTCGAACAGTTTGACATTTATTCAAACTCGTTTGAATTTTTATCTTCCAAAAGTCTTCCAACAAATTCTTTAAATTCCTTACATTTTGCGTGAGTCCAGAGATTTAACTCCGTGTTTAAATCTCTTCCCTAACCTTTTCTTTTCTTCCCTTTGCTTCTTCTTTCTATTCTGTTTTTAAAAATCAGTTAAAGAAAGAGCCCAGTCCAGGCCATCCCTCAGGCCCAGTCCTTCGGCCCGATTCCCTCCAAGTCTCCTCCTCCCTCCTGGCCCAAGGCCTAGCCAGCCTCCTGGCCCAACATCCCTCCTAACCCTAGCAGCCCGACCCCAACTCCCCATCGCTCTCTCCTCCTCCTACCGACCACCGCCGCCAGCTTCTTTTCCTCCCTTCGAAGCCGGACCTTCTTCCTCGCGTCGCCCCCTTCATCCCGATCACCCAGGCCTCGCCTTGACTCGCCTCTGGTCCCGTGCGGCCCCTCTCCAGCGCCCGCACCCTCCAGGCCATGGCCCCAGCGCCGCGGTGCCGCGAGCCGGCGAGCCCCGCCGCGCCCGGGCTCGTTCCCCCCGCCGGCCAGGCCCTCGCCTCCAGCGGCCCGCGCCCGTCCCTCCGTCACCAAGGCCGCAACTACCATGGCCCTCAGGTCCTTCCTCCGGCCTCCCTTCCCCGACGCCAGGGCCAGCTAGGTCGTCTCCTCGCGAAGGCTAAGCCCGGCGCCCCGAGCCCTCCTCCCGTCGAGGCCGTCCAGCGCCTCCTCCGCCCAAGGCAGTGCCCCGTCGTCCCGCACCATCTCCCTCCGCTCTCCTCGAGGCCGCCGGCCTCACCAGCTCCATCATCATCTTCCTGCTGTTGCTGCCGCTGCCATGGCCTCGTCGCCCTCCCGTTTTGTTTTTGTATTTTTTTGTTGTGTTGATGTGCTGCTGTTTTGACAGAGACCCTCGTGTACGACGACCGAACGGCTACGAGCTACGTGTACGACTACATGAACGAGTACACGGCGACCCGACCAAGTACCCCTCCGATGTGTCAAGTACCCCTACGATCGCGATGTAACAAGTACCTCGACGCCATGTACAACTATGACTCGAGACGAGACCGGCAAGACCGAACGGAACGAGTACATCTACCGATGCCAAGTACCACGACCAAGTACCACGACGACCGAACGACTACGATGACGAGCACATCTACGAACGTGAACAACTACCATCGCCGTGTACCCCTACCGTCGCCGAGACCGCAAGTACCTCTCCGATCGGGATGTGAACGACTACACGTGTACCTCTACGTGAACAACTACTTACTCTTCGGAAACGTGAAGCACTACTTCCTCTACGACTCGCGAGAACGACTCCTTCCTCTACGATCTCGAACCGTCCTGAAACGAGTGTTTCGAAGGTATAACCCGAGACGATGACCCGTGTGATGCTTGCTTGTGTTGTATGAAATGTCTCCCTTGTGTGCTCCGTGCCCGTTGTGCCGTTTCATCTTTTGTCATGTTCCTCGGTTGCCTCGTCGCCGACTCGTGGGAACCCGGCAACGGGATCACTCCATCATCTCGTTTGACTCGCTCACTTCACCTTTGCTTTTGCACCGGTCTCTCAACGAGTAACCGGAACCAATATGTTGCCGTTGCATCATTTTCGGATCGTTGCCGTGGCACCTTTTCCTTTCACCACGGTGACAATACTCCTTATCATCTTCATGTTAACTTTTACTAAAACTGCATAAACTTGATCATGTCATCCGCATCATGTTAACAACATTGATATGTGTGTTTGTTGTTTGCTTATAATTACTAAACATGCTCATGGTGTTTTTCCGGAGATGATGTTGTTATTTTCCGGCCTCATTTAAAATGCCTAAATAGGTAGTTTATTTTTTTGCTTTACCTCTTGCCATGTTAAAAACATCTAATCTTGTCTTGTAAGTAAATGAGAGTCAACTAAATAATTAAATGTGGTGTTTCATCAATATGCAACTCGTTGCATATTGAGCTCCACTTAACTTGTAGTTTTGTTTGTGCACTTTGCCATGCCATGCATATTTAAACCGAACATGCATCATACTTGAATGTGCATCGTATGCCATGTTTATGCTTGTGTGTTTACCGTGTTGTTGGTTTCTTTCCGGTTTGCTTCTCTTGATAGCTTCGGTTTCGTTCCGGAGTTGTGAGGATTCGCTCGACTATGTTGCTTCGTCTACTTCGTGGATCCGTTCTTCTCCCTTGTGGAATCCCAGGCAAGATGACCGAACCCGGATACCATTACTATCTTTGCCTATTACTAGTAGTCTCGCTCTTTAGTATATTGCCTCGATGCCCATGTTTTCCTGTCAGCCTCCTATTGTAACCATGAACCTGTCTAACCACCCTACCTACGCAAACCGTTGAATGGCTAAGTACGCTTCGCTCAGCCCCTCTTATAGCATTGTTAGTTGCAGGTGAAGATTGGAGATGCTTGCTTCATGTTGAAGTTTGTTGGGTTATATCACACTATATAAATGCTTAAATGAAATCATCTATATATTGGCAAGGGTGGAAGGCTAAGCCTTTTGCTTGGTGATTTGTTCCACTCATGCCGTTAGGAACCATATAAACCCGTGTTATGTTCCTTGATTATGCGTTCCTAACACGGTTGGGGTGTATGGGACCCCCTTGATAAACCGCTAAGTGCTAAGTCTTTTCCAGCAAGTCCCAACATTGGTACTATTCGCCTAATAACTAATAAAACTTGCATAGGGACTAGCTATCCCTTTTATTTTAATTCAACAACCCCGGGCCAGTGCTCCACATGAGTGTTGGTCCGAAACGAGCAGACTGCGGGGCTGCCTTGGGGCAACCCGAGGTATCTGGCATACACCTGTAGGATGACTCATCCGGTCGTGTCCTGAGACTTAGATACGCGCGGCTACTATCAGGGTGTCGACACGCCGGGAGGATTTGCTGGATTAGCCTTACCTTAGTTCGGAGTATCTTGAGCACGGGATTCCGAGAATACTCGGGTCTTCCCACCTATGGAGTTGCGACTCCGCGGATCGTGGGCTTGTAATGGGTCAAGTTGGAACACCCCTGCAGGGTTATGAACTTTCGAAAGCCATGCCCGCGGTTATGTGGCAGATGGGAGCTTGCTAATATCCGGTTGTAGAAAACTTGACACCTTGTTCCAATACACTACCAGCGAGAGTACCGTGACTGTCATTTTCCGAAAGGGTTTCGGGAGATGAACACGGTGGGGTTATGTTTGACGTGCTTAGCTAGGATCACTTCGTGATCATCTCTCGACCGAGGCACTTCTCTTCTCGCTCTCTATTACGTAAGCTAGTGCTAGTTGCTGCTGCAGACTCTTGTTGTTCCTTCACCTCTTATTCTTTCTTCAGCCTCATCCACACCCAAGGTTTAAATAGTCATGTTACCCGGGAACGGGATTGCTGAGTCCTCTGTGGCTCACAGTTACTTCACCACACCAGATGCAGGTTCAGCCGAGTTTGAAGCAGGAGTTTGATCAGTACTTCACCTGGGGGCTCGATGAAGAGTTTGGCCGTGTGCTTGTGACGCTTCGACGATCAGTAGTGGTTTCTACTAGGATTCGATCCTGACCTGTGGCTTTATGTTGTTTTGGTATCTTTCTTTTGAATCTTCGCCCGTAGTCGGGTTGTGATGTTTTGAATGATGATTGCTTATGTAATGTATTGTGTGAAGTGGCGAGTGTAAGCCAACTATTTCATTTTGCAATTTAATCCCTCTTTTACATGAGTCGTGCAAAGATACCAAACTTTAATTCATTCTAGGATGGGCTTATACCTTTAAGTCGTGCCTCGACACGTAAGAGGTATAGTCCCATCCTGGGCATTACATCTTGCTCGTCCGCATCCAAAGGACCAGATGGGAGTACGCGGGGTGGCTGGGAGCAGCACCAGCGGCGAGCGAGGCAGCGGTGATTTTCAGCCGCGGTGGGGAACGGAGCTAGGGGACGAGCACGAGCACGAGAGAAGAGAGGAAAAGAAGAGGAGCTCACGGCGGTTGCGCTGAGATGCCTGGCCGGCTCGGGGAAGGGCCGGAGCAAGCGGGGCGGCGACGACAATCTCTAGTGTCCCGAGGAAGGAGACGACGATGTGTGGGCATTGCAGCGCTCCCAGCGTTGTGTGGCTCTACTAGGATGGCGAGGATGATGCGGCGGCGCCCCTAGGCAGCTCAAAGAGACGAGGGGGAGGTTGTGGCCGCGGTGGTGGCGAGCGGCAGAGATGAGCTCGCTCATGGGGAGAGGGAGGGAGCCAGGGTACGGGATGGGGCGACTGAGAGAGAGGGGAGAGAGTCCAGGGGATGTGTGTCGACGTCCAGGGGTTCGGGGATGGAGGCAGGGAGGCAGGAGGTGGCCGGCGCGTGCTCGCGCGGCAACCACACGCCCTCCTGCCTACTGGCACGAGGTTGAAGATAGTGCGGCGGCTGGGCTGGGCCAGCTATAGTGCTGGGCTGGCTGGGCTGCTGCTACAGGTAAGTGGCCTAGGTTAGGTTTCTCTATCTCTATCCTTTTTCTATTTTCTATTTTTCTTTCTTTGTTTATTTCTTTTGCCACTGTTTTCAAATAGAACAAATCCAAAACCAGTGACAAAATTCCTCTGGATACTTTTATGTTGCTGAATGGACTATTCGAAATGCACATAAAATGTTTCAGGGTATTTGTAAATATATTCTATTCATGTTATGAATATAATTCCAAATGCAAATAAAATAATGATTTAAATTCAGTGCCCAAAATATTCCACAAAATGTTCACCATTTTTGGTTTGGACTCAAAGCCTTGCCAAAATTGTCAAACATTGATGAAGGGCATTTTGGGTTCATCGAAAATATTTTTATTTGAACGTAGTTGAATTCATTTGGTGCCAGGGTATGAACATCCCCATTTCAAGTTTAAAGAGAATTTAAACTTGATGACATGATGAGCAAGCAAAGACAAACAAGGGCTGATCTAGGGCCGTGGCAACTCACCCCCACTAAATGAGAATCTCATCCCGAGATTCAAGACGTGAGGTAAGAAGACATAGGGGACACAAAGCTCACACAATCTTCACGATCCAGATTGCACTTCATAAGAATGTTGATTACTTGCATCATGTTGATCTTGACATCCTTGCTTTTGAGATCTTGGTCCACCATAGTGACGACAGAAGAAACTCTACATGAATCGATCTCCTTGAAGATCTAGCACTCAAGATCAACTCATGGAGTGAGACATAAGAAAGTCTATTGAGCTGAGACAGAAGACACACATCAGGGATGAGAAACAGATGGCGATGGCTTAGTTCGGTAGGAAACGATTCCCCGCTCGGTCACGGCGTAGCGAGGAGTAAACTGCCATGATTCCACAACGGGGCACCTTAGGGAAGGTGACTCGCAAAACTATTCCCTAAAGTGGCAAAAATAGTTACTTTTGATATGGAGATCATTGAAACTCTCTATACCAGTCTAAGGCAAATCACAATCGATCATTTGACGGAGTTCGGGAGAACGACATACTCGGGCTAGAATGGATGATGTGGACTACCGTGTTGAAGACAAAGCAATGTGTGATTTTTGCTTATCATCGGGAAATGAATGGGACCCATGGTAAGTCCACTTTTGAAGATAATCCTAAACAACAATTACTAAGAAGAGCAGTCCATGGGAAATTGGCACAATGGGTGTGCGAGTTGGGAACAAAATGAAAATGTTGGGAATGTTCCAACCATCATATCAGCCTGAGATTCAGATCCGGTTGGTAACGGAATATTTCAGATAGCATGCCTGGAAAAGGAAGTTTGCAACACAGATCGACAAGACCATGTTGCGAGATTCTCGGGAAATGAACTACAATAGCAAGCTCCAAAACATGAGCTGGTTCTGGTACACACATGTGGACACACTGTTCTATACAAGCATGAACACATGGTAGTCTTACAACAAAACACTAACGAGTTCTTGTGGGGAACCATCATTGAGGATAACGAAATCTTGTGCATGAACTAGTATTAGCACAACAAACTCATTTTCCATGAACAAATCAATCAGTGGCTTGGTGTGCTAGGGAATACATATGCAATGAAGATGATTAGTCTATCAGACCATAGAATACTTCGCAGATGCATGACTGACTTGGGATGATTCCAGAGGAGGCAAAAAAAACTTTATCGAATTCACGGCGGCAACTTACATCGAGTGCACATGAATTAGAGGAAGTCACTTCTCTCATCCAAACATATACCTCATGAACGGGACACGAAGGCAACACTTACAAAGTTTCCAACACTAGCTTAATGTCCAGGAAAATCATGGGGAAGATAAGGATGTTGTCGATGGGCTCAACAACAATTCATCTAGGTTCCATATAGATGGAATTCCATAACAATGTGAACAAAGTGATAGCATTGGTCAGACCAAAAGATGTAATGGTGTATGCTCGAGGGATCAACCACGAGTAAGACAACAATACGAACATTGTTGGTTCTTATTTGACTTGATGATAACCCAAACTCAAATGAAAGTTTTGACAAGACAATGGGTCCAACAACTGATCACGAGGATCAATCGATGAAGATATCATCTTTCTTCAACGAACAGACAAACACAAGGATATCCCTTTGCCGATGAACTAAGTGTGACAAGCTTTCATCTTCCATCTCTCCAAGTTGTCGTTTAGCTTAACCAACTAGCTTAGGGTTATCCAACACAGATTCTTGGAGAAAGGGTGGTTTAGAGAAAAACCAACATGATCACGATCTCAACATAGTGGTCAGGGAACATCCTGGTAATACTTCCGAGAAGATATTCGGAAAATCACGAACCACCGATATGTTACTAAGGTAGGAAATAATCTTGCTTTTCAGGGCAAGACGATATGATCAAAAGAGCGAGAGATTGACAGAATCCTAATGCATTGATCGAAGAGTGCACCAGAAAAATGGACTAGGTAGCATGATCAATCTTAGAATGATGATTCTGTAACAAACACACTAAGAATGAGATTATTGTCCATTAACTACCAAGCAACGGAGTTGCTAGGAGTATTGATTTCACACAGCATGATTCACTTGTCAGTATTTTGGTTACAATAACACGGAGACCGAGCAATGAATAATAATTGTGAGAAGTATCACTGCATTAAGAGTTCATAGGAGGTTGTGCAATTCCCATGGAATTCTTCACATAAAGATGGCAATACTCCAAGGTAGAATAGAACAAAAGCTGGATTGGCATTTTGACCTGCGAAATACAACTACTCTGACCCAATCCTGGAAATGGATGAGGTTCTAGAGTTTGTTACTCCTAGTCATTCCAGAATAGAATTGCTTGACGGACCACAAGAGTAAAAGGCATCGATGAACACGAATGCACAACTACTCCTGACTATCAACTGATAAATGGGGGTCATAATACAACTAACGAGGGACAACTCAACGGAACATATAACTTTCTGAGTTTTGGATGCATAGACTAGCATGGCGAACTAGTTCAATATATTTATTCCGGATAACCCATGCAGAATGGTAGGACTGGCAGAGTCACAACATAGAATCGAGAACTCCTCAAGAGTACTCTTATTGTGATCTTTTTGGGTGTGTTTGGATCACAACCAATGTTTCCCCTGTCAATTAATTGGCTGACCCATGAATTTTGGGAGTTGTTTGGTCTGTAGCCAAAATTTTGGCTCGCCCCAGGCGCCTAGCATCCGCCTGTGTAATTCTCGCCAACTCGCAGGTGAGCCAAGGGCGAGAAAAACGATCGCCAAATTTTTGGCGTCGTAACTTCCAATCCTTTCCTGTGGGTACCATGATTATTTTATTGTTGTGCATGACCTAGTTCCGATTGTTATATGTCTCTTAATTACAGAGTAATTATTAATGGGCCTCGTCACTTAAGAATGCATGCAATCCCGTCTCAATAGAAATGTCTGACCTTTTCTTTTTCGTTTTTTTTGCACGATGACTTTTATGCTTGTTGATTGCATCTTCGCATTTTTCTATCAAATATGTCTATAAGTATTTGCAGGATTACAATGGGCCAAACTGGCAGTTGGTTGCAATCCAAACAAGACATTTATTTTGCCAAAATTTTGGATGGGGCAATGGCCACAAACCAAACATCAACAAGCTACCAATTTTTGGTCATGCCCACACATTGGTTATACCAATTTTTTGGTGAGGCTAGTTGGGGCTCAAACAAAACACACCCTTTGTTTGAAGAACTTCTGCCCAGGATGGTTCATGGTGTTGGAAGAATGATACACCACGGAACTCGAGGACTATCAGAAAGGTTACTAATATCCTAACGGAACTAGCAGACAATATCAACATGAAGTAGGGTGAATCTCAGGCCCAAGAACCCAGGAATAGAATACCTACTAACTAAATGGCACCACGGGATGCTTTAGAGAATGATGGCCATAATCATCACACTGTCAACACAAAACATGGCTAGATTACTAGGTGATTACCTAACACACCTAGGGTCATAATAATAGCTCCAAACTATATGTCGAGGCAATGGAGTACCTCAACACACCGACTAGTGTGGTTAATCTGGCCTAAAAGGACATTAATAACAGGGAGGAGTGATTTACAAATGCATCGGATTGTTTAGAAACCTGGGATCACTCGGACAGCACAACAGCTGTAATTGCTCAAAAAGGATATTTGAGACTCATGAAAATGGTAGTATAACCACTCAACATCATAATGTCAAGGTTCTCAGACCAACTGCTTAACACAATGAAGTAGTAGAAACTGAACTTAAAGTTGAATCCACCATTAACGTGATCCTGATAGATAGATGACAAGCCTAGTTCTTAATCCCCGTGGAAAAGAACAGGGTGACTCAGATTAGAAGGACGTAAGGTAAAGGAGTAAAAATAGCCTTACGTTCCCTTACACAATCAATTTTCTTATATAACTAAAGAATTTATAGACACGACTTCGACTAGTTTGGCATCCTACAGGCAGTCGGGCTCTGATACTAGTGTTGTCAGGACCCCGATCCTAAGTCACACCGGTCTAGCAAGTAACACATATCACTTTGCGGCCTCATGCACGGTATCCCCACGGGTGCCACCTTACCTGGCCCGGGACTGTATGCGCATTTTGGCTCACGTATATGATAGTGTCGCTAACATCCATATGACAGAGAACCCGGGCCGGCATGACTAGTTATAAAACAAAAGTGGCGCTAAATTATAGGGACCAACATACATGACCCAACAATGCACGTGTCGGTCAGCAGCGAGTGTTGTCGCGTTGTAGCTGGCTAATAGGACTCCGGTATACACCCCGTGACATTTCCCCAGAGGGAACAGACATAAGAGCAAGGAAGGACACATGTCAGTCAATCCATGTGTTCTAGAGTAGTAGCAAGCAACCAAGGCTCAGTGGAAGCACTAGGAAGCATTTCCCCATAAGATAGGCTACCAAGGTTAAACAACTAGGTGTCGGATCCCACACATAACAATACATGTTACACGTATGCATAACATGCAAGTATGTGTTGTACAATATGGCATCACAACATAACTCAACAACTCATATAGATAAATGCCCAGAAGAGCCATCATAGCATTTATTACAAATAGGGGTCACATGACCCAACATACAGAGCATACAGGCAACAGAAGGATAAACATGTCTGAGTACAAACATGTGAAAAGGAAGAAGGCTATCAATCCTGACTATCTAACAGACCCTCCCAAGGGTACAAGATCGTATCTGAGGTAACAAGCTAAACATAGAAGTCCACGCGGAACCACTATTGAGACTGAAGTCTCTCTGCAAAACATAAATTAAGCAAACATGAGTACAATTGTACTCAGCTAGACTTACATCAGAAGTAGCTACATATGCACTAGTATCAACAAAGGGGTGGTGGAGTTTAACTGCAACAAGCCAGCTTTGACTCAATGGCTAACCTATACTACGACTGCAAGTAACCCTTTTGAGGTGGCGCACACGAGTCCACATATTCACCAAATCAATACACCACTATAGATCCGCTCTCGTCTCCCTACGAGAACGCCATCCGTAGCACTCACGTTTATCTTGCGCCTTTTAGAGTATCCACTTTCACTTTTCTATGAAATGTATAGGCAACCTAGAGGTCCTTTACTGTGGACGCGGCTATTCGAATAGATCATTTATAACCCTGCAGGGGTGTACTGCTTCACACACGCTCTCGCCACTTACCGCCATGTACATGTCATGTATCTCGGCAACCTTCAAGTGGAAGCCTGGCGAGGGTGTCGGCCACGACCTGACTAACCACACAAGTCCCTAGTCCAGGTTTATCGCCTATTCATGTTCGATCCGCAGGGAGTCCGGTCGAGGTTTCGACATACGGCCCCGAACGATGTGTAAAGGGTTCCCAGGTCAACAAACGGGCGACTCGGTACACCGGGCCACATGCCTACCTGTAACATCCCAAATTTTCAATTTGGAATGTTATACATTAGATCATCATGCATATCATAATTTCTTGCTTTTGGTGGATCCAAGAAAATCCTAAGAAACTCAAGGACCCTCGGAGAGAGTTGGGGATTTCAATATTTTCATATTTGAGGTTTCTCAAATTTTGAAAATAGGATCATTTGATTTTATTTATTTTATCTTCAAGTATTTCTACCATGAAAATATGAGAGAGGGAGTAAAATGACTCTCCCAAAAATAAATAAATACGGAAGATTTAATAATAAAAAAATCAAATAAGTTTTATTTGGAGTTTTACTTGAATTAGGAAAATTGCATGTTTTCAAAAATGCATTTTAGTGCCAAGAAAATGTTCATCTTGTTCTAAATATTCTATTTAGACGGTGAAAATTTGTTTCGGCAATTTTAGATTTTTATTTCTTTTTCTAGAGTTTTTTTTTCTTCTTTGTAGCGCCGGCGTAATTAGAAAAAAGAGAGGACCCGACCCGACTGGGCCGAAGCCCAGCCGAGCCAGGCCCAGCCCCGCAGCACCGCCTTCCCCGCCGAGCTCCGTCGTGGCTGGGTCGGACTCCGACGCCGCCG
>LR738711.1:317001068-317044186 GCA_902687465.1 Secale cereale | reverse complement strand
CCCCTGCCTCTGCCGCACACCGTCGCCAGCCCGGCAGCCCCGCCGCCGCGAGCCGCCGCCCCGCCACCGCGAGCACCGCCGCCGCCGCCGCTGCCCACCACCACCACCACCGCAGCCCCGCCGCAGCCCCGCCGCCCGCCATCGCCGACGCAGCCGCCGGCCGATTCGACGAGGTAGCCGCCGCCACCGGTTTTCGGTAGAAAACCCCGGTTTTTCTTTTAGAACCCTAGTTCATTTTTTTTCTAGATCGTTTTTCTTTTCTTTTCCGGTGTAGTTAATTAGAGAGTGTTCACCCGTTTGTTCGTTCTAACGAACGAGTTCGTCGTTTAGCCTTAGCTGACGAACGTCCGTTTGTTAAGCTGTTTTAGTTTTCTTTTTTGTAGTTTATTTTCTGATCGCGATCTCTAATGCGATCTTCGTTTTAGTTTATCTTTTCGCTCGTTTATCGGAATCAGGTGATTCAAGCGCCTGGAGTTTCATCTCGAAATTCTCTTTCCGTTTAACCTAGTCACTCAAGCATTTGCCTCTGTTAAATTTGGACTTAGGTCCAGATTGGTTCGGTAGTTGTTTCTCTTTCGCCGTTTGTCTTTCGTTGCTTTTCTTTTGTTGGTTCTTTTGCAAACCGGAGTTCTTAAGTTGAACCTTCTGGTTAGATCTCTTATTTGAGTTTTACCCGTGCATTAGTTAAGTACTTATTGTGTGCTTGTTTGTTTGCGATAGAGTACCCGGAGTGCGCAGCTTGCTACTTTGAATCTCTAGGTTTCGCGGATCATCAGCAAGGCAAGTAACACTTTGATCATACTTTCCAATTACCCCGTTTTCATTGCATTAGTCAAACCCTCACACATTGCATGAGTAGGAGCTATTAACATGTGGGACTGGGAAGTAGATTAAGGTAGTACCTATTACCTGCATTACATTTAAACCTTTGGGAGTTACTTCTACGTTTGCTGTTAGGTCATGCTATGATCGGAGACGTGGATTGGGTGAGTGTATCCATGAAAGATGCGAGTTTGTTAATTTATGGTTCAACTTAAGGTGGCAACTTTAACACACATCTGGGTGGATTGAGGCACCTGGGTATTCCAGCGATTGCCTATTTTCTTTTGGACCGCCACCCAGGCTCAAAGGGATCATGAGATTATTCATACTACAAACTTCCGTGTGCGGCCACATGCCAATATGGGCTCTGGCATAGTTGAGTAAGTTGTGGGAAACCTTTCCGTGATGGGCTAGCAGATGTAGAGGGAATGTAGGTGTACCAGCCTATCTATTTGGTTAAGGGGACCTCTTCGGAAAGACTATGTCTCGGTCATCGATTTCTCAAACACCATGCAGTGCGAGAAACCAAACGGACGCGATCGAGTCTTGTGGGAAAAGTGCACAAACCTTGCAGAGTGTACAAACTGATCATGATTAGCCGTGTCCCTGGTTATGGACGTCTTGAGTATCTAGTACTTGGATATCATGTGAATCTCATCATGTTACTTTAATTAATAATGTTGGGTTTAATGATGATTATTTAATTGGGGTTGAGAGGATGTCTATCTTCTCAACGATGTTTCAACTACCATGATAGTTAATTAAAAATCTATTCCTTTGTAGTAGGGAAAAACTGGTTTTACGCAAAAATTGTAACCATAGAGCTTTTCATTAGCCATGTTGCATATAGTATAGCTTTACTTTTGTTACTCTCTATGTGTTACTTTGCCAGCATATTCCATGTGCTGACCCGTTTTCGGGCTACAACGTTCATGTTGCAGACCTTTCAAACGACGAGTAAGGTGCCTTATAGGTCGTGGTTCTATACTCAGTGATGCCGTTGGAGTTGATGGACTCACTTATCTTCCTAGCTTTCCGCTGTTATCGTGTTAGATGGACTTAAGCCATTTTTATTGTAATAAGTTCATCGTTGGAACTATCGATGTAATAAGTGTGTGATTGCTACTCTGTTCTAAATCCTTCAAGTACTGTGCGTGTCAGCATTACTGATCCAGGGATGACACTGATGCACAGAAATCGGACTGTTTGAGGTCTGGTCGCTACACTACCGCATCAT
This sequence comes from Secale cereale, assembly GCA_902687465.1. NCBI lineage: Eukaryota > Viridiplantae > Streptophyta > Magnoliopsida > Poales > Poaceae > Secale > Secale cereale. The sequence goes on along the minus strand of LR738711.1, from coordinate 317,042,127 downwards.
AGTCCACCCCTCGGGTCAGCGCTGCGCACGACCTCCAGCATACTACAAACACCAGAAACTACTTGCAACTCCCGGACAAAGGACATGGGTGGTTAATAAGTCGAGAGGGTCCATTGGTTTCCGGCCCAACACGTGGTAGTAGCTGTTCATGGATCACAAACACAAAACTCAGTTCCCGAGGACCGTTTCAATGAGACAACCCACCATGTACTCCTACATGGCCTCTCATCGATACCTTTACCAAATCGTGTTCACACATTAGCTTACACACAGTAGGACATGTTCATCACCATTCCAATTCATCCCCAATGAATCGGACCTGACTCAAATCTAAGCAATAACAGGCATGACAAACAAGCATGAATGAGTAGGCACAACAGGGCTCAAACAACTCTTACTCATGCTAGTGGGTTTCATCTGTTTACTGTGGAATGACAGGTCATGGAGAGGAAAGGGGTTCAACTACCGCAGCATGTAACAATTGAATCGTTGTTATCTTAATGCAGTAAAAGAGAGAATGAGCGAGACAGAGGGATTGTATCGGAATGAACAAGGGGGTTTTGCTTTCCTGGCACTCCTGAAGATAGCATAGCTCTTCATCGGTGTCATCGAACTCATCATCGGAACTACCTTCACTGAGAGGGACAAACACCAGAAAACAAGAGAGAACACAATCAATGCAATGCGACAATATGATGCATGATCATGACATGGCAATATGCTGTTGGTTGAGCTAATGCAACTAGCAACCATATTAAAAGAAGTTGGTTTGAACCAAAGGTTCAAATTGAAACTCCATATGTGATTATTCAAATGCCATTTAATTGATTTGACCTGATCAGTAGGTATAAGTTGTTCAAACATGCATGAAAACGCCATAAATAGATTCCTCATATTTTTCTGATAATTTTTCATATACAAATTATTCCATTTGGAGTTACGGTTGATTTTCTATGAAATTTAGAAGTTTAGGACATTTTCTGGAATTTCCTGAATTGATTTTAATCCAGAAATTCCTATACTACGTCAGCATGACGTCGGGGTGACATCAACAAGTCAACACGGCCGGTCCAGGTCAAACATGACCAGTGGGGCCCAATGGTCAGTGACCCATTAGTTAATCCCTGTCAAAACCCACGCTGACTAGGTTTGACCCAGCAGTAGGGCCCACTGTCAGTGGCAGTGAGGTGGCTAATTGGGGGGTTTTAGTCCTAATGATCGTGCCACATCAGTTGTCGCCGGAGTTTGGCCGGCGGCGACCAAAACGACGGCGGCGCGGTTCCGATTTGAGCTACGGGAGGTGTTTTGGCGCGGTGAGGGCACCGGGGAGGAGCTCTTGCTCGTCTGCATTGAAAGGACCGGACGTGTGGTCACGGGGTGGCTGAGAGCAGCACCAGCGGCGAGCGAGGCGGCGGCGAGTTTTGGCCGCGGTGGCGACCGGAGCTAGGGGACAAGCGCGAGCACGAGAGAAGAGGGGAAAATAAGTTGAGCTGACAGCGGTTGCGTTGAGATGCCCGGACGGCTCGTGGAAGGGCCGGAGGAAGCGTGGGGCGACGGCAATCTTCGACATCCCGAGGAAGGAGACGACGGTGTGCGGTCATTGCAACACTCCCGGTGTTGTGTTGCTCCACTAGGATGGCGAGGATGATGCGGTGGAGCCCCTAGGCAGCTCACAGAGACGAGGGGGAGGCTTTGGCCGCTGTGGTGGCGAGCGGCGGCCACGAGCTCGCTCGATGGAGAGAGGGAAAGAGCCAGGGCTGGGGATGGGGCAACTGAGAGAGAGGTAGAGAGAGTCCAGGGGGGGTGTGTCGATGTCCAGGGGTCTGGGAGGGAGGCAGGCAGGCAGGAGGTGGCCAGCGCGTGCGCGCGCAGCAACCACATGCCGTCCTGCCTACTGGCAGGAGGTTAAAGACGGTGCGGTGACTGGGTTGGGCCAGCTACAGTGCTGGGCTGGTTGGGCTGCTCCTATAGGTAAGTGGCCCAGGTTAGGTTTCTCTATCTCTATCCTTTTTCTATTTTCTGTTTTTCTTTCTTTGTTTATTTCTTTTGCCACTGTTTTCAAATAGAACAAATCCCAAACCAGTGAAAATATTCCTCTGAATACTTTTATGTTGCTGAATGGACTATTCGAAATGCGCATAAAATGTTTCAGGGTATTTGGAAATATATTCTATACATGTTATGAATATAATTCCAAATGCAAATAAAATAATGATTTAAATTCAGTGCCCAAAATATTCCGCAAAATGTTCACCATTTTTGGTTTAGACTCAAAGCCTTGCCAAAATTGTCAAACATTGATGAAGGGCATTTTGGGTTCATTGAAAATATTTTCATTTGAACCTAGTTGAATTCGTTTGGTGCTAGGGTTTGAACATCCCCATTTCAAGTTTCAAGAGAATTTAAACATGATGACATGATGAGCAAGCAAAGACAAACAAGGCCTGATCTTGGGCCTTGACAACTCACCCCCACTAAACAAGAATCTTGTACCGAGATTCAAGACGTGATGTAAGAAGACATAGGGGACACAAAGTCAAGACAATCTTCATGATCCAGATTGCACTTCATAAGAATGTTGATTACTTGGATCATGTTGATCTTGACATCCTTTCTTTTGAGATCTAGGTCTAGCATAGTGACGACAAAAGAAACTCTACATGAATCGATCTCCTCGAAGATCAGGCACTCAAGAGCAACTCATGGAGTGAGACGTAAGAAAGTCTCTTGAGCTAAGACACAAGACACACATTAGGAATGAAAGGAAACAAATGGCGATGGCTTAGTTTGGTAGGAAACAATTCCACACTCGGTCACGACGTAGCGAGGAGTTAACTGCCATGATTCCACAATGGGGCACCTAAGGGAAGGTGACTCACAGAACTATTCCATGAAGGGTCAAAAAGAATTACTTTTGATATGGAGATCATTGAAACTCTCTATACCAGCCTAACGCAAATCACAATCGATCATTTGACGGAGTTTGGGAGAACGGCATACTCGGGAGAGAATGGATGATGTGGACTACCTTGTTGAAGACAAAGCAATGGATGATTTTTGCTTATCATCGGGAAATGTATGGGACCCATGGTAAGTCCACTTTTGAAGATAATCATAAACAACAATTACGAAGAAGGGCAGTCCATGGGAAATTGGCACAATGGCGGTGCAAGTTGGGAACAAAATGTAAATTTTGGGAATGTTCCAACCATCATATCTGCCTGAGATTCAGATCTGGTTGGTAACGGAATATTTCAGATAGCATGCCTGGCAAAGGAAGTTTGCAACATAGATCGACAAGACGATGTTGCTAGATTCTCAGGGAATGAACTACAATAGCAAGCTCCAAAACATTTGCTGGTTCTGCTACACACATGTGGACACACTATTCTATACAAGCATGAACACATGGTAGTCTTACAACAAAACACTATCGAGTTCTGGTGGGGAACCATCATTGAGGATAACGAAATCTTGTGCATGAACTAGTATTAGCACAACAACCTCATTTTCCTTGAACAAATAAATCAGTGGCTTGGTATGCAAGGGAAGACATATGCAATGAAGATGATTAGTCTATCAGATGATAGAATACTTTGCAGATGCATGACTGACATGCGATGATTCCAGTGGAGGCAAAAAAACTTTCTCGAATTCACGGCCGCAACTTACATCGAGTGCACATGAATTAGAGGAAGTCACTTCTCTCATCCAAACATATACCTCATGAAAGGGACACGGAGGCAACACTTACAAAGTTTCTAACACTAGCTTAATGTCCAGGAAAATCATGGGGAAGATAAGGATGTTGTCGATGGGCTCAACAACAATTCATCCAGGTTTCCATATAGATGGAATTCCATAACATTGTGAACAAAGTGATAGCATTTGTCAGACCAAAAGATGTAACGGTGTATGCTCGAGGGATCAACCACGAATAAGACAACATTACGAACATCGTTGGTTCTGATTTGACTTGATGATAGCCCGAACTCAAATGAAAGTTTTGAGAAGACAATGGGTCCAACTACTTGTAATGCCCCGGATGTAATACTTTCCCTTTTGGGCAATATATAATATCTTTGGCTTCATCAGTTCCATTCCGGGTTCTTCGTCTTTTCGGGTTGTCGTCTTTTTGTCATGTGCGTGTGTTCTTTCATCCATATCATGTTGTCATGTGCATTGCATTGCATTTGTGTTGTCGTTTGCATCCGGTCTCACTCTTTTCTTTCTGTTGTTCGTTTCGAGTTCCGGAGCTCTCTCACATGTCCGTGGCATTTCCGAGGCCTACTTTGGTGTTTGGCCGTGTAACGTTTCCGTTTTGGCGTGAGACTTGTCGTGTGTTGTTGTTTTGGTGTGTGTAACCCACCTGTCAAATCTCGTCGCGTTTGGAGTTCGTTTGGTGCTCCAACGGTTATTCTCGTGGGCTGAAAGTACCTCCTCTTTGAGGCCCAAGTCACCCCTCCAACAGCCCACCAAACCAACCCAAACCCCTCCCTTCATCTAGGCCATCCAATTGTGATCGTGTGGCCGAAAACCTCACCTCATTTGGACAACCCTAGCTCCTTGTGCCTATATAAACGTCCAACTCCCCCAATTTTCGCGTCTGAAATCCTAATGCTTCCATAGTGCGCCGTCGGTGCTTCCACCGTTGATCCCCGGTGCTTCCACCGTGGAACCGCCGTGCTTCCGACGTGCAGCAAGCCGTGCTTCCACCGCACCGCGTCCGTGCTTCCGTAGTGCCGGATCGGTGCTTCCGACACAACGCGCGGGTCCCACGGGGTCATCTTCAACCTCACCTCACCTCGCCGGAGTTACCCGCCGCCGCCGCCGTTCCCGTCATCGCCGCCGGCCGCGTAGCCGCCTCCTTCCTCCGCCGCCGCAACGGGCCTCGCCGGCCGCGCCTCCCCGCCGCCGCGCTCCGGCCGCCGCGCCACCCACCGCCGCCGGGCGCCGCCCCTCCGCGCCGCCACCTCGCGCCTCCCCGGCCGCCGCCGGTCCGGCCAGGCCGCGCCGCCGGTCGGCCGCCCTCCTCCCATCACCCTCGGGCGAGCCGCCAGCCGCCACCCCGCGCGAGGGAGCCGGTCCCCTCGATCGATCGGGGATCCAGCGCCAGATCGGCCGGGCCAACCCTAGCGGGCCAGGTGGGCCGCGCAGCCCACTCCGCCCGGTCCGCGTCAGGTGGGCCGGCCCAGTCCGATCCGCCGCCAGCCCGCGTTGACTTTTTCCGTTTGACCCGAGGTGGTTTTTTTTTGCTAAGTCCCTGGTTAAGTTAGTTTCTGATGCATATTTGTTTTGTGGATAACTTTTTGTGTGATGGTCCGGTTTGAGCAAATGATATGTCAAAATGATCGTGGAGACTTGTACTACGTTTTGTTCCATTGTGCAATGCATGTTTGAGGTCATCTAGATGCTTAAATATCTGTTGCAAGAGTGCTACTTGTTATAAACTGCTGTTAGAAGTTGTTTTCATGCCATCTTTGCAATGTGCTAACTTGTTGCATGTTTATCCAAATGAAGCAAATGATATGTCCACATGTTCATCATGTCATGCTCTACATGTTGGTTTCTTTAGCTTGCATGATTGATTTCATCTTGCCATGTTTATCTCCTTTGCAAAGTGCTATGTGGTAGTTATGTCGTTAAACTTGTTACGAGATGCCTCGTTGAGGAGCTCGTTGCTATTGATGTGGTTGTCCCCTTGACGCATGCTCAGATGTTTTGGACTCCCCACCATGTGTACTTTGTTGTGGTGCTTACCACTTGTCTTGATATGCTTTGAGGCAACTTAAACTTGCTCTCAAAGATGCTATGATGTTACTACTGTTTTAACACTTAGTGAAATTTCACTAGGTCTGGAATCTGTAATTTCCAGATGTCATGTTTGCTTGTTGTTCTAGGCCAATCCATGCTAGTTTTGGGGTGACTCTTGACGATTCCTTGTTGTATGAGTTGTTGGCTATCCATTCATGCTCTCACATGCTTATTTGAGTGGTTGTAGCTTATTTAACTCTTGCTCCCAAGTTGCAACAAATTACTGCTGTCAGGTTTTTGTTGTCAAGTTTAATATGTCATAGCTTGTTGCTATTGATCCATGCTTCCTTTGGAGATGCTCCAATGGAATTGTTTGCTGTAGGAGTTGTCTAGTTTATGTCCATGCCCATTGCCATGATGTTTGAGTGATGTAGGCCATTTATCTATTGCTCCGAAGTTGCTATGTGGCTGTTACTTTCAGCTTGTGCATGTTTATTGTTTTGGGTGCAACTTTTAGCCCGTTGCTCCGTTTTGAGCAAGTCCTATATGTAACTTGTGTGATTTTGTGTGTAGATTCATATTATCCTCTTGTTATCATGTTTTGAAGCATTTTGCTTGATGCATATTGTTGTGCTGTAACACTGTGCTTCCTATGTAGACTTTTTGTGCTTCCATAATGCATCTGTTTTGCTTCCATAGTGCATCAGTCATGCATCCAGTAATTTTTCTGCGCATTGCATCTTGTTTTTATTTCGTGCCTTGTGTGTTTGTGTTGAGTAGAGCCGGAAGCTAAGCATGAGTACGAGAACGAGGTTACTACCGAGGTTGAGAATGAGGAGCTCTCTTACGATCCCATCGACAACTCTTCAGGCAAGATGATCGAACCCCGATAACATTACTATCTTTGCCTATTGCTAGAAGTCTCAATCTATAGTTTTGCCTCTATGCCCATGTTTTCCTGTCAGCCTCCTATTTGTAACCATGAACCTGTTTAACCACCCTACCTATGCAAACCATTGATTCGCTATACGTAGGCTTCGCTCAGCCCCTCTTATAGCATTGTTAGTTGCAGGTGAAGATTGAAGATTCTTGCTTCTTGTTGAAGCTTGTTGGGATATCACACTATATTAATTATTAAATGAAATCATCTATATATTGGTAATGGGTGGAAGGCTAAGCCTTTTGCTTGGTGTTTTGTTCCACTCATGCCGCCTTAGGAACCGTATAAACCGGTGTTATGTTCCTTGATTATGCGTTCCTCACACGGTTGGGGTTATGGGACCCCCTCGATAAACCGCTAAGTGCTAATAAGTCTTTTCCAGCAAGTCCCAACATTGGTACTATTCGCATAATAACTAAAAACTTGCATAGGGTCTTGCAAACCCGAGTTCTTAATCAACAACCCCTGGGCCAGTGCTCCTCATGAGTGTTGGTCCGAACTGAGCGGACTGCGGGGCCACCACGAGGAAACTCGAGGATTGGTATACACCTGTAGGATGTCTCATCCGGCCGTGGCCTGAGACTAGATACGCGCGGCTACTGTCAGGGTGTCGGCACGCCGGGAGGATTTGCTCGATTAGCCTTACCTTAGTCGGAGTATCTTGAGCACGGGATTCCGAGAATACTCGGGCCTTCCCACCTTGGAGTTGCGACTCCGCAGATCGTGGGCTTGTCAAGGGCCAAGTTGGAACACCCCTGCAGGGTTATGAACTTTCGAAAGCCGTGCCCGCGGTTATGTGGCAGATGGGAGCTTGTTAATATCCGGTTGTAGAAAACTTGACACCATGTTCCAATACACTACCAGCGTGAGTACCGTGACGGTCATTTTCCGAAAGGGATTCGGGAAGTGAACACGGTGGGGTTATGTTTGACTTGCTTTAGTTAGGATCACTTCGTGATCATCTCTCGACCGAGGCACCTTCTCTTCTCGCTCTCTTTTACGTAAGCTAGGCTAGTGCTGCTGCAACCTCTTGTTCTTTCTTCAGCCTTGTTCCACACCCAAGGCTTGAATAGTGGTGTTACCCGGGAACGAGATTGCTATGTCCTCTATGGCTCACAGTTACTTCACCACACTAGATGCAGGTACGATGGTGAGCTACACAGGCGATGGCACTGAGCTAGACTGGGAGTACGACGAGGAGCGTAGCCGTTACTATGTGAACTATCCGGTTGATCAGTAGAGCTTCTACTAGGATTCGATCTAGACATGTGGTTTAATGTTATGTTTGGTATCTTTCATTTGGATCTTACCCTTAGATGGGTTGTGATGTTTATTTGAATGATGTTTGGTCATGTAATGTATTTGGGTGACGTGGCGAGTGTAAGCCAACTATCTTTTCAGCTTTCATCCCTATTTTCACATGAGATGTGCAAAGGTACCAAACTTGCGATCATTCCAGAATGGGCTTATATCTTTAAGTCGTGCCTCGACACGTAGGAGATATAGTCCCATCCTGGGCATTACAAGTTGGTATCATAGCCTTCTCCGACCTAGAAGCCCCACTATTTGATCGAATCGTTGACGGTCGTGTCTAGGCACACACTTAAAATGTTTTGAGTCCTATATTTATATCGGAGAGTAGGATTTCTTTGCTCCTCATCTCTTTTCATTCTGGTGAGGACTCCTAACGACTACTCTTGCCTCTTCTACTTTCAAAAATTGCACAATATTTTTTTAGGAATCTCGCGAGTATTGTTGGATTGTTTCGATGTCTATGTGACGAGAATATTGTTCTCGATGCCTCCTGACATTAGGGGTTGTGGCAGTGTCCCGGGGCGTTGAGCTTCGGGGTATTGTCGTCACAAGCATATCGCGGCAGTTCTAGAGTACTTAAGACGGCCGACATCGAAAACTCTCCTGTACGGTTAGTGGCAAGATAACCCCGACATCACCCAGTACTAGGGAGGTAGTTCGGGAGTATTACCATAGCTTGTATAGTGGATGCTTTTCGAAGGTCCGAGGTAGACGGTTTCCGAGAACGACTGGTTATGTGTTGAAGGATGGATACAGCTGGATGTAGGATTAGAGTTGATTGCGCGATGCTTCCCCAGTATCCCCAACACCTGATTGCATAACTGGAAACTTTCGGAAATTAATAGGTGGGTTCATCCAGTAGATCGTAGGCATTCTTCCAACGAATGTAGGTTACAGAGTTCGGGGTTCTACATTGAGTGAAGTGGTTTTATGGCCGATGTTCCGATCAGGAGTTTCATCTTAAAGGGTCCTTGGCTATGCTGATCCGGGGATTGCAAAACCCTTTCGTAACACGTTCCATAAGCTTTCAGCACAAAGATGTCGAATGAAGCTCCTATCTTGTGTTTGTTCTATATGTACCTTGTGTTTTCTTATTTACCTTTTGTCTCCGAGTGGCTTCTCGTGAAGATTGTTGTTATAATTAAACTGAGAATTTCATTCGTTCCTCTTGTTCGAATGATTCTTGTGAAGACTATGTTCCATTTCTATCTGTTGTTTCAGCTTATACCTTCTTTCAATCAAATTGTTGATTGGTGGTCATCTCTTTCAGGATGGCTCCGAAACGGGTTCCTAACGCTAACCCTGAGGGTGAAGAGGTTCCAGATCGTCCTCCTTCCCCTCCTCCTACGTCTGAAGCCTGGAGAGAAATTATGCAGACTACGAACCAGAACACCCAAATGCTTATGCAGATGATGCAGCAAATGCAAGCAAATCAAGCAAATCAGGGTACTCCAGGGAACCAAGGCAATCTCTTCAACCAGTAGCACCATGCTACGCTCAACCAGTTCTTGGCCAATCAACCAAAGGCTTTCAGTTACTGTGTTGACCCTCTCGATGCTGAAGATTGGATAACCGATATCAAGAAGCATTTTGAGTGCAACAACGTAAGGCATGAGGACTATGTGAAGTTTGCTGCCTTCCAACTGAAAGACCAAGCAGCTGACTGGTGGCAGCAGTACAAAGACTCCAGAGAAGGGCGTGTGATCTCTTGGGAGGATTTCTGCAAGGATTTTCGCTCTCACCACATTCCAACAAGTGTCATCGAGGGTATGCATGAGCAATTCCGCAACCTGAAGCAAGGCTCAATGACTGTCTACCAGTATAATGTCAAGTTCCAAAACCTCGCCCGCTATGCTAAGCAAGACATACCAGATGCCAAGAGCAAGATCTATTAGTTCCGTGGAGGTCTGAAAGATGAACTTCAACTTGCTCTCACCTTGTTCGAGCCTGATGAGTTTGAAAAATTCTATAACATGGCGCTTAAGCAAGAGGCAGCCCAGCTCAAGATGGAAGCTTCCAAAAAGAGGATTCGAGATGCTTTTCACTCCTCCTCATCTTCTCAAGTGGTCGCGAAGCAACGAAAGTTTTGGCTTCCACCTCCTCCTGTGATCCGAGCTCCCTACAACAACAACAACAAGAATTGTGGTGGTCGTGGTTTCTCCCACCCACCCAACCCAAGCAAGCAGTCCAAGTCGCAGTTCCAAGCTCCAAGACCAAGTGTTCCTCCTACTCGTCCTCTTTCTGAGGTCACTTGCTACAAGTGTGGCCAGAAGGGTCATTATTCCAACAAGTGCAACAACCCAAGGCGCCTTCCGCCTCCTCCACCTGTTAGTACAGCTATTGTCAAGCATGATCCAAAGTCTGCCAGGGTGAATCTGATGAATGCAGCGCAAGCGGAGAATTCTTCTGATGTCATATTGGGTAACCTTCCAGTGAACTCTTTTCCTGCAAAAGTGTTGTTTGATTTGGGTGCTTCACATTCCTCCACGTCATTCCCATTTGCATCCAAGTACAATGTGGGCACCATGGCCTTACCAAAGGAGTTGCAAATTATTTCTTCGGGCAAATGCATGACTTCAAGATTATATGCTCCAAATGTTTCTATTCGCATGGGTGATTATCGATTTCTGGCCTCTCCGGTGGTTCTTGGCAATTCTGACATCGACCTTATCCTCGGAATGGACTGGCTTTCTCAGCATGATGCTCACATTTACTGTGCACAAAAGGAAGTCAAGATTACTCATTCCGATGATGATGTGATTATCTTCGCCTCTCGGGATAACACAATCAGGCTTTTCTCTCTCAATGACAAGGGCGAGATGAATGCCATATCTCAAATTCCGGTGGTTAACGAATACGAAGACGTCTTTCCTGAAGAACTTCCAGGCATGCCTCCACACCGTCAAGTGGAATTCGTCATTGAACTCGAGCCTGGTACTGAGCCAGCATGCCGGCGTCCGTACAAGATCTCTCCTAAAGAGTTGAAGGAGTTGAAGAAACAGATTGATGAACAGGAGCGTATGGGTCTGATCAGGCCTAGTACGTCTCCTTGGGGCTGTGGTGTCTTATTTGTCAAGAAGAAGGATGGCACGGAGCGCCTCTGCGTTGATTACCGGCCATTGAACAAGAAGACAATAAAGAACAAGTATCCGCTCCCCAACATCAACGAATTGTTGAAGCAGCTCAATGGAGCTAAAGTGTTCTCTAAGCTCGATCTCCGAATGGGCTATCACCAGATTCGCATTCGTGAAGAAGATATCCCCAAGACTGCCTTCAGAACGAGCTACGGCTCCTATGAGTATACAGTCATGTCCTTTGGCCTCGCCAATGCTCCACCTACCTTCTCGATAATGATGCCCTACATTTTCAACCCCTAGACCGGCGAGTTTGTGCTTGTGTATCTGGATGACATTTTGGTTTTCTCCAAAAATGAAGAAGATCACGAAAAGCACCTCCGTCTGGTTCCCGACAGACTCCGTGAACATAAGTTCTATGCCAAGTTCTCCAAGTGCGAATTTTGGCTCGATAAGGTCTTGTATCTGGGCCATATCATCTCCGCTGACGGTATTGCGGTAAACTCCGAGAAAGTAGAAGCAATTGTCAACTGGGAACCTCCTCAGAACGTCAAGCAACTCCGAAGCTTTCTTGGTCTTGCCAGCTATTGCAGAAGGTTCGTTGAGAACTTCTCCAAGATTGCCAAGCCTCTTTCCAACTTGCTGCAGAAGAATGTCAAGTACTACTGGTCTCCAGATTGTGAAGTGGCATTCAAAACTCTCAAACAAAAGCTCGTCTCTGCTCCAGTTCTTACTCCTCCAGATGAGTCCAAGCCCTACGAAGTATTCTGTGATGCTTCTCTTCAAGGACTTGGTGGTGTGCTTATGCAGGACAAGAGAATTGTGGCATACACTTCTCATCAACTGAAGCCAAGTGAGAAGAACTACCCCACACATGATCTTGAACTAGCAGCTGTGGTACATGCTTTGATTACGTGGAGACACCTTCTGTTGGGCAGAAAAGTCGACATCTTCACCGATCACAAGAGCTTCAAGTACATCTTCACACTGCCGAATCTGAACCTCCGCCAGACTCGTTGGGTCGAAATGATCCAAGAGTATGATCCAAGCATCGAATACACACCTGGCAAGGCGAATGTGATTGCAGATGCTTTGAGCAGAAAGGCATATTGCAACAGCCTTCTTATCAAGCCGTTCCAGCGTGAGCTTTGTGAAGCTTTCACGAAGATCAAGCTCCAAGTTGTTCCGCAAGGTTTTCTGGCAAATCTTCAAGTTGCTCCTACCTTGGAAAATCAGATCCGTGAGGCCCAACTCAGCGATGGTATGGTGCAGAAAGTGAAACATGGTATTGCAAAGGGTACTCCAAAAATACAAGTGCTATCGCGTTGATGAGAGAGATACCTTGTTCTTTGACGACAGACTTGTGGTTCCCAAAGGTGATCTCAGGAAGCTCATAATGGACGAAGCACATGATTCTCTCCTTTCCATTCATCCTGGCAGTTCCAAGATGTACCAAGACCTCAAGCAATCTTACTGGTGGACACGCATGAAAAGGGAGATTGCCCAATTCGTGAATGAATGTGATGTCTGCAGAAGAGTGAAGGCAGAGCATCAACGTCCAACCGGTCTTCTCCAACCTCTTCCTATTCCCGAGTGGAAATTCGACCACATTGAAATGGATTTCGTTACTGGCTTTCCTAAGTCCAAGAGAGGGAATGATTCTATCTTTGTGGTGATTGACAAGCTTACCAAAGTCGCTCACTTCCTTCCAGTCAAAGAATCCATCAATGCAGCTCAACTGGCAGAATTGTACACTTCCAGAATTGTGTCCTTACATGGCATCCCTCAAGTTATCTCCTCAGACCGTGGAAATTTGTTCACTTCTAAGTTCTGGGACTCCTTTCAGTCTGCCATGGGCACTAAGATCAGGTTCAGCACTGCTTTTCACCCTCAGACTAGTGGTCAAGTCGAGAGAGTGAATCAGATTCTAGAAGACATGCTCAGAGCCTGTGTCATATCTTTTGGCATGTAATGGGAAGATTGCCTTCCGTTTGCCGAGTTCTCTTACAACAACAGCTTCCAAGCAAGTGCCGGCAAAGTTACGTTTGAAATCCTCTATGGCAGAAAGTGCCGTACCCCTCTCAACTGGTCCGAGACAGGCGAACGTCAACTTCTTGGCAATGACTTGATCTCAGAAGCCGAAGAGATGTGCAAAGTCATACATGAGAATCTCAAGGCCGCTCAGTCGCGTCAGAAGAGCTAGTATGACGGCAAGCATCGTGATTTGGCCTTCAACATTGGGGATTATGTCTATCTCCGTGTTTCTCCTATGAAAGGCACCCAAAGATTCGGTATCAAAGGAAAGCTTGCTCCTAGATACGTCGGGCCTTTCAAGATCCTTGGCAAACGAGGCGATCTAGCCTATCAATTTGAGCTACCTTAAAACTTCGCCAATGTTCATGATGTGTTCCATGTGTCTCAACTCCGCAAGTGCTTCAAGACACCTGAACGCACCATTTCGTTTGAGGAGATTGATCTTCAACAAGACTTGTCTTACCGAGAGCATCCAGTTGCTATTCTCGAAGAAACCGAGCGCAAGACCCGCAACCAGTCCATCAAATTCTTGAAAGTCAAGTGGTCACACCATACCGACCGAGAAGCTACGTGGGACCGAGAAGATCACCTTCGTTCCGAGTACCCTTCCTTCTTCCAGTCCTAGATCTCGGGACGAGATCTTTTTGTAGTAGAGGAGAGTTTGTAATGCCCCGGATATAATACTTTCCCTTTTGGGCAATATATAATATCTTTGGCTTCATCAGTTCCATTCCGGGTTCTTCGTCTTTTCGGGTTTTCGTCTTTTTGTCGTGTGCGTGTGTTCTTTCATCCATATCATGTTGTCATGTGCATTGCATTGCATTTGTGTTGTCGTTTGCATCCGGTCTCACTCGTTTCTTTCCGTTGTTCGTTTCGAGTTCCGGAGCTCTCTCACGTGTCCGTGGCATCCCCGAGGCCTACTTTGGTGTTTGGCCGTGTAACGTTTCCGTTTTGGCGTGAGACTTGTCGTGTGTTGTTGCTTTGGTGTGTGTAACCCACCTGTCAAATCTCGTCGCGTTTGGAGTTCGTTTGGTGCTCCAACAGTTATTCTGGTGGGCTAAAAGTACCTCCTCTTTGAGGCCCAAGTCACCCTTCCAACAGCCCACCAAACCAACCCAAACCCCTCCCTTCATCTAGGCCATCCAATTGTGATCGTGTGGCCGAAAACCTCACCTCATTTGGACAACCCTAGCTCCTTGTGCCTATATAAACGTCCAACTCCCCCAATTTTCGCGTCTGAAACCCTAATGCTTCCACAGTGCGCCGTCGGTGCTTCCACCGTTAATCCCCGGTGCTTCCACCGTGGAACCGCCGTGCTTCCGACGTGCAGCGAGCCGTGTATCCACCGCACCGCGTCCGTGCTTCCGTAGTGCCGGATCGGTGCTTCCGACCTGACGCGCGGGTACCACGGGGTCATCTTCAACCTCACCTCACCTCGCCGGAGTTACCCGCCGCCGCCGCCGTTCCCGTCACAGCCGCCGGCCGCGTCGCCGCCTCCTTCCTCCGCCGCCGCAACGGGCCTCGCCGGCCGTGCCTCCCTGCCGCCGCGCCACCCACTGCCGCCGGGCGCCGCCCCTCCGCGCCGCCACCTCGCGCCTCCCCGGCCGCCGCCGGTCCGGCCAGGCCGCGCCGCCGGTCGGCCGCCCTCCTCCCGTCGCCCTCGGGCGAGCCGCCAGTCGCCACCCCGCGCGAGGGAGCCGGTCCCCTCGATCGATCGGGGATCCAGCGCCCGATTGGCCGGGCCAACCCTAGCGGGCCAGGTGGGCCGCGCAGCCCACTCCGCCAGGTCCGCGCCAGGTGGGCCGGCCCAGTCCGTTCCGCCGCCAGCCTGCGTTGACTTTTTCCGTTTGACCCGAGGTGGTTTTTTTCTTCTAAGTCCCTGGTTAAGTTAGTTTCTGCTGCATATTTGTTTTGTGCATAACTTTTTGTGTGATGGTCCGATTTGAGCAAATGATATGTCAAAATGACCGTCGAGACTTGTACTACGTTTTGTTCCATTGTGCCATGCATGTTTGAGGTCATCTAGATGCTTAAATATCTGTTGCAAGAGTGCTACTTGTTATAAACTGCTGTTAGAAGTTCTTTTCATGCCATCTTTGCAATGTGATAGCTTGTTGCATGTTTATCCAAATGAAGCAAATGATATGTCCACATGTTCATCATGTCATGCTCTACATGTTGGTTGCTTTAGCTTGCATGATAGATTTCATCTTGCCAAGTTTATCTCCTTTGCAAAGTGCTATGTGGCTGTTATGTCGTTAAACTTGTTACGAGATGCCTCGTTGAGGAGCTCGTTGCTATTGATGTGGTTGTCCCCTTGATGCATGCTCAGATGTTTTGGACTCCCCATCATGTGTACTTTGTTGTGGTGCTTACCACTTGTCTTGATATGCTTTGAGGTGACTTAAACTTGCTCTCAAAGATGCCATGATGTTACTACTGTTTTAACACTTAGTGAAATTTCACAAAGTCTGGAATCTATAATTTCCAGATGCCATGTTTGCTTGTTGTTCTAGGCCAATCCATGCATGTTTTGGGGTGACTCTTGACGATTCCTTGTTGTCTAAGTTGTTGGCTATCCATTCATGCTCTCACATGGTTATTTGAGTGGCTGTAGCATATTTAACTCTGGCTCCCAAGTTGCAACAAATTACTGCTGTCAGGTTTTTGTTATCAAGTTCAATATGTCATAGCTTTTTGCTATTGATCCATGCTTCCTTTGGAGATGCTCCAATGAAATTGTTTGCTGTAGGAGTTGTCTAGTTTATGTCCATGCCCATTGCCATGATGTTTGAGTGCTGTAGGCCATTTATCTATTGCTCCGAAGTTGCTATGTGGCTGTTTCAGCTTGTGCATGTTTATTGTTTCGGGTGTAACTTTTAGCCCGTTGCTCCGTTTTGAGCAAGTCCTATATGTAACTTGTGTGATTTTGCGTGTAGATTCATATTATCCTCTTGTTATCATGTTTTGAAGCATTTTGCTTGATGCATATTGTTGTGTTGTAACACTGTGCTTCCTATGTAGACTTTTTGTGCTTCCATAGTGCATCTGTTTTGCTTCCATAGTGCATCAGTCATGCATCCAGTAATTTTTCTGCGCATTGCATCTTGTTTGATTTCGTGCCTTGTGTGTTTGTGTTGAGTAGAGCCGGAAGCTGAGCACGAGTACGAGAACGAGGTTACTACCGAGGTTGAGAATGAGGAGCTTTCTTACGATCCCATCGACAACTCTTTAGGCAAGATGACCGAACCCCGATAACATTACTATCTTTGCCTATTGCTAGAAGTCTCGATCTATAGTTTTGCCTCGATGCCCATGTTTTCCTGTCAGCCTCCTATTTGTAACCATGAACCTGTTTAACCACCCTACCTACGCAAACCATTGATTAGCTATACGTAGGCTTCGCTCAGCCCCTCTTATAGCATTGTTAGTTGCAGGTGAAGATTGAAGATTCTTGCTTCTTGTTGAAGCTTGTTGGGATATCACAGTATATTAATTATTAAATGAAATCATCTATATATTGGTAATGGGTGAGTGTCTAAGCCTTTTGCTTGGTGTTTTGTTCCACTCATGCCGCCTTAGGAACCGTATAAACCGGTGTTATGTTCCTTGATTATGCGTTCCTCACACGGTTGGGGTTATGTGACCCCCTCGATAAACCACTAAGTGCTAAGTCTTTTCCAGCAAGTCCCAACATTGGTACTATTCGCCTAATAACTAAAAACTTGCATAGGGTCTTGCAAACCCGAGTTCTTAATCAACAACCCCCGGGCCAGTGCTCCTCATGAGTGTTGGTCCGAACTGAGCGGACTGCGGGGCCACCACGAGGAAACTCGAGGATTGGTATACACCTGTAGGATGTCTCATCCGGTCGTGGCCTGAGGCTAGATATGCGCGGCTACTGTCAGGGTGTCGGCACGCCGGGAGGATTTGCTGGATTAGCCTTACCTTAGTCGGAGTATCTTGAGCACGGGATTCCGAGAATACTCGGGCCTTCCCACCTTGGAATTGCGACTCCGCGGATCGTGGGCTTGTCATGGGCCAAGTTGGAACACCCCTGCAGGGTTATGAACTTTCGAAAGTCGTGCCCGCGGTTATGTGGCAGATGGGAGCTTGTTAATATCCGGTTGTAGAAAACTTGACACCATGTTCCAATACACTACCAGCGTGAGTACCGTGACGGTCATTTTTCGAAAGGGATTCGGGAAGTGAACACGTTGGGGTTATGTTTGACTTGCTTTAGTTAGGATCACTTCGTGATCATCTCTCGACCGAGGCACCTTCTCTTCTCTCTCTCTTTTACGTAAGCTAGGCTAGTGCTGCTGCAACCTCTTGTTCTTTCTTCAGCCTTGTTCCACACCCAAGGCTTGAATAGTCGTGTTACCCGGGAACGGGATTGCTGAGTCCTCTGTGGCTCACAGTTACTTCACCACACCAGATGCGGGTACGATGGTGAGCTACACAGGCGATGGCACTAAGCTAGACTAGGAGTACGACGAGGAGCGTAGCCGTTACTATGTGAACTATCTGGTTGATCAGTAGAGCTTCTACTAGGATTCGATCTAGACCTGTGGTTTAATGTTATGTTTGGTATCTTTCATTTGGATCTTACCCTTAGATGGGCTGTGATGTTTATTTGAATGATGTTTGGTCATGTAATGTATTTGGGTGACGTGGCGAGTGTAAGCCAACTATCTTTTCAGCTTTCATCCCTAATTTTACATGAGATGTGCAAAGGTACCAAACTTGCGATCATTCTAGAATGGGCTTATATCTTTAAGTCGTGCCTCGACACGTAGGAGATATAGTCCCATCCTGGGCATTACACTACTGATCACGACGATCAATCGATTGAGATATCATCTTTCTTCAATGAACACACAAACACAAGGATATCCCTTTGGTGATGAACTAAGTGGGACAAGCTTTCATCTTCCAACTCTCCAACACTACAGGAAATGTGTGAACGAGTGACCTTCTGTCAGTGACCCTGGAAGAATTGGTCATAGTTTATGACCATTTCAGACCAATTGGTCAAAAGCTGTTCGGGGGGCTCCAAACCCTAAGCTATAACGACCATTTTGGTCAGAAAGGTCGTAATTTCCTTACACGAAATGGTCATAAAGCATATAGCACTGGTCCGCTGCCTTATTTCTAGCTGATCATGACCAATATAGATGGTCATAACCTTGTAGATTGCGGTGGGTTGCTACGACTAGGCGCCACCTAATCAGTTTTGCCTATGTGTCATGTCCATGTGGGAGTTTTTTCCCTAGGTTGTGAAGCAACCTATATTTCTGTCATTCCCAAAATTCCCCAAAAAATCTCATAAATTCTTTGGGTCATATCTTCGTCAAATATGTAAAAAACCTTCCTTGCCTAGTTCAAAAATATTCATTTTCATATTCTGTTCAAAAAAACACTTTGTGAAGGAAGTACCGCTTGGGCATGTCCAAATGGTATCCATTTTCTACAGTGCTTTCCTATGCCCAAATAACTATCCTCCACCAAATGGCAGCTCAATCCATTCATTATTTTGAGCCCAACTTCAACATTCGTATTTATGTCCACTATGGTACTTTGCAAAGCAAGTACCACCTAGACTCCTCCCTTTGAGCTGAAAATTTGTGAAGATGGTCTTCTTAGTAACTGATCATCCTCAACTAAAACACACGCCCATTTGCCATGTGCATTTCCCGTACCGCTAATCAAACACTTGGCTGCTAATTCATGTTTGAGCATCGATTGGTCTACTCGTGAGAATCTTATGTTGTAATTTTCTTCCTAGCACCTACCTGGGGAGTGCCCAACCCACTAGACATGCCTAGGCCGCCCAGAACACATGGCAACACCACAGTCACGCGGTGACCATGCGGCGAGCATGCGAGTTTAAGCGCTCTAGAGTTAGGGCCCTCGACCACCGCCCAAATAAATAGCAAACTATGAGGCATGTGTAGTTCAAATTTGACCCGCTTCCAGCTGAATCGGCCGAAATTTGTCTTTTTTACGAGAGGTGGATCAAAACTTTTTACACCCAACCATTTTGTCAATTGTGCATTAAATATGTCCTAGTATTTTAGAAAATTGATTTGGTCCAATTTTGCAACCATTATTTGGGAGGTCCTTCACAAAAAAACCTCCTTTTGGGCACTCGAAAAATGGAAATTGATTTTTTCGTCCAAAGAAAATGAAAACTTCCTTAGGTAATATTGTTTGCCGTTCCAAGATGCACCCTTGTGCACCATATGAGATCATTTGAACAAACTATGCCATGAATGTGGCCATAGGATTGATCATTTGGCTTGAAAGCCATGAATCTTCACGCATGATAGCTCATTTCTGAGAACACTTTTTTAAAAGAATTGCCATATTACAAGTTTATTATTTTTCCTGGTAACTTGGTCATATATAATGACACAATGTGAAGGTTTTCCAATTTTTTGATTTTTTTGAATTTTTTATGCCTGTTTCAAAATGCGGTCAAAACGGCGGGAATGACCGTTCCTAGCTAGTGGTTGAATCTTGGAACACTTTTGGTGTTTCTCTAATTAAATAGATACTTTTTTTACCTAAAAATGATTTTTTGGGGAAAATAAAGAGGAAACTATGAGGCAGCTGCAGTTCAAATTTGACCCACTTCCAGCTGAATCGGCCGAAATTTGTCTTTTTCACGAGAGGTGGATCAAAACTTTTTACACCCCACCATTTGGTCAATTGTGCATTAAATATGGCCTAGTATTTTATAAAAATGATTTGTTCCAATTTTGCAGTAAATATATGGGAGGTCCTTCACAAAAAAACCTTCTTTTGGGCACTCAAAAAATGGAAAATGAATTTTTCGTCCAAAGAAAATGAAAACTTCCTTAGGCAACATTGTTTTCCATTCCAAGATGCACCCTTGTGCACAATATGAGATCATTTTAACAAACAATGTCATGAATGTGGACATAAGATTTATCATATGGCTTGAAAGCCATGAATCTTCACGCATGATAGCTCGTTTCTGATAACACTTTTTAAAATAATTGTCGTATTACAAGTTTATAATTTTCTGATAACACAATGCGAAGGTTTTCCAATTTTTTGATTTTTTTTTAATTTTTTATGCCCGTTTCAAAATGTGGTTAGAACGGCGGGAATGACCGTTCCTAGCAACTGGTTGAATCTTGGATTTTTTTTGTTCTTTCTCTGATTAAATAGATACTTATGTAACTATGAATGATTTTTGGAAAAAATAAAGAGCAAACTATGAAGCAGATGCAGTTCAAATTTGACCCGTTTCCAACTGAATCGGCTGAAATTTGTCTTTTTCACGAGTGGTGGATAAAAGCTTTGGACAACCAACCATTTGTTCAATTGTGCATTAAATATGGCATAGTATTTTAGAAAATTGATTTGGTCCAATTTTGCAACAATTATTTGGTAGGTCTTTCACAAAAAACCTCATTTTGGGCATTCGAAAAATGGAAAATGATTTTTTCGTCCAAAGAAAATGAAAACTTCCTTAGGCAACATTGTTTGCTATTCCAAGATGGACCCCTATGAACCACATGAGATCATTTGAACAAACTATGCCATGAATGTGGCCATAAGATTGATCATTTGGCTTGAAAGCCATGAATCTTCACACATGATAGCTCATTTATGAGAACACTTTTTAAAAAGAATTGCCATATTACAAGTTTATTATTTTTTATGATAACTTGGTAACATATAATGACACAATGCGAAGGTTTTCCTATTTTTTGATTTGTTTTGAATTTTTATGCCCGTTTCAAAATGCGGTCAAAACGGCGGGCATGACCGTTCCTAGCTAGTGGTTGAATCTTGGAAAATCTTTTGTGTTTCTCTGATTAAATAGATACTTATGTACCTAGAAATGATTTTTGGAAAAAATAAAGAGTAAATTATGAGGCAGCCGTAGTTGAAATTTTACCCGCTTCCAGCTGGATCGGCGGAAATTTGTCTTTTTCACCAGAGGTGGATACAAACTTTTGACACCCAACCATTTGGTCAATTGTGCATTATATATGGCCTAGTATTTTAAAAAAATTATGTGGTCCAATTTTTCAACAAATATATGGTAGGTCCTTCACGAAAAACTCATTTCGACCAGTCGAAGAAATAGAAAATGAATCGAGTGTTTACCCGAAATAAATCATCATTGTTTGAAATCCTAAGATACACATATGTGAAAAATATTGGGTCATTTAAACGTACAACATGTGGCTAATGTGTTGAGTGTATACCCAAAATAAGAGGGTAAAAAATATAAAAGAAACAAACGAGAAAAAACACAATCACATATGCTAGATTCTTATTGGTGGAACCATTTGTCACACGGATCGATGACATGGCAGACATCCATCCATCCATTGTTAGCAATCAAACCATCCATCCATCTGAAGAGACCTACCACACCAAACCCTACCCAGATCACTCTTCCTCCCTTCCTCCCGCCGCCTCCCTCTCTCTCTCTCCCTGATCCAGATCGCCGCCGCCTCCCTCTCTCTCTCTCCCTGATCCAGATCACCGCCGCCTCCCTCTCTCTCTCCCTGATCCAGATCGACGCCGTCTCCCTCTCCCATCGCTGGCGGCGGCGCCCTCCTTCCCTCGCCCTCTCCTCCTCCACTCATCATGTGCGTCTCCACCACGCCATGAATCCCAGCGACCCACCCCATCTCCGCGCCCGCCTCGGCAACCAGCTCTACCGCGCGTCCGAGTCCCATCCGTGTCCGCGCCGGCTATGTCTCCGTCTCATTTCATGGCAGGTGACCCGCACCGGGCCCCGCGGCGGGGGAATGGCGGCGGCCTCGTGTAGATCCAATCGGGACCACGTGTGGTGATCCTCGTGTAGATCCGGACCCTCCGTCGGCGCCGCCGGAGCACGCCACCGGCGAGGACGGCTCCTTCTCCGTCGCGGCCGCCAGGCTCCCCTCCCGCAACGCCTCCTCCAAGTACGACTTCGTCAAGGTCAGTCCCTCCCCTCCTCCCCACCCAGGCCGAACCCCCCTCACTCTCGCCACCATTCAGGCTCATTTCGTCTTCTTCTTTGCCGTGATTGCGCCGTCAGGTCAAGGTCTGGCTCAGGGAGAACGCCGACCATCACTACTATTAGTAATCTTAATCATTATTATTCACATGTCTCTGTTTTTTAGTCCGCTCGGTCGAAATTGGGCTTAGAGTTCAGACATCCCAAGTGGGCGCCTGCCTGCAACTGCAAGTGGGATGTTGATCATGCTTCCTCATTAACTAATTTGTCATTCTCATCTAGTCACCAGAACTACCCACACAAGTCAACATGCCATGTTTATATGAATTGTTTTGTATCTAATGACTAGTTGTGGCACTGATTAAAAATCTCCGGGCAACGAGGTAGTAATCAGTGTCCGTGAAGCAACGTTTATAATATTTGTATCCTAACATGCAAAGGAGTAATACTTGACCGCTCGCTAGCAAGATTTCAATCATAATCTATGCATACTTCTTTATGATATTTGTGTGCCTCCATCAATCGTCTCTGGCATCATAGGATACAAGATACCAGAACTAGCAATTCTTGTCTTGTTTATGTTTTGCAATCTCAGCTTATCTAATAAAACTGGCAATTATAGGATACAAGATACCATCACTAAAGATACCAATTATGGTTTGCCGGAGATATGTCACCAAATTATATACATAGAAAGTGTGTGAAGGTGGAGGAGATAAGAAGATTATAGGAAAGTGATCACGAGCAGAGAAGACCAACAAGGCATCTTGTGCATGCTTTGTTGGTACACTTTACCTTTCTCTGTTCTTTCTCTTTCCCCTATAAAGATCTTTGATTTACAGTAATGTGTGTTCTAATTATTAAGATTTCATATACTGTCGTGTGATGGGAAGTGAATGTTTCTCACACTCGGCCTATCTGCAGTTGTGTCTATTTTATGAGCCCTTGAAAGCAACCTGTCTTACTCATCAATTAATGAAGTTGCTCTATTCTGCATCATCAATTAATGAAGTTGCTCTGCGAAAATTAAGTATGCTGGTACCTTGTTGAAGGAACTAGTATAGGCATATGATTAAGTACACCCAATTGAATGATTGTCATCATCATCTGATCTGAATGCTAATAAACTGCTTTCATTTCACCACGCGACCTTGTTCATACTGTGATATACAACAACTAGGTATCTGATCATGCTCTGTTCCTTGTTGAATTTCTAGGCGATTCCGACATCATCAACGCAACACCAGCTGTACAAAATTACTAAAAATTCCCATGCTGTACCCTGTTCAAACTATGCTGCATATCAGCGCATTCTAATGGTTAATGTGCATGCTCAACTAGAAATCAGAATTTCCTCTGTAAGATGTTGTTTGTCAGTCGTCCAACGGCAACTTGGTTCTAATTATCTTCTTAGTGATGTTGTGTTGTTCTGCTTCTGAAGTAGTACTGCTTTATCCAAGCCTGGATCTCCTATATATTGTAGTCCTGCCATGCAATCTGATCACTTAAGATATTATATAAACATCATGTTGAGATAGTGCTGGTCATCGTGTTAAATAAATTGTAACACTGGTAGTCTAATAGAAATTTTGATCAAATTCGAACTTTCATATGCTTATAAAGCTTTCTTATGAACATTCATCGGGATTTTAGCATGGCTGCTGTTGGCCCTTTGTATTAATATGTAATTAGTGTATGTACAAACTGAATGTTAAAATGACAGGGATTTCTGATGGCGGTGGTGCACATCCCGCGCCAGTTCAAGGTGCCGGACTGGTTCCTAAACAGGAAGAAGGACTACAAGGATGGGAGGTTCTCCCAGGTCGTCTCCAACGCCGTCGACATGAAGCTCAGGGATGACCTTGAGAGGCTCAAAAAGATCAGGTATAACCTCGCCATTCCCTGTTCTTTTTTCCCCTTACTATTGGTTAATATATGACTATGTGCTAGATTCAACTACTGAAGATGCTTGCACTTCATATCAGGACTAGCAGTTTGTGTCTTGCTTGGTAGTATACAGTTTAATTTGCTATTATTAGCTAGGGTTGTTGATAGACTTAATTTTCTGCTGGAAGTCAAATCTCCTAAACACTAGAATGCCTGAAATACCAGGGTAGCAAGTACTAGCCCTGTGCTTCATTCTATGTACCTTTCTAGTGTCTGTGCATGTATGGGCTAGCTTTTGGTGTAGAATAGTGAGTTGATGCTTCTTTCTACAGAAATACAACATGTTAGCTCTATAGATGTTTACCTACCTGCAACTTCTGCCAGCTCTAACTTGGTTATACAACAGTTCAATTCAGTCACTCTTACGGGTGTTGATACAGTATTGTGCAAGTTCTATGGTATGTGAGTTCCTTCTATTGCTGCAAGCATTGACACAATATGTCATGTGCAGGGAGCTCCGCATCCGAGTCTCGTCCATCCTCGACTGCAAGGAGCTGGGCCAAGGGAGCAAGCAGCGCTGCTCGTTACTTGAGGCCAGATCGAGTAAGATGGTGCAGCATGGCGTGTGGCGGCCTATTTTGCTTCCAAGAGCAGTACTGTTTATTTGAAATGAGATGTACTCGTCTACTTCTTAGTAAAAAATTGAATGATTGTCATGTACTGTCTATGATGTAGTGAGCTATAGGAGTGAAATGAAATTTTTGTTTGCTGTTGTATGTGTTACTTTCCTGTAATGTGTTGTGTACATTTTACTTGAACATTAAATTCTCCAGAAAAATGTTCTTACTGGACCTCATAGTGGCCACGACCCAATTATACTTGTACTATTAAGATGCCATGGCCCAAAATAACCTGGGCTGAAAATCGATTCAGAAGTACTATAAGCAGGCCTCGACTCAAATAGAAAATAGAAACAAAAAGGAAATGAACTATGTGGAAAGGTAAAGGCCCATGATAGAGAAGGCCCCAAAACATCAAGGAAAAAAAATCATAAATGGGCTGAATTAATGGGCTCGGCCCATATAGACACCTAATCGGACCGGGCTGATTCTTGTGCCACATCAGGTTTCCACGTCGGATGCCTACGTGGCCTGGGGAGGCTGCTAGTGACCAAAACAAGACAGTAGGCATATTTTGGTCGTAAATGTCTATGACCTTCTCACAGTGAAGGTCGTCAATTTCAGTTTACGAACGCCAGCTTTTGACCATCTGTTTCGTCACAAAAAGGTCACAAATGGAAAATAATGACCATTCAGTGACCAATAGTCAAGGTCACAAGTTGACATATTTCTTGTAGTGCAAGTTGTCGTTTAGCTTAACCAACTAGCTCGGGGGTATCCAACACAGATTCCTGGAGAAAGGGTGGTTTAGAGAAAAACCAACATGATCACGAGCTCAACATAGCGATCAGGGAACAACCTGGTAATACTTCCGAGAAGATATTCAAAAAATCACGAACCACCGATATGTTACTAAGGTAGGAAACAATCTTTCTTATTAGGGCAAGGCGATATGATCAAAAGAGAGAGAGATTGTCACAATCCTAACTCATTGATCGAAGAGTGCACCAGAAAAATGGACTAGGTAGCACGATCAATCTTAGAATGATGATTCAGTAACCAACACACTAAGAATGAGCTTATTGTCCATTAGCTACCAAGCAACGGAGTTGCTAGGAGTATTGATTTCACACAGCATGATTCACTTGTCAGTATTTTGGTTATAATAACACGGACACCGAGCAATGAATAATAATGGTGAGATGTATCACTGGATCAATAGTTCATAGGAGGTTGTGCAATTCCCATGGAATTCTTGACATAAAGATGGCAATACTCCAAGGTAGAACAGAACAAAGCTGGATTGGCATTTTGACCTGCGAAATACAACTACTCTGACCCAATCCTGGAAATGGACGAGGTTCTGGAGTTTGTTTATCCTAGTCATTCCAGAATAGAATTGCTTGATGGACCACAAGAGTAAAAGGCATCGATGAACACGAATGCACAACTACTCTTGACTATCAACTGATAGATGGGGGTCATAATACAACTAAAGAGGGACAACTCAAAGGAACATATAACTTTCTGAGTTGTGGATGCATAGATTAGCTTGTCGAACTAGTTCAATATATTTCTTCCGGATAACCCATGCAGAAAGGTAGGACTTGCAGAGTCACAACATAGAATCAAGAACTCCTCAAGAGCACTCTTATTGTGATCTTTTTGTTTGAAGAACTTCGGCCAAGGATGGTTCATGGTGTTGGAAGAATGATACACCACGGACCTCGAGGACTATCGCAAAGGTTACTAATATCCTAAAGGAACTAGCAAACAATATCAACATGAAGTAGGGTGAATCTCGGGCTCAAGAACCCAAGAATAGAATACCTACTAACTAAATGGCATCACGGGATGCTTTTGAGAATGATGGCCAGAATCATCACACTGTGAACACAAAACATGGCTAGATTACTAGGTGATTCCCTAACACACCTAGGGTCATAATAATAGCTCCAAACTGTATGTCGAGGCAACAGAGTACCTCAACACACCGACTAGTGTGGTTAATCTGGCCTAAAAGGACATCAAGAACAGAGAGGAATGATTTGCAAATGCATCGGATTGTTTAGAAACCTAGGATCACTCGGACAACATAACAGTTGTAATTGCTCAAAAAGGATTTTGGAGACTCATACAAATGGTACTATAACCACTCAACATCATAATGTCAAGGTTCTGAGACCAACTGTTTAACACACTAAAGTAGTAGAAACTGAACTCAAAGTTCAATCCACCATTAATGTCATCCTGATAGATAGATGACAAGCCTAGTTCTTACTCCCCGTGGAAAAGAAGAGGGTGACTCATATCAGAAGGACATAAGGTAAAGGAGTAAAAAGAGCCTTACGTTCCCTTCCACAATCAATTCCCTTATATAACTAAAGAATTTCTAGACACGACTTTGACCAGTTTGGCCGGGTAATCCTACAGGCAATCAAGGTATGATACCAGCGCTGTCAGGACCCCGATCCCAAGTCACACCGGTCTAGCATGTAACACATCATATCACTTTGCAGCCTCACGCACGGTATCCCCACGGGGGCCACCTTACTTGGCCCGGGACCATTTGCGCATTTGGCTCACGTATATGATAGTGTCGATAGCATCCATATGACAAAGAATCCGGGCCGACATGACTAGTTATAAACCAAAATTGGCGCTAAATTATAGGTACATGCATACATGACCCAACAATGCACGTGTCGGTCAGCAGCGAGTTTGCCGGGCTGTAGCAAGCTAACCGGACTCCGGTATACACCGCTTGACATTTCCCCATAGGGGACAGACACAAGAACAAGGAAGGACACATGTCAGTCAATCCATGTGTTCCGGAGTAGTAGCAAGCTACCAAGGCTCAGTGGAAGCACTAGGAGGCATTTCCCCATAAGATAGGCTACCAAGGTTAAACAACTAGGTGTCAGATCCCACACATACCAATACATGATACACGTACGCATAACATTCAAGTATGTGTTGTACAATATGGCATCACAATATAACTCAACAACTCATATAGATAAAGGCCCAGAAGAGCCATCATAGCACTTGTTACAAATAGGGGTCACATGACCCAACATACAGAGCATACTGGCAACGGAAGCATAAACATGCCTGAGTACAGACATCTGAAAAGGAAGAAGGCTATCAAGCCTGACTATCTACCAGACCCTCCCAAGATTACAAGATTGTAGTTGAGGTAACAAGCTAAACGTCGAAGTTCACGCGGAACCACAAGTGAGACTGAAGTCTCTCACCAAAACATAAATTAAGCAAACGTTATTACAATTGTACTCAGCAAGACTTACATCAGAATTAGCTACATATGCACCAGTATCAACAAAGGGGTGGTGGAGTTTGACTGCAGCAAGCCAGCTTTGATTCAGTGGCTAACCTATACTACGACTGCAAGTAACTCTTTTGAGGTGGCGCACACGAGTCCGCATATTCGCCAAATCAATACACCACTATGGATCCGCTCCCGTCTCCCTACGAGAACGCCATCCATAACACTCATGCTTATCTTGTGCATTTTAGAGTATCCACTTTCACTTGTCTATGAACTGTATAGGCAACCCAGAGGTCCATTACCGCGGACGCGCCTATTCGAATAGATCATTTATAACCCTACATGGATGTACTTCTTCACACACGCTCTTGCCACCTACCGCCTTGTACATGTCAGGTATCTCGGCAACCCTCAAGCAGAAGCTTGGAGAGGGTGTCGGCCACGACCTGACTAACCACACAAGTCCCTAGTCCAGGTTTATCACCTATTCAGGTTCCATCCGCAAGGAGTCCGACTGAGGTTTCCACGTACGGCCGCGAACGATGTGTACAGGGTTCCCAGGTCACCAAATGGGCTACTCGGTACACCGGGCCACGTGCCTACCGCATCACAGCCCACCCCTCGGGTCAGCGCAGCGCATAGCTTCTAGCATACTACAAACACCAAAAAACTACTTGCAACTCCCGGACATAGGACATGTGTAGTTAATAAGTCGAGAGGGTCCATTGATTTTGGGCCCAACGCGTGGTAGTAGTTGTTCATGGATCACAAACACATAACTCAATTCCTGAGGACGGTTTCGATGAGACAACCCACCATGTACTCCTACATGGCCTCTCATCAATACGTTTACCAAATCGTGTTCACACACTTAGATCACACACAGTAGGACATGTTCATCACCATTCCAATTCATCCCCGATGAATCGGACCTGACTCAACTCTAAGCAATACCAGGCATGACAAACAAGCATGAATGAGAAGGCACAATAGGGCTCAAATAACTCTGACTCATGCTAGTTGGTTTCATCTATTTACTGTGGAATGACAGGTCATGCAGAGGAAAGGGGTTCAACTACCGCATCATGTAACAGTTGAAGCGTTGTTATCCTAATGTGGTAAAAGAGACCAGGAGCGAGAGAGTGGGATTGTATCAGAATGAACAAGGGGGTTTTGCTTGCCTGACACTCCTGAAGATAGTATAGCTCTTCATCGGTGTCATCGAACTCATAGTCGGAACTACGTCCATTGAGAGGGACAAACACCGGCAAACAAGAGAGAACACAATCAATGCAATGCGACAATAAGATGCATGATCATGACATGGCAATATGTCGTGGATTGAGCTAATGATACTAGCAACTATATTAAATGAAGTTGGTTTGAACCAAAGGTTCAAATTCTAACTCCATATGTGATTATTCAAATGCCATTTAATTTATTTGACCTGGTCAGTAGGTATAAGTTGTTCAAACATGCATACACATGCCATAAGCAGAATCCTCATATTTTTCTGATAATTTTTCATATACAAATTATTCCATTTGGAGTTACGGTTGATTTTCTATGAAATTTAGAAGTTTTGGAAATTTTCTGGAATTTCCTGAATTAGTTTTAATCTAGAAATTCCTTTACTGCGTCAGCATAACGACGGAGTGACGTCAGCAAGTGAACAGTGCCGGTCCAGGTCAAACCTGACCAGTGGGGCCCATTGGTCAGTTACCCATTAGCTAATCCCTGTCAAAACCAACGCTGACTAGGTTTAATCCAGTAGTAGGGCCCGCTGTCAGTGGCAGTGAGGTGGCTAATTAGGGGGTTTTAGTCCTAATGACCATGCCACATCAGCTATCGCCGGAGTTTGGCCGTGGGCGCGCCTCAGATTTGAGCAACGGGCGGTGGCTTGGCGCGATGAGGGCACCGAGGAGGAGCTCTTGCTCATCCGCATCCAAAGGACCGGACGGGAGGCTGCAGGGTGGCTGGGAGCAGCACCGGCGGCGAGCAAGGTGGCGGCGAGTTTCAGCCGCGGTGGGGAATGGAGCTAGGGGACGAGCGCGAGCACGAGAGAAGAGGGGAAAATAAGAGGAGCACGCGGCGGTTGCGCTGAGATGCAACGACAATCTCCAGCTTCCCGAGGAAGGAGACGACAGCGTGCGGGCGTTGCAGCGCTCCCGGCATTGTGTGGCATCACTAGGACGGCGAGGATGATGCGGCGGAGCCCCTGGGTAGCTCAAAGAGACAAGGGGGAGGCTGTGGCCGCGGTGGTGGCGAGCGGCGGCGACGAGCTCGCTTGGTGGAGAGAAGGAGAAAGCCAGGGGAGGGGATGGGGTCACTGAGGGAGAGGGGAGAGAGTCAAGAGGGGTGCGTGTCGACGTCCAGGGGCTCGGGGAGGGCGGCAGGCATGCATGAGGTGGCCGGCGCGTGCGCGCTCGCGGCGACCACACGCCCTCCTGCCTAGGCTGGGCTGGGCCAGCTACAGTGCTGGGCTAGATGTGTTGCTGCAACAGGTAAGTGGCCCAGGTTAGGTTTCTCTATCTCTATCCATTTTAATTTTCTGTTTTTCTTTCTTTGTTTATTTTTTTGCCACTATTTTCAAATAGAACAAATCCAAATCAGTGACAAAATTCCTCTGAATACTTTTATGTTGTTGAAAGGACTATTCCAAATGCACATAAAATGTTTCAGGGTATTTGGGAATATATTCTATACATGTTATGAATATAATTCCAAATGCAAATAAAATAATGATTTAAATTCAGTGCCCAAAATATTCCACAAAATGTTCACCATTTTGGTTTGAACTTGAAGCCTTGCCAAAATTGTCACACATTGATGAAGGGCATTTTGGGTTCATTGAAAATATTTTTATTTGAACCTTGTTGAATTCATTTGGTGCTAGGGTTTGAACATCCCCATTTCAAGTTTAAATATAATTTAAACATGATGACGTGATGAGCAAGCCAAGACAAACAAGGGCTCATCTACGGCCGCGACAACTGAATAATTTTAAATTTCAGCATGGATATCATGTCGTTCCATGTTGCCTGTAGAATAAAATACAAGGCGAAAAGAGGGAGCGATTACGTTTCACCACAAGGGGAACATGTTTCCTTGTCGGAACCACGAGGCTTCTCTGAGAGAAGCTTCGATTTGTAAGAGGTTTGCAATAAAGCTTGGCCAAAATTGGCAATGTTTTACCACAACATATATGTGCCATGAAGTGACACCATGCCACCTTTGATGACTTTTTGGTGAGTTTTGGATTTATGGGGATTGAAAAACTGAGATTCTAAATGTTTGAGGACGAGCCAGGACACTGGTACGATTGTAATTCATTCCCATTCCTGGCATGGGACCTAAACATGCACCCAAGGACACATATACACTTTTTCTAGCCATTTTGGTGAACTTGAGCATGTATGTATAGTTCAAATTTGAATTATGGACATGAAATGCCTAGGAAACTCAATTAGTGTATAAAAAGGCCAAACGGACCCTGAATAAGTTTAAGTTTCATCATGGATATCCTCTTGTTCCATGTTGCCCATAGAAGAAAATACAAGGCTAAAAGAGGAAGTGATTACATTTCGCCACAAGGGGAACACGTTTCCCTATCGGAACCAGGTGTCTTCTTTGAGAGAAGCTCCGGTTTTTAAGAGGTTTGTAATAAAGCTTGGCCCAAATTGGACAATGTTTTTACCACGTCATATATGGGCCATGCCGTGACACCATGCCAACTTTCATGACTTTCTGGTGAGTTTAGGATTTATGGGGATTTAAAAACCGAGATTCTAAATGTTTGAGGATGAGCCAGGACCCTGGTATGGTTGTAATTCGTTCCCATTCCTTAAATGAGACCTAAACATCCAACCAAGGACACATGTATAATTTTTCTAGCCATTTGAAGTTCAGATTTGAATTATGGACATTAATTGCCTATGAAACTCAATTAGTGTATAAAAAGGCCAAAAGAACCCTGAATAATTTTAAGTTTCGGCACGGATATCCTGTCGTTCAATGTTGCCCATAGAAGAAAATGGAAAGCGAAAATTGGCAGTGATTATTTTTCGACAACAAGGGGAACATGTTTGCCTATTGGAACTATAAGGCTTCTTTGAGAGAAGCTCTAGTTTGTAGAGGTTTGTAATAAAGCTTGGCCCAAATTGGACAGTTTTTTTACCACGACATATATGTGCCATGACGTGACACCGTGCCTACTTTCATGACTTTCTGGCGAGATTAGGATTTACGTGGATTTAAAAACCGAGATTCCAAATGTTTGATGACGAGCCAGGATGCCGGTATGGTTGTAATTCATTCCCATTCATGGCATGGGACCTAAACATGCACCCAAGGACATATGTATAATTTTTCTAGCCATTTTGGTGGAATGGAGTATGTATTTGTAGTTCAGATTTGAATTATGGACATTAAATTCCTAGGAAACTCAATTAGTTTATAAAAATGCCAAACGAACCCTGAATAAGGTTAAATTTTAGCACGGATATTTTGTCGTTCCATGTTGCCGGTAGAAGAAAATACAAGGCGAAAATACAAGGCTTATTTGAGAGAAGCTCCGGTTTGTAAGAGGCTTGTAATAAAACTTACGCCAAAATGGACGAAACAATTCCTCGACATATATGTGCCATGTCGTGAAACCATGCCAAGTTTCATGATTTTAGGGTGAGTTTTGGATTACTGGGATTTAAAAACCGAGATTCTTATCACGAAATGTTTTCAAATAGCACACAGTTCACTCATGAAAGTCGTGTGCCTACCAAACCGTGGCCGAGACCCCCCATGCCGCGCACGCGATGCGAGTCGTGCGTTATGATTGGCCTGAACACAAACCCCACGAATCGTACGTCAGCACCGTTGGATGCTCCCAGATCGATCGGCAACCCTCAGCCTTTTCTAAGAGCACATGCAGTACATGGGTAAGCACTGTGCACATGCATCGTGCTAGCTCACGCTTCCTTCTGTAGTACATTTTCTAAACATGCTACCTTTCCCGCCACTCCTTTCATCGGTTTCCAACCTCTTCTCCCATCAGTTTCCCGCTACCGGTGCCAGTGTTGATTGAAGGCTAGACGGCAACACACCAGCCATGGAAATATCGCACACAGTTTCTAAAAGCACAAATGTGCATTATAGGAGGGAGTAGGGCCCATAGGGTGACTAGCGTGAAACGCCTTAAGGCAAGGAGGCAATTCCTATCAGCAAGGTGCTGCTTCCTATCCGCTAGCCTAGTCGAATAATGCAGAAGTTAAGCCTGCTTGGGCTGCAGTGGTCCAAAAGATGGGTGACCTGATGGGAAGTTACATATATCAAGATTCATTTAATCACCATGACACGATCATTATAGAGATAAAGATATAAATATCCCTATAGTTACCTTATCTCTATAATGACCTGACATGATGATTATATAAACCTTGGGATCCTTGCTTTGCTAATTTTTAGGCTATGCTTTTAAAGGTTATTTTTTGTTGTAAAATCACCACGACTACGCAATCGCGAGCAAATGGTGGAGGTACTGGCTTAACCGTGTGCGATGCAAGTGCGATGTACAATCACCACGACTGCGCAAGCTAAAGGCGGGTAAGTTTATTTAGAAATTTGGACAAACCGTGTGCGATAGACCAGCTAGCTAGTAATGTAAAAACAAACTACCCGCCTTGAGCGTTGCAAAAATCGGCGGTTCCGCCACTTTTCCTTATTATCATACACACATATTCTTATTGGACCGTGCGCAATCTTTGGCACTCCCTCCCCGCATCAACTCCTTTACCCAAAATTTACTAGCCGATGTACTTCAACCATCGCCCACACTCCTCCAACACCGCCCTTATAGTAATATTGTAGTAGCCGAGGCATTTGAACCGTCGCCCTCCCTCGTCCACCACCATTTCCACCCACCATTACTTAAATTTTCAGTAGCCACGGCGTATCCTCAAACACCACCATCCCCCTCCATAGTCCCCCAACCCGGCCCCTCCCCCCTCGAACACTAGCTTGCGGCCTCCGTCGGTGCCGCCGCCAACCCATGCTGGTCTACCCGTTCCTCCTAGCTTATATAATAAAGTTCAGGTTACCCAGCGATTCCCATACCGTCGCCCCACTCCCGTGACTTTTTAGATGAGGCCCGCAGTGTCCCTCCCCGCCAGATCCACATCCCTTGCTCTAGAATGTCACATCCTTAGCTCGACCATGTATCCTGGAGAACCCAACAAGCGTTCGGCCAAGAAGAGGTTTATCATGGCCTATCCGGCGGACATAGGCGAGGTGGCCGCCGTTCGCCCCAACTTGTCGATCCCGGAGCACCACATCGCAGCGGAAGCTGGCGAAGACGTTGACTACGTTGCCATGCAGAAGGCTTCATGTCAGCGGGCTTGCGTATTACTGTATCTCGGGAAAGCTGGCTACAACATCAAGCTCGTTGAGAGCGACGGCTTTACATGAGCCATGTCACATGTTACATGGTCCAGCCCCAACCCCTCTAGTTCAACCGCCGTCGATCTCTTCGATGGCCCTGCCACTGATCTCCTCCGCCAAGCGGTCAAGGATTTTCGATCCTTATACGCCAATTTTGTCATTTCTGAAGGACATGTTCTATGGCGGCGGCTTGGGATCCTCAATTGCCAAGTCAAATCTCATCAACCACGACCATGAGGAGGGCACCCACAAAGGTTCTTCCAAGGTGAAATAGCCCCTCTGTGACATCAAAGAGCGCAGCATGGGTCTGTGCTCTTCCAACTAGAAGGATCCCGTCCATGAAAAGTGAGGCAACATCCTATCAGCAAATCTTACCTTTTCTATCTTGCTAACCCGTACCCTTTGTTGTAGTAGCATTTGCCGTGCGGTGCTATAACCGTGTCGTGTTTAATTATTTCAGTTATGCAAAAATGTATTGTTCGATAGGGCTATGTGATGTTTAAGTATGAATTGTCCACTTTAGTTTCACGAATGGCTATATTTTGTTGTTTATACTGAGTAGATGCCTTGTTTATCTATGTTTGGTTGTTAGGTTGGTTGCAGTGAGCATTTTTTCAGTTATTGAGCCAATGCCTTGTTTATATGTATTTGGTTGTTAGTTTGGTTGCAGTGAGCATTTGTCCAGTTATCAAGCAGATGCCTTGTTTATTGTATTTAGTTGTTAGGTTGCTTTTTTGAGCATTTGTCCAGTTTTCAAGCAGATACCTTATTTATCTTTATTTTCTTGTTTGGTTGGTTGCAGTGAGCATTTGTCCAGTTTTCAAGCATATGCCATGTTTATCTGTATTTGCTTATTAGGTTGGTTGCATTGAGACACTGTCCAGTTTTCAATGGCTATATTTGGTTGTTATACTGATCATTTATGCCTTGTTTATTTCAGTCATTCAGAATGTGTTCTTCATTATGTGCAAGTAAGAACTGTGCCACTCGACTTCATCAATACCAATTTGAATGTCTATATTTGGTTCCAGTTATGCTTGGTGTAGTTAACACATGCCCTTTATTTCAGTTTTACACATTTATCCAGTGTGCTGTTTAAGCATTACCTATGTTCTATTCATTTTCAACAATACCAGTTTGAATTGCAATATTTGATGGCTATTAAGCCTGTTGTCGGTAACATTGCCTTCCATTTTATATATGTTTTAATAGCATGCTGAAACCAACACATTCCAGCTATCATTTGTAGATGATGTTTTTACCTTTGCTATATTTTTTTGATGTTAAGGTCGTTGTATTTATCATGCCTTTCAACTACTTATGTAGGACAACAACTGGAGTGGCCATAGTTTTTCGCCGAGGTTAGCTCATCCCTCGGCTTGTACTCCCCCGTCGTTCCATAATGTAGTGCATATAGATCCATGCCTGGGCACTTGTTAGCTTCTAATATTGACTTGTTGCTTGTAGGTACATATGCCCTTGTTAAGGATCCATTTATCGACCCTTTTTGCGTATGGGGCAATGAGATATTCATGAACAAGCATCAAGTGAGGAAACTAATAAGGATTATTAGCAAAAAGATATGAATGGTGGCAAGCAAATTATTAGTTTATGCTCTATCCAACACAACAATGAGTTGTAGGATGGTAACTACAAAGTCTGCAGCCTTCTCTTTTTACTGCCCATAATGAGTTGTTAGACAGCACTATCTGAATCTTTTTCGTTCGTAGTAGTTCCCGAAGAAGTTCACTCAAGATTACCTCGCAAAGTACATGATTGGTGGACATGAAATGAAGGTTAAAGTATTTCATCCAGACTACAATGAGCATCGAGAAGTCGAAATGAAGACAGTGAAGGATGGATGGGCAGCCATCACAAGGGGTTGGCCTAGAGTCGTGCGCACATTACGCATGGAGGAGGGCACAATATGGGCATTCCTCTTCACCTTATCCAACAACCAGAATGTCTTTCACCTCTCTCTTTACCGTATTTAGTACAACTATGGTTCTTCATTCTTTACTTGGTGCTTCTGTAGTTCTTCAGTATATGTACCTGTGCATCAAATTATGCATTTGTGGTTGAACCTATATTTGTAATAAACATGGTTGGATATGAAATAAGTGATTCCTACTATCAAATTCAAAACATATGATTTTTAAATTAGGGATTAATTAGGGATTACACTGCGCACGATTGGCGAGAGCGAAACGTCTACGATAGACGTGGAGATCAGACACGTTTCTGGGATCTGCTACGTGTGCGATCAATCTCCACTTCACACACGATCAACCAAGAAAAAACATGTGCGATCAATCTCCACTACACACATGATCAGCCAAGAAAAAACATGTGCGATTAACAACAACATTGCACTCAGTTCTTTCTTATTTAATGTTTGCGATAGTCACCTTATCACACTACAGGAATCAGCATCTTTGCCGTTAGCCATGGCGGACGGCAAAGGCACTCCTGGCGGACAGCAAAGACCTTTGCCGTCAGCCGGCAGACGGCAGACGTCAAACCGTCCAGTTGAACGAGCTTCGGCAAAGGGCACATTGCCGTCTGCATGCGGAAGACAAAGATGCAAAGGCCTTTCCTGTCAGCCAGTAGACGGCCAAGAACTTGGATGGCAGGCCTGCCAGGTTAGGTTCGTTAGCAGTTAACGACGTGTTTTGCCGTCTGCTGGCAGGCGGAAAAGATGCTCATGTCTTTGCCGTCTTCCAACAGACAGCAAAGCATGCCATATTGGCAAGCCCAGTGCACCCCAGGTTGCATAGGCAGCTTCCATGTGGCAGCTTTGCCATCTGCTAGTAGACGACAAAGCTCTTTGCCGTCTGCCCACAGACGACAAAGATCCTGTATAACCCCTGTTTTTTTTTGTTTTTTCTTAAATTCACTCAATTTCACAGATATATATACACAAGCATACCAACACATATCCAACACATTCTAGTGACATGTTTGCAACAACACATATCCAACAACATGTTTGCAACAACACATATCCAATAACAAGTTTCCAACACATATCCAACAACAAGTTTCCTCCAACAAAGTTCATCTTGAAAAATCAAAACAAAAAGAAGCACAAGGAGAAGAGTAGACTTCATGAACAGAAGCTCCTCATCTAAAGCAAATCTGCAAATTGGGAAAGAAGAAAGTTAGAGGAAGAAGAAGAAAAAGACTAGCTAGAAGAAGAAGAAGAAGAAAAAACTAGAAGAAGGAGAAAAAGAAGAAGAATTTTTCTTTTCTTTCTTTTTCTCTACTCATCTTCTTTATCTTCTTCTTCTTCTAACTAAGGTAGGTAAAAATGCCATTTTTAGCTAAGCTAGGTAAAAATGCTAAGTGTAGGTCATTTTAGATCTAAGCTAGGTAAATAGGTGTGCTAATTATGTCATAGATGAACTAGCTAAACTAATTATAGATCATTATTGAGCTATCCTAGGTAGTTATACCATTTTTAGATAATTAAGCATATCAAGTCATTTAAGAGAAAAAATTGCTAAGTATAGGGCATTTTATAGGTACCCTAGGTAAAATATGTCAGTTTGGAGCTAAGTAAGGTTATTATGTCATTTTCGAGGAAAATAAGCTAAGTATAGGTCATTTTGTTGCTAAACCTAGGTTATTATGCCATTTTTTACCCAAGTGAGCTAATTATATCATAAATGAACTAGGTAAGCTAATTATAGATCATTATTGAGCTATCGTAGGTAGTTATGCCATTTTTAGCAAACTAAGCCTATCAAGTCATTTAAGAGGAAAAAGTGCTAAGTATATGCCATCTTATAGCAATCCTAGGTAAAGTATGTCAGTTTGGAGCTAAGTAAGGTTATTATGTCACTTTCAAGGAAAATAAGCTAAGTATAGGTCATTTTGGAGCTAAACCTAGGTTATTATGCTATTTTTTACCCAAGTGAGCTAATTATGTCATAAATGAACTAGGTAAGCTAATTATAGATCATTATTGAGCTATCCTAGGTAGTTATGCCATTTTTAGCTAACTAAGCATATCAAGTCATTTAAGAGGAAAAATGGTAAGTATAGGTCATCTTATAGCTATCCTAGGTAAAGTATGTCAGTTTGCAACTATGTAAGGTTATTATGTCACTTGGGAAAACTTACCATCATCACGGAGGTGAAGGACCGGTCGGGTGTGCGCTAGTGCCAGACGGAGAAGGACCGGTCGGCGTTGCACAATTGAGAAACGGAGAAGGATCAGTCGATGCTTGTCGGGAGGCATGCTGCACCAATGATCATTTGCAACGTCTCGCTAGCATGATGCAACTGAAATGTGAATACTAGTAACTAATGAAACTCAACTTCTCCGCTATATCAATCTGGGGCATCGGCGGAGGGGTCTGACTGTTTTTCTCACACATGGACTACACATTTTGTTTTCACGAGTCAGTCATATTAGTTAGTAATGAAACGAACATTACATGCATGATTTTCCTAATATGCAGGAGAAACTTACCACGAGGAGCTCGTATAGGGCCCGGTGACCTGCGTCGTTCCGGTTACTCTCATCCTCCATCATCCTAGCCGTCCTCTCCTCCAACTCCTACTCCCTCTACGCCGCCTGCTTGTTTTGCAAAGCCAGAAGCTCCTGGGCCCTAGCCTCGATGGCAAGCTCCACTGGCCGTGGACGAGGACTCATCTCAGGAAGAGAGCTCGTCTGGCGCTTCTTGATCTCCCGGAGAGTTCTAGGACACCGTATCAGTCCATCCCCAATGGCTGCCGAGCCATGTTTCCTCCCGTCACCAGATTGCATCACGAGCTCTGGATCAAAAGAACTCTAGCTCGGGTTGAAGTCTTCCTCTTTCATCGCCTTCCCCCAATCTCTGTACCTCATGAGCTTGTTGAGGGAGGAGTTGTTGGTGAAGCTCTCTAGATGATCGAGGTCAAACTCAGAGAATGCCTTAGCCTTCTTCTACGGGGCAGTATTGGCCATGGCATATAGGTCGTACAGTGGTGGCACCTCCTTCTTGTGGTGATGCGCCTAAAAGAGAGGAACAACATATTAGTTAAGGGCTCAAGAAAGCATGAAGATTGAAATTACATGAATCGTAAAGCAAACCACATACCAAGTGATCCCCGTACTCAAACAGGTTGGAGCTCCCTTGATGGTGTGGCACACCTTGGATTTGAGCATGCTTATCTGTGGCCTTGTTGTGGGCGGCTAGCCATTGGGGAGAGCACCCCTCATCCACCAACGCCTCCCAACAGTCCATCTTATCCGCACACCATCTCGGGGTCACCTAAGTTAGACAAGAGAAATTTCAGTGCTACGCCTACGAATCAAATCAAGGAAACTAAGTACAAGGCCTTAAGAATAGGTAAATACCTTCATGTATTTCTCCTTACTCAGATACTTGGCGCGGCACTTCTTCTTCTCCCTCCTAATGTGAGTAGAGGCGTGGTAGTCTCGAACGACCTACACTCGAGCCTCGTGCCGTAAGTTCTGAAATAGGCGCTTGCACTCGGCTTCCATAACCTTAGCCGCATCCGCCTCGTCTTCCTTAGCACACCTCTAGAAGATCTGCAATCAAACAAGACAAAACTTATTAGTACAATCACTAGGTACTATTGATTTTCAATTCTGTAAAGGAGAAATTACCCAAAACCGCCGGATCACAATGTCGGCCGCCATCTCGCACAACACACCGTTGACCCTCTCCCCCGGCGGGGCCAGGGCAACCACGTACATCTCCCAGCTTAGTGCTAGCTGTGGAACCTCACCCTCACCGGGAAACGTGACCCACCCCGAGGAAGTGGT
Source organism: Secale cereale (assembly GCA_902687465.1). Taxonomy (NCBI): domain Eukaryota; kingdom Viridiplantae; phylum Streptophyta; class Magnoliopsida; order Poales; family Poaceae; genus Secale; species Secale cereale. Next base: position 317,002,012 of record LR738711.1, on the reverse strand, counting down.
GCTGGCAAAGCACACCAAGGACCTGGTTGGGCCTGTGGACACCACGGGCTTCTATCCAACACGTGCAGTATGACAAGGCCAACACATTACATATTAACATGACGACAAAATGTTAAAAAAGAGTCAATGCACTTACTTATCCCCGTTAGGCACAGTCAACCACCTCTAATCGCGGGTCGGCGGCACAGGCGGGAGCTTTGTACCACCACGTTTGTAGACCTTCTTGCCCTTCTCAACCAGCTCGCCCTCGTTATAGCTATCGTCAGACCAGGTCTCCTCGCCATCAGCATGGCCACTAGGCTCCGGAGTCACATGGGAGGAAGACTCTGGGACCCGAGTCTCCTAAGACGAAGACTCTGGGACCCGAGTCTCCCAGAACAAAGGCTCATCGGCCCGAGGCTCATCGACTAGAGGCTCATCAGCTCGAGGCTCGTGGAGCGGAGTCCAAGATGGGTCCACCTGAGATGGAGCACTAAGGTGGTCTGGAGAATCAGCTGGGGGTGGCGGCGAGTAAGGCGCATCAGCCTTAATACCTCTCCCGCCACCACGTCTACCTCTAGCAGCCCTCTTCGGCTTCCCCCGACCTCTCGCAGCCAAAGAAGAAGTGCCCGGCGATATCTGCTTACTGTCATCCAGTGCTCTCCGGAGGTGTTGGGCTGGAATAATAACACCCCTCCTAGTTCGTGCCGACGAAGGAGGCTTGGAGCACTCTCAACCCGCGCCCACCATCTGTCAACACCTGCAATGACAAAGAGTAAACGAAATAAGTACAACATAAACACAATAAAATATTTAAGTGCGTATCATCATCATGAACATAATAGAAAATTGAACATAACATGAACTATTAATAATATATATGTATATAATAATAATACATGTGTCGGGGGTCGAGGTGTCGATGGTGTTGTGTTGGGGTACTGTGTCGGGGTCGGGGGGGGTGC
>LR738711.1:316926890-317000913 GCA_902687465.1 Secale cereale | reverse complement strand
GGGGTGTCGAGGCGGGGTCGGGGTGTCATGTCGGGGTGTTGAGGCGGGGTCGGGTGTTGGTGGGATCGAGGACCGGCGATCTCTTCTCCTCCTTCTCTTCTTCTTCTTCTTCTTCTTCTTCTTCTTCTTCTTCTTCTTCTTCTTCTTCTTCTTTATTTTCCTTTTTCCTCTCCTTCTTTTTCTTCTTCCTCTTTCTTTTCCTTCTTCCTCTTGTCTTCATTTTCTTCATTTTCCTTTTTCCTCTCCACTTCTACCTTTTCTTCTTTTGTTCTTTTTTTCATCTCATAAAATTTACTAATAACTAAAATATGACTAACCTAAAATGTGACTAAATATGCAACCTAAAAGAGCAACTAAATCAACTAACCTAAATCAACTAAATCAACTAACCTAAAAAGCAACAAAATCAACTAACCTAAACAGCAAGAAAAAAAAGTAAGCAAAAAAATGAAGAACCTCACCAGGGGGCGGCGCCGTGTAGCGGGGGGCAGAGCGGCGACGGGCGGAGGGGCACCGGGGCGGTGGGGCGGCCGCAAGGCCTGGGCGAGACGCAGGGGCTCCTGGGCGGCTGGCGGCCTTGGCGGGGCGGCGGGGCGACTTGGTGGTCGGGGCCGGGGCGAAGTGGCGACGGGCGGCGGCTGTGGGGTTTCGGGGCGGGGCGGGGCGGAGCAGCGACGGGCGGCAGGCAGGTTTCGGGGTCACGGGAGGAGAGAGAGAGAGAGGGAGACGAGAGATAAAGGAGGTGGGGTGGTGGGTCATTAACCCCGTTAATTACAACTCTCATTGTCGTCTACCAGCGGAGGGCAAAGAGGGGGTGGACCGTTGCAACGAATTGGCATCTAGTGGACCCCACCAGCATATTTTTGTCGTCCGCTTCTAGACGGCAAAGATTCTTTGTCGTCTGCCAGTGGACGGCAAAGTGCTGGCATATGGCAAACACCTTCTTTGTCGTCTGCCACTTCTTTGTCGTCCTCTGTTTGCTAGCTGAAGGCAAAGACCTTCTTTGGCAGACGGCAAATTCCCTGATTCCAGTAGTCTCACACACGCTTCGAAATTATGGACTGTTTGTGATGTTGTGCGCATCGCAAACGTTTGGTCATAAAAGAATGCGTGCGATAGGTACTTGTTGGATTAACCGTTTGGGATGGACATACTAACGGAAACGTATTCCTTGGATTGTAACATCCCAAAATTCTAAATTATGGAATGTCATATTAAATAGATAGTTTTGATTGCTTGTGTGAAGTGATGTGTGTAATTGGGTGAAATTTGAAACTATTGAAAGTTAAATGAGAGGGAATGAAATTACTTTCCCAAACTTTCACATTTGCATTTATGATCTCTGTGAATTCAAATTCATTTCATCACAAAACACTAGAGTGAAGATGATATGACTTCTTCCATTTAAATAAATGAAAATGGTTTTGAAAAGGTTTGAATTCCATTTGAAAATATTTCAAATTTAGAAACTTTATGCAGCTCAATGATTTCCATGAGAAATATAAGAAATATGAGTTGGATGTTCCTTTGAAGTTTTTTTTAAACTCATTTTTTAAAAAATTGGAGTTATTTGGGTTTTTATACAAACAATTTTTCTCCAAAAATAAAATACATGGAAAATAGGCTAAACTGATTCCCTACAAGAGAAAATTGGAGACAAATGAGTTGGAAGTAATCTTTGTATTTTAATATATTTTATTTTGATTTTTAAATAAACCAGAAGCACTTTTTGATTTATTTAAATTTGTGAGGATTTTATTTGACTCTAGAAAAATATTCATGTTCTAGGAAATCTTTTTCTGAAATTTTTGATTTATAATATGCCTATATTATATTATTATTTATTTTGTTTTTATTTATTTTCCGTTTAAGAAAAGCGAACTGGGCCGAGCCAGCCGAGCGGCCCGCGCCGCCTTCCCTAACCCCCCGCAGGAGTCCGCCAACTTCTAGGCCACCCGAGACCGCCCCCGACCGCGGGTGACCTGCAGCGTATGAAGCAACAACCAGGAGAAACCCTACAGATGTTCATCCGACACTTCAACATCGTGCGCGTCAAGATCCCCAAGGTTACGGACGAGGCCATAATTTCAGCGTTCTCAGATGGTGTCCACGACGTCAAGATGAAGGAGCAGCTCACCATCCACAAAGACCTGTGCACGTCCCTGGAACTGTTCAACCTAGCGACCAAGTGCGCCAGAGCTGAGGAGGGGCGCCTCTCCCTCATCGAGCTCCCCGTTGCTGAACCAGAAGACAAGAAGGCCAAGAGCAAGGACGTAAAGCGCAAAGGAGCGGCAGTGCTCGCGGCTGAACCAGAGATGAAGCGCGGCTGTGACTACCCAAAATCATCCAAGAATAGCCGGGCGTTTTGCGCCTTCCACAACGTGCATAGCCACAACACCCACGACTATCAAGACCTCAGGGCCCTCCACAAAGGACGCATCATCCAACGCCCCGAGCGCAGCAACCGTGGCTAGGGCCATGGGGGAAGTCGGACCGGGGGATGCTGGGACGACTGCGGCCCCACCCAGGACTGGCGCGATCAACCTCGAGAGGACCGTTGGCACGATCAGCCCCGTGAAGGCGCGTGGAGGGACCAACCTTTTGAGGACCGCACTTAGGGCAAGGCTGGTGATACGTCTCACACGTATCTATAATTTTTTATTGTTCCATGCTATTATATATTCTGTTTTGGATGTTTAATGGGCTTTATTATACACTTTTATATTATTTTTGGCACTAACCTACTAACCCAAGGCCCAGTGCAAATTGTTGTTTTTTGCCTATTTCAGTGTTTCGCAGAAAATGATATCAAACGGAGTCCAAACGGATTGAAACCTTCGGGAGAGTTATTTTTGGAACCATATCTACACAGACGACGTGGTGTACATGTGAGGGAACGAAAGAGGTGGCCATGAGGGCAGGGGCGGGCCCAGGGGGGCAGGCGCGCCCCCCACCCTCATGGGCCCCCTCTGGCTCCCCCGGTGCCCCTCTTCCTCCTATATATATCCTTGTACCCTGAAAACATCAAGGCAACAGACGAAACCCTAACTCCACCGCCGCAACCTTCTGTTCCCGTGAGATCCCATCTTGGGGCCTGTTCCGGAGCTCCGTCGGAGGGGGGATTGATCACGGAGTGCTTCTACATCAACACCATAGCCTCACCGATGAGTTGTGAGTAGTTTACCACAGACCTTCGGTTCCAAAGTTATTAGCTAGATGGATTCTTCTATCTCTTTGGATCTCAATACAAAGTTCTCCTTGATATTCGAGGGGATCTATTCGATGTAATCTTTTTGCGATCTGTTTGTCGAGATCCGATGAATTGTGGGTTTATGATCAGGATTATCTATGAACAATATTTGATTCTTTTCTGAAATCTTTTATGTATGATTTCAATATCCTTGCAAGTCTCTTCGAATTATTGGTTTGGTTTGGCCTACTAGATCTATAGTTCTTGCAGTGGGGGAAGTGCTTGGCTTTGGGTTCAATCGTGCGGTGTCCTTTCCCAGTGACAGTAGGGGCAGCAACACACGTATTGTATTGTTGCCATCGAGGATAAAAAGATGGTTTTATATCATATTGCTTGAGTTTATCCGTCTACATCATGTCATCTTTCTTAAGGCGTTACTGTGTTCTTGTGAACTTAATACTCTAGATGCATGCTGGATAGCAGTCGATGTGTGGAGCAATAGTAGTAGATGCAGAATCATTTCGGTCTACTTGTTACGGATGTGATGCCTATATATAATGATCATTCCTAGATATTCTCATAACTATGCGCTTTTCTATCAATTGCTCGACAGTAATTTGTTCACCCACCATTGAATTCTGCTTTCATGAGAGAAGCATCTAGTGAAACCTATGACCCCCGGGTCTATCTTTATCATATTACTTTCCCGTCAACTAGCCAATTTCTGTTGTCGTTGCTTATTTACTTTGTTTACTCTCTATTCTTATACTAGAAATACCAAAAATATTATCCTATCCATCAGATCTCACTTTCATAAGTGACCATAAAGGGATTGACAACCCCTTATCGCGTTGGCTGCGAAGTTCTTATTTGTTGTGAAGGTGCGAGGGACTCGCGCATGGTCTCCTACTTGATTGATACCTTGGTTCTCAAAACTTGAAGGAAATACTTACGCTACTGTGCTGCATCACCCTTTCCTCTTCGAGGGAATACGACGCAAGTTCAAGAAGTAGCAAGAAGAATTTTTGGCGCCATTGCCGAGGAGATCTACGCAAAAGTCATATACCAAGTTCCTATCACAAACCCTTATCCTTCGCATTACATTTTTTGCCTCTTGTTTTCCTCTCCCCCACTTCACATTTGCCTTTTTCCTCCGCCTTTTTGTTTTCTTGTGATGCCATGTGCCCTCTATTAGCTTGCATCTTCGCTTGCTAAATTATGGATCCTCATCCACTTGCTAATCTTTTTAAGAGATCCAATTATGATGAACCAATTGCTAGTGAGCTTCGTGCACTAGATTATCTTTTTGAGGTTTTGCTTGAAATTCGATTCCGAAAATTGTGATGAAGTGTTGAAAGAAGAAAAGTATGAAGTGATTCACGATAGCTCTTTTATAAATTCTAAAAAATGTCAATTGTATTAGTTATATGCAAAACTCTAAGCTTGGGGATGCTTATTTTGCTATGCCCATTACTTGTTGCAATGATCATGATTGGGGTGGTGGTTCTTACAATCTTGAAATTTTATTTAATCCCCATGATATATATGAGATCGATAATAATATTTGCAATAATATTGAAAGTCGGTTTGGAAGAGTGTCAACTTTAGATCCCACATATATGGAGAATGTTCAATCTTATGAAATTTTTGATAAAAGTGGGTTTGGAGAGGTCATGACTTTAGTTAATATTGATCCCACTATTTTGGAAGAGTGTTAACTTTGCATGCATGTTGATCATGTTGATAATATGTTATGTGATAGCTATATTGTTGAATTTGCTTATGATCCTACATGCAATTATTATGAGAGAGGAAAATATGGTTGTAGAAATCTTCATGTTACTAAATTACCTCTCTTCCTTTTTGAGATTGATCTTGTTTCTTTCTTCTTCCTTGCATATGTTAGATCTTGCCTGTCTTGCTAATTTGTTTTCCTATAAAATGCCTATGCATAGGAAGTATGTTAGACTTATATGTGATTTTCACATGCTATATGATGCTCTTTTTGTGCTTCAAGTCTCGTCTTTCATGTGAGCATCATTGAATTCTCAAGCCTATCTTAATGGCTATAAAGAAAGAGCTTGTTGGGAGGCAACCCAAATTTCTTTTCTTTGCTTTTGCTTATGTTTAGGAATAAATATTGCATGTAGATTCTGTTTGGATGTGGTTTTGTGTTTTAGTTAGTGTTTGTGCCAAGTAGAACCATTGGGAAGACTTGTGTGAAGTTTATGTGATCGTGCTGTAAAAAATAGAAACTTTAGCGCTCACGAGATTGGCTTTAATTTTTACTGGAGAGTGCTTTTTAGTTGATTCTTTTTGCAGATGATTAATAGACTAATTCCACATGTCCACCAATTTATTTCAATTTTTTTAGAGTTACAGAAGTATTCGGAAGTTACAAATTACTACAGACTATTCTATTTTTGACAGATTCTGTTTTTCGTGTGTTGTTTGCTTATTTTGATGAATTTATGAGTAGTATTGGGGGGGTATGAATCATAGAGAAGTTGTAATACAGTAGGTTTAACACCAATATAAGCAAATAATGAGTTCATTACAGTACCTTTGAGTTGTGGTTTGTTTTCTTATACTAACGGAGCTCACGAGATTTTTGGCTAAGTTTTGCATTGTGAAGTTTTCAAGTTTTGAGTATGGCTTTGATGGACTATGGAACAAAGAGTGGCAAGAACCTAAGCTTGGGGATTCCCAAGGCACCCCAAGGTAAAAATCAAGGACAACCAAAAGTCTAAGCTTGGGGATGCCCAGGGAAGGCATCCCCTCTTTCGTCTTCATCTATCGGTAACTTTACTCGGGACTATATTTTTATTCACCACATGATATGTGTTTTGCTTGGAGCGTCATGTATGATTTGAGTCTTTGCTTTTTAGTTTACAATAAGAATCCTTGCTGGACACACCTTTTGAGAGAGATGAATATGATTTAGGTTTTATTAGAATACTCTATGTGCTTCACCTATATCTTTTGAGCTAGATAGTTTTGCTCTAGTGCTTCACTTATATATTTTAGAGCACCGTGGTGGTTTTATTTTGTAGAAATTATTGATCTCTCATGCTTCACTTATATCTATTTGAGAGTCTTTTAGAACATCATGGTAATGTGCTTTGGTTATAAAACTAGTCCTAATATGATAGGCATCCAAGATGAGTATAGTAAAAACTTTCATACAAGTGCAATGAATGATAGGAGAAGTTCGATACTTGATGATTGTTTTGAGATATGAGGATGATGATATTAGAGTCATGCTAGTGGAGTAATTGTGAATTTGAGAAGCACTTGTGTTAAAGTTTGTGATTCCCGTAGCATGCATGTATGGTGAACCATTATGTGACGAAGTTGGAGCATGATTTATTTATTGAGTGTCATCCTTTGTGTGGAGGTCGGCATTGCGCGATGGTTAACTCCTACCAACCCTTCCCCTAGGAGCATGCGTTGAATACTTTGTTTCGATAACTTGTAGATTTTTGCAATAAGTATATGAGTTCTTTATGACTAATGTTGAGTCAACGGATTATACACACTCTCACCCTTCCACCATTGCTAGCCTCTCTTGTACCGCACAACTTTCGCCAGTACCATACACCCACCATATATCTTCCTTAAAACAGCCACCATACCTACCTATCATGGCATTTCCATAGCCATTCCGAGATATATTTCCGTGCAACTTTGCACCGTTCCGTTCATATGACACGTTTCATATTGTCATATTGCCATGCATGATCATGTAGTTGACATCATATTTGTGGCAAGGACACCATTCAAAATTCATTCATACATGTCACTCTTGATTCATTGCACATCCCGGTACACCACGGGAGGCATTCACATAGAGTCATATTTTTTTCTAGCTTCGAGTTGTAATCTTTGCGTTGTAAGTAAATAAAAGTGTGATGATCTTCATTATTAGAGCATTGCCCCGTGTGAGAAAGGCCAAATAAAAAAAGAGATGGCCCAAAAAAAGAGAGATGGGGGGGGGGGGGCTAATAAAAAAGCCCCCTCCAAAAAATGAGAGAAAAGAGAGAAGGAACAATGCTACTATCCTTTTTCCACACTAGTGCTTCAAAGTAGCACTATAATCTTCATGATAGAGAGTCTCTTATTTTTTCACTTTCATATACTAGTGGGAATTTTCATTATAGAACTTGGCTTGTATATTCCAACGATGGGCTTCCTCAAATGCCCTAGGTCTTCATGAGCAAGCAAGTTGGATTCACACCCGCTTAGTTTCTTTTGATGAGCTTTCATACACTTATAGCTCTAGTGCATCCGTTGCATGGCAATCCCTACTCACTCACATTGATATCTATTGATGGGCATCACCATAGCCCATTAATACGCCTAGTTGATGTGAGACTATCTTCTTCTTTTGTCATCTCCACAACCACCGCTCTATTCCACCCATAGTGCTATATCCATGGCTCACGCTCATGTATTGTGCGAAAGTTGAAAAGTTTGAAAAAATTTAAGTATGAAACAATTGCTTGGCTGAAACCGAGGTTGTGCATGATTTAAATATTTTGTGTGATGAAGAAGGAGCATAGCCAGACTATACAATTTTGAAGGGATAACTTTCTTTGGCCATGTTAATTTGAAAAGACATGATTGCTTTGTTAGTATGCTTGAAGTATTATTATTCTTATGTCAATATAGACTTTTGTCTTGAATCTTTCGGATCTGAACATTCATGCCACAATAAAGTAAATTACATTGAGAATTATGTTGGATAGCATTCCACATCAAAAATTCTATTTTTATCATTTACCTAATCGAGGACGAGCAGGAATTAAGCTTGGGGATGCTTGATACGTCTCCAACGTATCTAATTTTTTTTATTGTTCAATGCTATTATATATTCTGTTTTGGATGTTTAATGGGCTTAATTATACACTTTTATATTATTTTTGGGACTAACCTACAAACCCAAGGCCTAGTGCAAATTGCTGTTTTTTTGCCTATTTTAGTGTTTCGCAGAAAAGGAATATCAAATGGAGTCCAAATAGAATGAAACCTTAGGGAGAGTTATTTTTGGAACCATATCCACAAAGAAGACTTGGAGTACACGTGATGGAACGAAAGAGGTTGCCACGAGGGCAGGGGGCGCACCGCTCTCCCACCCTCATGGGACCCCTCTAGCTCCCTTGGTGCCCCTCTTCCTCCTATATATATCCACGTACCCTGAAAACATCAAGGCAATTGACAAAACCCATATTCCACCGCCGCAACCTTCTGTTCCCATGAGATCCCATCTTGGGGCCTATTCCGGAGCTCCGCCAGAGGGGGGATCAATCACGGAGTGCTTCTACATCAACACCATAGCCTCACCGATGAGTTGTGACTAGTTTACCACAGACCTTCGGGTCCATAGTTATTAGCTAGATGGCTTCTTCTCTATCTTTGGATCTCAATACAAAGTTCTCCTCGATCTTCAAGGGGATCTATTCGATGTAATCTTTTTGCGGTGTTTTTGTCGAGTTCCGATGAATAGTGGCTTTATGATCAAGATTATCTATGAGAAATATTTGGTTCTTTTCTGAATTCTTTTATGTATGATTATAATATCCTTGCAAGTCTCTTAGAATTATCAGTTTGGTTCGGCCTACTATATCTATAGTTCTTGCAATGGGAGAATCGTTTTGGTCTACTTGTTACGGACGTGATGCCTATATATAATGATCATGCCTAAATATTCTCATAACTATGCGCTTTTCTATCAATTGCTCGACAGTAATTTGTTCACCCTCCATAGAATTCTGCTATCATGAGAGAAGCCTCTAGTGAAACCTATGGCCCCCGGGTCTATCTTTATCATATTACTTTCCCGTCAACTAGCCAATTTCTGTTGCCGGTGCTTATTTACTTTGTTTACTTTCTGTTCTTATATGAAAAATACCAAAAATATTATCCTATCCTTTATATCAGATCTCACTTTCGTAAGTGACCGTGAAGGGATTGACAACCCCTTATCGCGTTGGCTGCAAAGTTCTTATTTGTTTGTGCAGGTGCGAGTGACTCGCGCGTGGTCTCCTACTGGATTGATACCTTGGTTCTCAAAAGCTGATGGAAATACTTACGCTACTGTGTTGCATCACCCTTTCCTCTTCGAGGGAATACAACACAAGCTCTACAAGTAGCAGCATGCCTTCCACCTCTTCCGCCACCAAGGGGAAACGACGACCAGGACAAGGAGGATGGGGGCTTCCAGGAACCACGTGCTATCGCCTGCATCTTGGGCGGAGCACAAGCCCCAGCCTCTCAGCGCCTCTTCAAGCAGTTCGCCCAGGAAGTAAACGCGACTCTCCCCAAGCTCAAGGCTACTCACCCACTCAGGTGGTCGAGGTGCCCCATCAACTTCAGTTTAACAGACCAGCTCAAGTGTGCGGCCATGGCCGGTGCCCTCCCGATGCTTTGATCGCCCGTTATCAGCAACGTCCAAGTTACCAAGACCCTCATTGATGGTGACGCAGGGCTCAATGTCCTATCCGTCGAGACATTGGACAGCCTCCAAGTACCTTACAATATGTTGCTCCCTACCAAGCCTTTCTCCGGAGTGACTGACGGCTCCACTACCCCCGTAGGGCAGGTCCGCCTGCATGTCACATTCGGCAAGCGAGACAACTACCACACTGAGCTCATCGACTTCGATGTTGCCCACATACATCTACCATACAACGCGATCCTTCGATACCCAGCTCTGGACAAGTTCGTGGCAGTGACTCACCACGGCTAAAACGTCCTCAAGATGCGGGGAAGCGGCGGCGTCATCACCGTCGCTTGTGAAGAAAAGGACGTAGTGTGGTCACTCGAGCGTGCTTCCCAGGCGGCAGTAAGCAAGTACCCAGGCAACGACATCATCATCTACCCTCCAGAGGTCATTCCCTAGAAGAAGAAGCAGCTGCTCGGCCAGGGCCCTCATGGGGATGTAGCACCTAGTGGCAGCACCTCAGGACCTACACCTAGGGAGTTGCTACCTCCCTCCCTAGCTGTCGGCGTCCTAGGAACCAGGGTACCCTGACTTGCCTGCCTGCAGGCCGCGACGCGCTCCTACAATGGCCTGGTACGGCCCAGCTGATCGACCAGCTGCTGAAGACCCTCACCAGGGGGCTAGGTCTCGCGAGGAGAACGACGACCCCCTCAGGAGCGGCCTCGGCTAGGCTGCTCCGGAGGGGCGGAGAACACAAGGCCAAGTCTGCCTCAGCAGGAGGTAGTGACGCGAGCAGTGACGCACCGCGCTAGCGCGTGCCAGCGACGCAGTTGCCGTTTTATTGCAAAGGAGACAACGTAGGCGCAGGTTCGCGAGGGGCGAGACAAAGGTTTCCCCTTCGGTGCAACAAGACCGAAGACCGCAAGGACGACAGGGAGGATGTCACCACCGAGCCCACCACCGCGTCATCATATGATCTCTTTGTAGGCGAAGACCGCTTTGTCAGGATTGGAGCTTCCTTATGTTCCCGCTCAAAATGGCCGTTGTGGGATCCCATCCTGCCTAAACATTTCAGATGAAGAGGACCCTGGCCGCCTATATAGGTAGCTAGGGTTTCCACTCTGGAGGGGATCGGCATCTATATCTGGATCCGGATCGAACATCATCTCAAACACCCCACCTTCACTTCAAGGGGCAAGAACACTTGCCTCCTGACCCTCTTGAGCTCTCCTCCTGAGCTGAAGAACGACTGTACTTGTTCATACTCAAGCCCTCCTAAGGCTAATCCACTCAAGAAGGACGTAGGGTTTTACACCGCAAGGTGGCCTGAACATAGGTAATCTCGTGTGTGCTTTTACTTGTTGGTTGCTCGAATCTCACCACCGGGCGAGGGCATGGCGCTAGGTAGACATGAGTGGGCGAGATCTTCATCCACGCCCCTGTGTTCGAACTCCTGTGGGTTTGCGGAGCCCATAATCCGACATTTGGCACGCCAGGTAGGGGGCGTGTCGAAATCTTGCCTCTCCGATGACCTCGCCTCCCCTCTCCTGCTCCACACCGCCATGATGGCCGCGGCCAGCCACATCCGCATGGAGGCTGGTGCTGTCCCCGTCGTCCGAGCGGCGTCGGTGGACCGCGCTACCCATGGGCCCTCCTCCCCTTCCCCGACGAGGTTTTCTCCGGTCGGGCCATCAGGAAGCGGCCTGCTTCGCCATTTTTGCTGCCCGTGGCCTTGTCGGCGGCACTCTTAGTGGCGCAGAAGCTGCTCCGGCACCGGCCACCCACGGAGGAGCTCTACACTTGGGTGGCCCGTGTTGACGAGCTGCTAGTCGCTGCAGGCGGGGGGTTGCCCTGCCGCGAGGTTGCCTGCATTATCGAATGATCCCAAGCACCGGCGTAGGCCCGGCATGTCAAGTCACACTTTCGGCAGATAGGGGCCGCCGCCCAGCCGCAGGAGGCCCGGCGGGGGTGGGACGCGTAGGAGCACCCCATCGCTTTCGGCCCCGGTGACCGCACCATAGCTGCAGCAGGCACGGACGTCCTACCTCCGGTATGTACCCCCACCATCTGCGGGGTGGATGTCACGAGAATAATCATCGATGGCAACGCCAGGCTCAACATCATCTCTCCGGAGGCTTTTGGTCATCTGCCCGTGTCGTACAGGCAGCTCCTCCCCACCAAGACCTTCTCGGGGGTCGCGGGCTCGGCCGTCCTGCTCGGCCAGATCTGCCTCCCGGTCACCTTTGGCGCACCCGTTAACTACCAGACCGAGCTCATCGACTTCTACGTCGCGCCCATCCACCTACCCTACAACGCCGTACTTGGTTTCCGAGCCTTGGCAAAGTTCATGGCGGTGACTCACCCGGGCTACAACGCCGTCAAGATGCCCGGGAGCAGCAGCGTCATCACTATCGAAGGGGACCCCAAGGCCACCCTTCAGGTCCTCGGGCGCACTTACAGGGTTGCAGCCGCGGCCCATTCAGGTACGGAGGGGGCTCCGGAGATGTCAGAAGCCGCGCCATCCAGGAAGAAGCATCTCTTCTCTCAAGACCCAGCCGAGACGAAGCAGGTGCCTGCTGACAAGGAGGGCTCAGGAGCCACTTTCACCATCGGCACCGGCATGGACCCAGAGCAAGAGGCAGCGTTGGTTAGCTTCCTCAGGCCTAACAAGGATGTATTCTCTTGGAAGGCCGCTGACTTGGTCGGGGTGCCTAGGTGCATCATCGAGCACCACCTTACGGTGTGCCCCAATGCGCGCCCTATCAAGCAGAAAGCACACATGCAGGCCCCGGAGAAGCAGGAAGCAGGCGTCATACGGGAGGTACGACACCCTGAGTGGCTGGCCAACCCTGTCTTCCTCCCGAATAAAGGAGGCAAGGAGCGCATGTGCGTCGACTTCACGAGCCTCAACAAGTTCTACCCTCAAGGCCCGTTCCCTCTCCCGCACATCGACCAGATCATGGATTCGACGGCTGAGTGCGACCTGCTCTGCTTCCTCGACGCCTTCTCGGGCTACCACCAGATCAAGATGGCGGTGGAGGATGTGGAGAAGACGGTGTTCCTGACCCCTTTCGGGGTCTACTGCTACACCTACATGCCTTTGGGGCTGAGAAACGCGGGCGCCACCTATTAGCGCCTGATGCACATCACCCTCGGCCCTCAGCTCAGGAGGAACGTGGAGGCCTACGTCGACGACATCGTGGTAAAGTCCAGAGAGGCCAAGACTCTCATCCAGGATCTAGAAGAAACATTCACCAACCTGTGCAATATGAAGCTATGCCTCAACCCGGAGAAGTGCGTGTTTGGCGTACCGTCCGGCAAGTTGCTAGGGTTCGTAGTTTCGCACCGGGGCATTGAAGCTAATCCGGAGAAGATCAAAGCCATCGAAAGAATGAAACCTCCTACGACCCTGAAGGAGATGCAGAAGCTTGTGGGATCCGTGACGTCCCTGGGGCGCTTCAACTCTAAGCTTGGCGAACGCGCACTCCCGTTCTTCAAGCTCAAGAAGATGAAGGAGCCCTTCGAGTGGACTCCGGAGGCCGACGCCGCCTTTCGGGGTCTCAAGGAATACCTCACTGGCCCGCTGGTTATGGTGGCGCCAAGACCCCTGGAGCCAATGATTCTCTATCTCGCCGCTACGCCTCACTCCGCCAGTGCGGCATTGGTGGTGGAGAGTGATACAACTCCAACGTATCTGTAATTTTTGATTGTTCCATGCTATTATATTATCCTTCTAGGATGTCTTATGGGCTTTTATATACACTTTTATATGATTTTTGGGTCTAACCTATTAACCCAGAGCCCAGTGCCAGTTTTTGTTTTTCTCATGTTTAAGAGTTTTACCGAAAAGGAATATCAAACGGAGTCCAATTGACGTGCCAATTTTTGATGATTTTTTCTGGACCAAAAGAAGCCCCCGAAGTAAAAGAGTTGGGCCAGGAGAGCCAAGGGCTGCCCACGAGGGTGGGGGCGCGCCCTCCTATCTTGTGGATAGCACAGAAGCCCCCTTGACGTTGGACCTACGCCAAAAATTCCTATAAATACTGAAACCTTCGGAAATTAACCTAGATCAGTAGTTCCGCTGCCGAAATCCTCTGGTGCCACCAAAAACCAATCTAGACCCTGTTCCGGCACCCTGCCGGAGGGGGAATCCCTCTCCGGTGGCTATCTTCATCATCCCGACGCTCTCCATGGCGAGGAGGGAGTAGTCCACCCCCGGGGCTGAGGGTATGTATCAGTAGCTATGTGTTTGATCTCTCTCTCTCGTGTTCTTCAGATGGCACGATCTTGATGTATCGCGAGCTTTGCTATTCTAGTTGGATCTTATGATGCTTCTCCCCCTCCACTCTCTTGTAATGGATTGAGTTTTCCCTTTGAAGTTATCTTATCGGATTGAGTCTTTAAGGATTTGAGAACACTTGATGTATGTCTTGCACATGTTTATCTGTGGTGACAACGGGATATCATGTGATTCACTTCATGTATGTTTTGGTGATCAACTTGCGGGTTCCGTGACCTTGGGAATCTATGCATAGGGGTTGGCACACGTTTTTGTCTTGACTTTCCGATAGAAACTTTGGGGCACTCTTTGAAGTTTTATGTGTTGGTTGAATAGATGTTTCTGAGATTGTGTGATGCATATCGTACAATCTTGCCCACGGATACTTGAGGTGACAATGGAGTATCTTGGTGACATTAGGGTTTTGGTTGATTTGTGTATTAAGTTGTTATTCTAGTATGAACTCTATGATAGATTGAACATTACTATGGACTCTTGAATAGATAGATCAGAAAGAATAACTTTGAGGTGGTTTCGTACCCTACCATAATCTCTACATTTGTGCTTCGCTATTAGTTACTTCGGAGTGACTCTTTGTTGCATGTTGAGGGCTAGTAATATGACCCAATTAAGTTATCCTTGTTTAGAGAACTTGCACTAGTGAAAGTATGCACCCTAGGCCTTGTTTCCTATCATTGTAACACCGTTTATGCTCAAGTTTACCACTTGCTACCTTGCTGTTTTTATATTTTCAGTTTACAAAAAACCATATCTACCATCCATATTGCACTTGTATCACCATCTCTTCGCCGAACTAGTGCACCTATACAATTTACCATTGTATTGGGTCTATTGGGGACACAAGAGACTCTTTGTTATTTGGTTGCAGGGTTGTTTGAGAGAGACCATCTTCATCCTACGCCTCCCACGGATTGATGAACCTTAGGTCATCCACTTGTGGGAAATTTGCTACTATCCTACAAACCTCTGCACTTGGAGGCCCAACAACATCTACAAGAAGAAGGTTGTGTAGTAGACATCAAGCTCTTTTCTGGCGCCGTTGCCGGGGAGGTTAGTGCTTGAAGGTATATCTTTAGCTCTTGCAATCGAATCTTTTAGTTTCTTGTTTTATCACTAGTTTAGTTTATAAGAGAAAACTACAGAAAAATGGAATTAAGGTTACCTCATATGCTTCATATTTTTAATATCTTTCGGGAAAATGATGGAAAGGAAAATTGTGCTCAAGTACTAGAAGAATAATTACATAGAATGCTTGGCATAAAATATGTACATGATGAGCATGATTGCAATGTTGTTAGTATGAATTCTTTCAATACCTATGATGCTAATGATATGCAAAGCCACAATCTTTGGGAAGGTATGTTTGATGAAGATGATATTTTTAGTCCCCCAAGTTTTGATGAGAAAATTTATTATGATGGAAGCATGCCTCCTATTTATGATGATTATATTGATGAAAGTGGATTTGGAGAGGTCATGACATTACTTAGTGATGAATCCACTATTTCGGAAGAGGTTCCAATTGATTATGAGAACAAAGTTGCTATCTATGATGATTCTTGTGATGACATGTATGCTATTAAGAATAATGATAACCATGAAACTTGTCGTCATGATTTTAGTTTTCAATTGGATTATGCCTCACATGATAGTTATTTTGTTGAGTTTGCTCCCACTACTATGAATGAGAAGAATTTTGCTTATGTGGGGAGTAGTAAAATTTCTATGCAAGTAGATCATGAAAAGAATGCTTTATGTACTGGTTATATTGTTGAATTCATTCATGATGCTACTGAAAATTATTATGAGGGAGGAACATATGCTTGTAGGAATTGTAATAATATCAAGTTTCCTCTATATGTGCTTAAAGTTTTGAAGTTGTGCTTGTTTTCCTTTCCTATGCTAGTTGATTATTGTTCCCATAAGTTGTTTGCTCACAAAATCCCTATGCATAGGAAGTGGGTTAGAGTTAAATGTGCTATTCATATTATTCATGATTCTCCCGTTATGTTTCAATTCTTATCTTTTATGTGAGCATCATTGAAATCATCATGCCTAGCTAGGGGCATTAAACGATAGCGCTTGTTGGGAGGCAAACCAACTTTACTTTATTTTATTTGCTTTTGCTTCTGTTTAGGAATAAATATTGCATCTAGCCTCTGTTTAGATGTGGTTTTGTGTTTTAATTAATGTTTGTGCCAAGTAGAACCTTTGGGAAGACTTGTGTGAAGTTTATATGATCTTGCTGTGAAAAACAGAATCATTAGCGCTCGCTAGAATGGTCATCAGATATTACTAGAGTGTGCTATTTAGTTGATTCTTTTTGTAGATGATTAATACAAAGTCCTCACGTTTACCAATTTAGTTTGAATGTTTTGGAGTTACAGAAGTATGCGAAACCTGCAGATTACTATAGACTGTTCTGTTTTTGACAGATTCTGTTTTTTGTGTGTTGTTTGCTTATTTTAATGCATCTATGAGTAGTATTGGGAAGTATGAACCATAGAGAAGTTCGAATACAGTAGGTTTAACACCAATATAAACAAATAATGAATTCATTGGAGTACCTTTGAGTAGTGGTTTACTTTCTTATACTAACGGAGCTCACAAGATTTTTGTCTATGTTTTGTGTTGTGAAGTTTTCAAGTTTTGAGTATTGCATTGATGGACTATGGAACAAAGAGTGGCAAGAGGCTAAGCTTGGGGATGCCCAAGGCACCCCCAAGGTAAAATTCAAGGACAACCAAAGGCCTAAACTTGGGGATGCCCCGGGAAGGCATCCCCTCTTCCATCTTCATCTATCGGTAACTATACTCGAAGCTATATTTTTATTCACCACATGATATGTGTTTTGCTTGGAGCGTCAATTTAGTTTATTTTGTTTTGCTTGCTGTTTGAATAATATCACAAGATCTGAAGTTCTTAAATGTTAGAGAGTGTTCATATAGTTACATAATTATTCAACTAATCATTGATCTTCACTTATATCTTTCGGAGTAGTTTGTTATTGCTCTAGTGCTTCACTTATATCTTTTAGAGCACAATGGTGGTTTTTATTTTGAAGAAATAGATGAACTCTCATGCTTCACTTAGATCCTTTTGAGAGTCTATTAAAACAGCATGGTAATGTGCTTAGGCTATAAAACTAGTCTTCACATGATAGACATCCAGTATCAATGTAGTAGAAACTTTCACACTAAGTGCATTGAATATGATGAGATGTTGGCTGCTTGATAATTGTTTTGAGATATGAGGATAGTGATATTAGAGTCATGCTAGTGGAGTTATTATGAATTTGAGAAATACTTGTGTTAAGGTTAGTGATTCCCATAGAATGCACGTATGGTGGACTGCTAGTTGACGAAGTTAGAGCATGAGGTATTTGTAAAGTGTCAACCTTTGTGTGGAGGTCGGCGGCACGCAAAGGTTAACTCCTACCAACCTCCCCCCATAGGAGCATGTGTTGTTTGCTTTGTTTTGATGACTCGTAGATTTTTCCAATAAGTATATGAGTTCTGTATGACTAATGTTGAGTCCATCGATTATACGCACTCTCACCCTTCCACTTGCTAGCCTCTCTTGTACCGCGCAACTTTCGCCGGTACCATACACCCACTATATATCCTTCCTTAAAACAGCCACCATATTGTTCCTCAAAATAGCTGCCATACCTACCTATCATGGCATTTCCATAGCCATTCCGAGATATATTGCCATGCAACTTTCCATCGTTCCGTTCATATGACACGCATCATATTGTTATATTGCCATGTATGATCATGTAGTTGACATCGTAGTTGTGGCAAAGCCACCATGCATAATTTTTCATATATGTCACTCTTGTGCCATTGCACATCCCGGTACACCGCCGGAGGCATTCATGTAGAGTCATACTTGTTGTAGTATCGAGTTGTAATATCGATTTGT
The DNA here is from genome assembly GCA_902687465.1 of Secale cereale. Taxonomy (NCBI): domain Eukaryota; kingdom Viridiplantae; phylum Streptophyta; class Magnoliopsida; order Poales; family Poaceae; genus Secale; species Secale cereale. Next base: position 316,983,054 of record LR738711.1, on the reverse strand, counting down.
AAATCAATAAAAGTGTGATGATCATCATTATTAGAGCATTGTCCCGTGTGAGGAAACCAAAAAAAATATAAAGTCCAAAAATGAGATGGCCCAAAATAATAGAGAGGGGCTAAAAAAGAAAAGAAAAGAGGAATGCCCCTCGAAAAAAAAGAGAAAAGATAGAAGGGACAATTCTACTATCTTTTTCCACACTTGTGCTTCAAAGTAGCACCATGTTCTTCATGATAGAGAGTCTCATGTTTAGTCACTTTCATATACTAGTGGGAATTTTCATTATAGAACTTGGCTTGTATATTCCAACGATGGGCTTCCTTAAATGCCCTAGGTCTTTGTGAGCAAGCAAGTTGGATGCACACCCACATAGTGTCTTTTGTTGAGATTTCATACATTTTAGCTCTAGTGCATCCGTTGCATGGCAATCCCTACTCACTCACATTGATATCTATTGATGGGCATCTCCATAGCCCGTTGATACGCCTAGTCGATGTGAGACTATCTTCCACCTTTTTGTCTTCTCCACAACCACCTCTCTATTCCACATAGTGCTATGTCCATGGCTCACACTCATGTATTGCGTGAAAGTTGAATGGTTTGAAAGAATAGAGTATGAAAACAAGTGCTTGGCTTAAATCGGGGTTGTGCATGATATGAATATTTTGTGTGATGAATAGGGAGCATAGCCAAACTATATGATTTTGTAGGGATAACTTTCTTTAGCCATAGTATTTTGAGAAGACATGATTGTTTTGTTAGTATGCTTGAAGTATTATTATTTCTTATGTCAATATAGACTTTTGTCTTGAATCTTTCAGATATAAACATTCATGCCACAATTAAGAGAATTACATTGAAAATTATGTTAGGTAGCATTCCACATCAAAAATTCTGTTTTTATCATTTACTTACTCGAGGACGAGCAGGAATTAAGGTTGGGGATGCTTGATACGTCTCTAACGTATCTATAATTTTTTATTGTTCCATGCTATTATATTATCCTTCTAGGATGCCTTATGGGCTTTTATATACACTTTTATATGATTTTTGGGACTAACCTATTAACCCAGAGCCCAGTGCCAGTTTCTGTTTTTCTCCTGTTTTAGGGTTTTACAGAAAAAGAATATCAAACGAAGTCCAATTGACGTGCCAATTTTTGATGATTTCTTCTGGACCAAAAGAAGCCCCAGAAGTAAAAGAGTTGGGCCAGGAGAGCCACGGGGTGCCCACGAGGGTGGGGGGCGCGGCCTGGGCAGGGGGGGGGCGCGCCCTCCTATCTCGTGGACAGCCCAGAAGCCCCCTTGACGCGGGACCTACGCCAAAGATTCCTATAAATACTGAAACCTTCAGAAATTAACCTAGATCGGGAGTTCCGCCGCCGAAAGCCTCTGGTGCCACCAAAAACTAATCTAGACCCTGTTCCGGCACCCTATAGGAGGGGGAATCCCTCTCCGGTGGCTATCTTCATCATCCCGGCGCTCTCCATGATGAGGAGGGAGTAGTCCACCCTCGGGGCTGGGGGTATGTATCAGTAGCTATGTGTTTGATCTCCCTCTCTCTCTCTCTCTCTCTCTCTCTCTCGTGTTCTTGAGATGGCACGATCTTGATGTATCGCGAGCTTTGCTATTCTAGTTGGATCTTATAATGCTTCTCCCCCTCTACTCTCTTGTAATGGATTGAGTTTTCCCTTTGAAGTTATCTTATCGGATTGAGTCTTTAAGGATTTGAGAACACTTGATGTATGTCTTGCACGTGTTTATCTGTGGTGACAATGGGATATCATGTGATTCACTTGATGTATGTTTTGGTGATCAACTTGCGGGTTCCGTGACCTTGGGAATCTATGCATAGGGGTTGGCACACGTTTTTGTCTTGACTTTCCGGTAGAAACTTTGGGGCACTATTTGAAGTTCTATGTGTTGGTTGAATAGATGTTTCTGAGATTGTGAGATGCATATCGTATAATCATGCCCACGGATACTTGAGGTGACAATGGAGTATCTAGGTGACATTAGGGTTTTGGTTGATTTGTGTCATAAGGTGTTATTCTAGTACGAACTCTATGATAGATTGAACGTTACTACGGACTCTTGAATAGATCAATCAGAAAGAAAAACTTGGAGGTGGTTTCGTACCCTACCATAATCTCTTCGTTTGTGCTCCACTATTAGTTACTTTGTAGTGAGTCTTTGTTGCATGTCGAGGGCTAGTTATATGATCCAATTATGTTATCCTTGTTGAGACAACTTGCACTAGTGAAAGTATGAACCTTAGGCCTTGTTACCACTTGCTACCTTGCTGTTTTTATATTTTAAGTTTACAAAAAACCATATCTACCATCCATATTCCACTTGTATCACCATCTCTTCGCCGAACTAGTGTACCTATACAATTTACCATTGTATTGGGTGTGTTGGGGACACAAGAGACTCTTTGTTATTTGGTTGCAGGGTTGTTTGAGAGAGACCATCGTCATCCTACGCATCCCATGGATTGATAAACCTTAGGTCATCCACTTGAGGGAAATTTGCTACTGTCCTACAAACCTCTGCACTTCGAGGCCCAATAACGTCTACAAGAAGAAGGATGCGTAGAAGACATTCGAAGCGCGAGGCCGCGGGGTAAGTCGGCATCCTCAGGAGCTCCATCGCCCCCCGACGCAACTTCGGAGGTAGATTCAACCACGGTTGCTGATGACCCTGCCGTCCAGCAAGAAGCACCCAAGACTCCTGAAGCGCCTGACGATCCTACGGCGCCAATCCTCGTGGAGCACCCTGTGTACTTCGTCAGCACCATACTGCGCGACACGCGCTAGCGTTACCTGATGCCTCAAAAGCTACTCCTAGCGCTCCTTGTTGCCTCCAGGAAGATGCGCCATTACTTCCAGGGCCACCCCATCAAGGTTGTCTCATCATACCCTCTTGAGAAGGTGCTCCGGGGCCTGAACGTCGTTGCGAGGGTCGCTGAGTGGAACATCGAGCTACAGGCGTTCCAGTTGGAGTTTAGCACCACGCGAGCAATCAAAGGAGCGGCTCTGGCACACTTAGTGGCAGAATGGACCGACGCGCCGGAACAAGGGGTTGGCGAGGACGCTCGCTGGCCCCCGGTGATGAAGCCCCAGACGGATGGGTGGTGTACTTCGACGACGCCTTCTCGTGCCTTGGTGCAGGAGCTGGCATCTTGTTAGTATCTCCAACATGAAATACAAGCCTCACCATTAAAAGTGATTCGCAACTCCTCGTCAACTTCTCCAACAAGAAATACAAGCCACAGGATGAGCACATGGAGGCATATCTGGAGGAGGTGCGCAAGATGGAAAAGCGGTTCCAAGGACTGGAGCTGTAGCAAGTGCCAAGAGGCATGAACAAGGAGGCGCACGACATTGCCAAACGAGCCTCCAGGCGGGAACCCTAGAATCCAGGCGTCTTTGTGGAGCGGTTGCTTAGGCCGCGGCAGCACCACCCGCTCCTGAGCCGGCATCCTCTCAGGAGGGGCTGCCTGCGGCGCCCGCAGCCGGAGCTCCACCCTGCAGACCAACCACCGGAGCCCGTCTGCTACTCGCCGTGGAGCCCGAGGAGGGTTGCTGGACCAAAGGACTCAAGATGTACCTGCTACACGACACCTTGCCAGACAAGGAGGAAGACGCGGAGCGTGTGGCTTGGCAGGCCTCGGCTTACTGCATCCAAGACGGCGAGCTCTACAGGAGGCACCCCAATGACGTCTCACTAAAGTGCATCTCGAGGAAGCAAGGACGCCAGCTATTGGCCGACGTCCACGGCGGAGACTGCGACCATCATTCGTCCTCCCGCACCCTCGTGGGCAAGGCCTTCCGCAGCGGCTTTTACTGGCCCACAGCACTCAGCGACACCACAGAGCTTGTGCAGACTTGTTAGGTGTGCCAGTTTCATGCCAAGCAGATCCACCAACCAGTGTAGGTTTGCGGTCTGGGGATTGGACATCTTGGGTCCATTTCCCCGAGCAGCGGGGGGCTACCGCTTCCTGTACGTCGCCATCAACAAGTTCACAAAGTGGGCGAAGGTGGAGCCTGTTCGCGCGATCCCTGCCGGGTCGGTGGTCAAGTTCATCAAGGGCCTCATGAGGCGATTCGGGGTCCCCAACCGCACCATCACGGATAACGGTTCGCAGTTCACAAGCAATCTCTTCAGGTCATATTGTGCTAACCTTGGAACGCAGATCTGCTACGCCTCGATGGCTCACCCCAGGAGCAATGGTCAGGCCGAACGCGCCAACGCAGAAGTCCCGCGCAGCCTCAAGACGTGTAGCTTTAAGAAAAAGCTCGAGGCTTGTGGCAGGGGCTGGATCGATGAGCTCCAGTCCGTCCTGTGGTCAATCCGTACCACCACAAACAAACCCATGGGAGAAACACCTTTCTTCCTCGTTTACAGGGCAGAGGCGGACCTCCCTCACGAGGTCAAGCATCGCTCCCCACGGGTCTTGGCTTTCAATGAGGAACGCTAGGACGCTGCCTAGCGGATGGACCTCATGCTCAGTGAGGAGGGCCGCCGCCGAGCTGCACTCAGAGCAGCGTGATATAAGTAGGCGTCCGCACAAGAACAATTGAAGTTGGTGACTTGGTCCTGAGGTGGGTCCTCTCCAGGGAGGGGTTACATAAGCTCTCGCCCATGTGCGAGGGCCCGTTCAGAATCGCCCGTGTCTCTAGGCCTGTTGATGTGCGCCTGGAGACGCAGGATGGGGTAGCTATCCAGAATTCCGAGAACATTCGGCACCTCAGGAGGTTCTAACCGTAGTCGAGGCTCCATGCCCGTGAAAGTCTCCACTCGTGACACTCTCACGTAATAATGACTTGGGGTAGTACACTCCTCGGAGTCTCCTGAGCGTTGCCTGCGGGCCATCAGACGAGGCTCCCACCCACATCCCAGTGGCAGTCCTGAGCTCTGCGCAGGGAAGAAGACGTAGTGTAGGGGTCGGACGCGACCTTTTTTCCTTTTTTGGCTTGGAGTTTGGCTGTCAACATTTTCTACTTCCTTGGATATCAGTCCTTCCTCTACCTCGTGCTATGAATTTCTCGTGTTTCTTGCGGTTGGTTGGGAGTCTTGCTTGGAGTTTTTCTGTCCGATTTTAAGTTCAGCTTTTCAGGCAGCGGCTGCACCGCTTGTTCTCCTTCGTGCGCCTCGCGCGTGGGGGCTGGGACACGGTCGGTCTCGGCTCATGATCTCGTGACCTCACCTGGCCAAGCCTGCTCAGGCTCTGGCATCGGGCTTCTCAGCCCACACGACCTACCCTGCCGAGTCTTCTCAGGCCTTGGCACCTTAATCCATGCTCGGCACTCTCAAGCGATCCCAAGGGTGCAAGCCCTTGGCAACCCGCAGCGGCTCACTCGTACTCGGGGGCTTCGCAGGTCACGACCCCCCGAACTCAACCACCCTCATGACCCGTTTGGGGCTCATGACGCCGATGAGTCAGGAGCACTTCGCCTCAAGACGTCGCAACACATAAGCTAAGTAATCTCATCCAGACCAAGAACATAATAGCAAGTTCGCATTTCATACATATGCCATAGTCCATTACACGCCTTCTCATGGCAACCTAAAATTTTGATGCAGGAGGGAAATGAAGGAAAAAGAAGAAGCAGAGGTTGACCCACTAAGCCACAGCTCGGCGCCGTTGCCCCCGCTCAGTCGTAGTCTTCCAGCTCCTCCCACTTCACCGGAGCACGGCGACACGACGACTCTCCCCCTCGCCGAGCCGAGCTCGGCGGCGCGGTGGCTCAATGTGGCCGCCGCTGCTAGAGGAGCTGCTGCTGCCACAGAGGGAGGACTTGTGGCGCTCACCAAGACCAAGCTCGTCTCCAGAGGAAGAGCTCCTCCTCCGGACGCTGTCACCACCCTCCTCGTCGTCGTCAGCCTCGGGACAGCACCCAAGGCGCCTCCCTTCCTCCGAGAAGACCCTGACGAACAGCGTTGAGACACCGTCATATCTGAAGTGGAGCATGCACCTCCCATGCAGCTGGCGCGAACGCGCAAATGACTGCTAGCCGTGCTCCAGGAACATGTCGCCTGAGGGGGCAATGTCGACCTCCACCCAGGAAGCAGCATTGCAGCAGCCATCGGTCTGCAGCCAGAGGCCTTCGGGGCCTTCGGCTGGCAGCACGTTGCCGAATGAGCGGGGGAGCCGGAGCCACAAGCCGCCTGGATTCTCCGCCCACACCACGAACTCCGACGACACAATGAAGGAGTGGAGCTGTGGGCTCGGAGGACGCACAGCCGCCAGATGGCGTCCCGCGCCCCCTCACCCACCGGGGCCACGACCACCTCCACCGCGAGAAAAGGCACCGCGCTTCCCGCCGGCGACCGCGTCGGAACCCGGAAGGCCGCGCCCGCTTCCCCGAGCAGCCGCCACGGGCGTAGCGGCATACTTGTGGGGGCGGCCATGGCCCCTCTTCGGTGCTGGCGAGGCCAGCTCCTTCGAGGCTATCCCCTTCTCCGCGGCGGACGACTTCCTCAGTGGCGCCATGGAAACCTTGCAGCGAGAAGAAGAACAAGGAGCGAACAAGAAAGCAGATGGCGCTGGCTTGAAGATGGCTTGGGGGCTCCCCCCTAGTCCCATTTATAGGGCGGAGGAACCCAACCGCCAGTCACTGGCGTCACAGCCATAGTGACCCCGTCATCCACGCCGGGGAGTTGTCAAGTCACACGATCACCAAAGCTGCTTCGGGAAGCGGAGACGCCACGTCCCATCCAACCGTCACGCGCCGGCCGGGCCCGCAGTCTCTTGGGGCCCGTGGCGCTTCGTCCTCGACTAAGGCTTCACCCCGAAACCAACTCCGTGCGTGCCTTGGGCCCGAGGGCTAATATCGGTGTCCTGGGAACCAGGGTACCCACACTTGCCTGCCTGCGGGCCGCGACGTGCTCCTACTACGGCCTGGTATGGCCCAGCTGATCGACCAACTTCTCAAGACCCTCGCGAGGAGAACGACACCAAGACTCCCTCAGGAGCGGCCTCGGCTAGGATGCTCCGGAGGGGCGGAGAACCCAAGGCCAAGCCTTCCTCAGGAGGAGGCAGTGATGCACCGCGCCAGCGGGTGCCAGCGCGTGCCAGCGGCGCAGTTGCCGTTTTGGTGCAAAGGAGACAACGCAGGCCCAGGTTCTCTAGGGGCTAGACAAAGGTTCCCCTTTGGTGCAACAAGACCGAAGACCGCAAGGACGACAGGGAGGATGTCACCACCAAGCCCACCACCGTGTCATCGTCTGATCTCTTTGCAGGCGAAGACCGCTTTTGTCAGGATAGGAGCGTCCTTATGTTCCCGGTCAAAATGGCCATTGTGGGATTCCTTCCCGCCTAAACATATCGGGGGAAGAGGACCCTGGCCGCCTATATATGTAGCTAGGGTTTCCACTATGGAGGGGATCGGCATCTGCATCTAGATCCAGATCGACCTCATCTCAAACACCCCACCTTCACTTCAAGGGGCAAGTACACTTGCCTCCTGACCCTCTTGAGCTCTCCTCCCGAGCTCAAGAACCACTGTACTTGTTCATACTCAAGCCCTCCTAAGGCTAATCCACTCAAGCAGGACGTAGGGGTTTACACAGCAAGGTGGCCTGAACCTGGGTAAACTCATGTGTGCTTTTACTTGTTGCTTGCTCTAATCTCACCACCGGGCCAGGGCGTGGTGCTAGGTAGACGTAAGCGGGAGAGATCTTCGTTCAAGCCCCTTTGTTCGAACACCTTTGGGTTTGCGGAGCCCGTAATCCGACACTAGCATAGGAAGCCATGCCCGGTGCCCCCCTCAGGCTGGGCTCAGCGGCTCTTCTCTTGAGGGCCTCTAACTTAGCCAATGTCATGAGGGAGGCGCTCGGGCACCATGTAGAGGAGTGCTTCGCTGCACATTTCCCCTTTTAGGCCTCAAGGCGTGAGGCACCAAGCGCTCAGGAGTTCATCATCCAGACCATCGAAGACCTACAGGTGCCAAGGGCAATGCGGGGCAAGTGCCGCCCGACGCCTCGGAGTGCAGCTCTCGCCCCAGGCCCAAGCAACGGGCTGGGTGTCTGCATCAACGTCCCCGCACTCAACAGGAATGCATCTCCGGAGCTCTACTGGCCTTCCCAGGTGGGTCGGTGCGAGGGTCCCCCTCACAGCTACGTTTGCATGCCGTTCATCCTGCCGAACCAAGCGACCCTGCACCAGCGCCATATGCGGGAGATCCTGGCGGCTCGCGAGGCCGGGCATAAGGAGATCCAGGCGGAGTTGGACTCGGTCCTCCGCAAGATCTGGGAAACCCCAGAGCCTCGCGGGGTGCCGGAGCCAGGTGGCGCATGAGGATCAACGTCAGCATCGAGCATCTTCAGCTACATCAACACTACTTCACCAAATATGCCAGGTGACATTTTTCGTTTTTTTTTCAACTGGCAGTGCCCCTCGGGCTGCATCATTCCCACCCGCATGGGCCTATCCCTGCGGCGTGTATCCTTTTGCGTCTTTAGCTTACCTTGTTGGGAGCGCCCCTCGGGCTGTATCATCACAAGGCCGCACTGGTCCATCCTTGTGGCATGTATCTCATTTGGTGTCGCTTTATTTAGTCTGTTTTCCCCTGCAATTTGCCTTACAAGCATCGCCTACATACTATCACCCCTTCAAGTCTCCTTCGCTGCTCAATGGACTTCTACTCATCTAACAACGGGGGCTGCATTCGTTGGTAGGACGCTTGTGCTCGGGACCATCCCAGCAACGCTGACAAACCCTAGGAACCGAGCTCTGACCTGAGGCCCACTCCACAAGCGTCACCTCACCAGGTCCGCGGTGCCTTCATCTTCCTGTGGAGTTATCAGAAGCCCGCCAGCGGGCATGGTCCTAAGTTGTTCTACTACAGGCTAACCCATAGGAGTCTCAGGAGCACGACGACAGGCAATCCCACCGGTCTCCCCTCCTCACGTAATTCGCTTGCGTGTTAAAGGGGGGCCTCTGAGCATTGCGTCTCAGGGGCTCTTACCAACTCTCCAGCACTCACCCCTTGGCCTTGACCACGGCATCGCGACCTGGCATACCAACGGCGGCTGAGCATCACTCGAGGGTCGGGAACCGACGACGCAGAGCATCCATGAGGATGGGAGAAGGGGAGGACGGCTTAGAGATATCAGGCCTATTCTTATGTCAAGGTGGACCCTTGGGCATCGCGACCCAAGGGCCTAACTGGTACCATAGCCCCTAACACCCTGGTCTTGTTCTGGTGATCCGGGCAGCCCAGCGGCGGCTGAGGTACGTGTTGGGGATCGTAGCCGAAATCAAAAAAATTCTACGCATCACCAAGATCAATCTATGGCGTAATCTAGCAACGAGGGAGAGGGGAGTGCATCTACATACCCTTGTAGATCGCGATGCGGAAGCGTTGCAAGAACGCGGATGAAGGAGTCGTACTCGTAGCGATTCAGATCACGGTTGATTCCGATCTAAGCGCCGAACAACGGCGCCTCCGCGTTCAAGACACGTGCAGCCCGGTGATGTCTCCCACGCCTTGATCCAGCAAGGAGAGAGGGAGAGGTTGGGGAAGACTCCGTCCAGCAGCAGCACGACGGCGTGGTGGTGGTGGAGGAGCGTGGCTCTCCAGCAGGGTTCGCCAAGCACCGCAACATACAAGGAGGGAAAGGGGTAGGGCTGCGCCAAGAGGGAGACGATCTCTTGTGTATGGCAGGCCCAAAACCCCCAATATATATAGGGGAAGGGGAGTGGCTGCGCCCCCATCTAGGGTTCCCTCCCTAGGGGTGGCGGCAGCCCCCAAAACCCATCTACGGTGCGGCCAAGGGGGGAGAATGGGGGGCGCCCTAGTTTGGGCCTTAAGGCCCATATGGACCTAGGGTTTGCCCCCCTCCCACTCTCCGTGCGCCTTGGGCCTTGGTGGGGGGCGCACCAGCTCACCTGGGGCTGGTGACCTCCCACAGTTGGCCCACGCAGCATTCTGGGGCTGGTGGCCCCACCTGGTGGACCCCCGGGACCCTCCCGGTGGTCCCGGTACGTTACCGATAGCGCCCGAAACTTTTCCGGTGACCAAAACGGGACTTCCCATATATAAATCTTTACCTCCGGACCATTCCGGAACTCCTCGTGACGTCCGGGATCTCATCCGGGACTTCGAACAACATTCTGTAACCACGTATACCTATTCCCTATAACCCTAGCATCATCAAACCTTAAGTGTGTAGACCCTACGGGTTCGGGAACCATGCAGACATGACCGAGACAACTCTCCGGACAATAACCAACAGTGGGATATGGATACCCATGTTGGCTCCCACATGTTCCACGATGATCTCAACGGATGAACCACGATGTCAAGGATTTAATCAATCCCGTATACGATTCCCTTTGTCTATCGGTATAGTACTTGCCCGAGATTCGATCGTCGGTATACCGATACCTTGTTCAATGTCGTTACGGAAAGTCTCTTTACTCGTTCCGTAACACATCATCCCGTGATCAACTCCTCGATCACATTGTGCACATTGTGAGGATGTCCTACCGAGTGGGCCCAGAGATACCTCTCCGTCACACGGAATGACAAATCCCAGTCTCGATTCATGGCAACCCAACAGACACTTTCGAAGATACACGTAGTGCACCTTTATAGCCACCTAGTTACGTTGTGACGTTTGGCACACCCAAAGCATTCCTACGGTATCCAGGAGTTGCACAATCTCATGGTCTAAGGAAAGATACTTGACATTTAGAAAAGCTTTAGCATACGAACTACACGATCTTGTGCTAGGCTTAGGATTGGGTCTTGTCCATCACATCATTTTCCTAATGATGTGATCCCATTATCAATGACATCCAATGTCCATGGTCAGGAAACCGCAACCATCTATTGATCAACAAGCTAGTCAACTAGAGGCTCACTAGGGACATTGTGTTTCTCTACGTATCCACACATGTATCTGAGTTTCCTATCAATACATTTCTAGCATGGATAATAAACAATTATCATGAACAAGGAAATATAATAATAACCAATTTATTATTGCCTCTAGGGCATATTTCCCACAGTCTCCCACTTGCACTAGAGTCAATAATCTAGTTCACATCGCCATATGATTAACACTCACAGGTCACATCGCCATGTGACTAACATCCAAAGAGTTTACTAGAGTCAATAATCTAGTTTACTATGTGATTAACACTAAATGAGTTCTGGGTTTGATCATGTTATGCTTGTGAGAGAGGTTGTAATCAACGGGTCTGCAACATTCAAATCCCTATGTATTTCGCAAAACTTTATGTCACATCGTAGATGTTGCGACCACGTTCCACTTGGAGCTATTCCAAATTGTTGCTCCATTATACGTATCCGGTATCTCTACTCAGAGATATCCGGATAGGTGTTAAGTTTGCATCGACGTAACTCTTTATGTCGAACTCTGTATCACCTCCATAACCAAGAAACTTTTCCTTATTCCTCTAAGGATAATTTTTTGACCGCTATCTAGTGATCCACTCCTGGATCCCCTTTGTACCCTGTTGCCAGACATGTGGCAAAGCACACATCAGGTGCGGTACTCAGGATGGCATACCGTATAGAGCCTATGACAAAAGCATAGGGGACGACCTTCGTCCTTCCTCTTCCTTCTGCCACGGTCAAGCTTTGAGTCTTACTCAACTTCACACCTTACAACTCAGGTAAGAACTCCTTCTCTGACTTATCTATTTTGAACTCCTTTAAAATCATGTCAAAGGTGTGTGTTCTTTTGAAGGTATCATCGGGCGTCTTGATCTATCTTTATAGATCTTGATGCCCAATATGTAAGCAGCTTTATCCAGGTCTTCCTTTGAAAAAAATCCTTTCAAACAACCCTTTATACTTTCCAGAAATTCTACATCACTACGGATCAACAATATGTCATTCACATATACTTATCAGAAATGTTGTAGTGCTCCCACTCACTTTATTGTAAATACAAGTTTCTAACAAACTTTGTATAAACCCAAAAACTTTGATCACTCAATCAAAGCATATATTCCGACTCCGAGATGCTTGCTCTAGTCCATGGAAGGATCGCTGGAGCCAGCATACCTTTTAGCATCCTTAGGATCGACAACACATTTTTGATTGTATCACATACAACCTTTCCTTACGTAAACTGGTAAGGAAACTTGTTTTGACATCCATCTGCCTGATTTCATAATTGCGGCTAATGCTAACATGATTCTAACGGACTTAAGCATCACTACGGGTGAGAAAATCTCATCGTAGTCAACTCCTTGAACTTGTGAAAAACTCTTCGCCACAAGTCTAGCTTCATAGACGGTGACATTACTGTCTACGTCCATCTTCTTCATAAAGATCCATTTATCTCAATGGCTTGCCGATCATCGGGCAAGTCCACCAAAGTCCATACTTTGTTTTGATACATGGATCCTTTCTCGGATTTCTCGGCTTCTAACCATTTGTCGGAACACGGGCCCACCATCGCTTCTCCATAGTTCGTAGGTTCATTGTTGTCCAACAACATGACATCTAAGACAGTATCACCGTACCACTTAGGAGTAGTACGTATCCATCTCGACCTACGAGGTTCGATAGCAACTTGATCCGGAGCTTCATGATCACTATCATTAGTTTCCTCTTCAACAGTCATAGGTTCCATATAAACATCCTTCTGTGTTGCACTACTCTCCGGTTGAAGTGATGGTTCGACAACTTCATCAAGTTCTATCTTCCTCCCACTCAATTCTTTCGAGAGAAACTCCTTCTCGAGAAAGGACCCGTTCTTAGCGACAAACATTTTTGCCCTTGGATCTGAGATAGAAGGTATACCCAACTGTTACCTTTGGGTATCCTATGAAGATGTATTTGTCCGCTTTGGGTTCGAGCTTTTTCCGGCTGAAGCCATAAGCATTGCTTTCCCAAACATTAAGAAACGACAACTTTGGTTTCTTGCCAAACCATTGTTCATACGGCGTCGTCTCAACGGACTTAGATGGTGCCCTATCTAAAGTGAATGCAGCTGTCTCTAATGCATAACCTCAAATAATAGCGGTAGATTGGTAAGAGACATCATAGATCACACCATATCTCATAAGGTTCGATTACGACGTCCGGACACACCATCACGCTGTGGTGTTCCAGGTGGCTTCAAGTGTGAAACAATTCCACAATGTCTCAAGTTATTGCCAAACTCATAACTCAGAAAATCTCCCCTTGATCAGATCGTATGAACCTGATGCTCTTGTTATGATGATTCTTAACTTCACTCTGAAACTGCTTGAACTTTTCAACGTTTCAGACTTTTTCTTCATTAAGTAAATATACCCATATGTACTCAAATCGTCAGTGAAGAAGAGAAAATAACGATATCCACCACGCGCCTTAATTCTCATTGGATCACACACATCAGCATGTATGATTTCCAACAAGTCACTTTCCCGTTTCATTGTACCTGAAAACGGGATCTTAGTCATCCTGCCCATGAGGCATGGCTCGCATGTGTCAAGCGATTCAAAATCAAGTGACTCCAAACATCCATCAGCATGGAGTTTCTTCATGCATTTTATGCCAAAATGACCTAAGCGATAGTGCCACAAGAAAGTGGTACTATCATTGTTAACTCTACATCTTTTGGCATTAATATTACTATCATGTGTATTACTATGACCGAGATTCAATAAACCATTGGGTGCATGACCATAAAGGTATTATTCATGTAAACAGAATAACCATTATTCTCTAACTTAAATGAACAACCGTATTGCAATGAACATGATCTAATCATATTTATGCTCAACGTAGACACCTGATAAAATTCATCTAGGTTCAACACTAATCCCGAAGGTAGAGGGAGCGTGCGATGGTGATCTTATCAACGTTGGAAACACTTCCAACGCACATCGTCACCTCGCCCTTAGCTAGCCTCCATTTAGTCTGTATCTTTTGCTTCAAGTCACTAATAATAGCAACTGAACGGGTATCCAATACCCAGGTACTACAAGGAGTACTAGTAAGGTACACATCAATAACATGTATATCAAATATACTTTGTTGAAGTTGCCAGCTTTCTTATCTACCATCTATTTGGGGTAGTTCCGCTACCATGTGACCGTTCCCCTTACAATAGAAGCACTTAGTCTCGAGGTTTGGGTTCAACCCTTGGGTTCCTTCATTAGAGCGACAACTGGTTTGCCATTCATGAAGTTTCCCTTCTAGCCCTTGCCCCTTTTGAAACCAGTGGTCTTGTTAAACCATCAACACTTGATGCTCCTTCTTTATTTCTACTTTTGCGTTCCTAAGTACCGCTAATAGCTCCGGGATCATCTCCATCCTTTTCATGTCATTGTTCATCACGAAGTTCTAGTAGCTTGGTGATAGTGTCTAGAGAATTCCGTCAACCACTATCTCAGGTGGAAGATTAACTCCCACTTGGTTCAAGTGATTTTAGCACCCAGACATTCTGAGCACATGCTCACTAGTTGAGCTATTCTCCTCCATCTTGTTGGCAAAAGAACTTGTCAGAGGTCTCATACCTCTCAACACGGGCATGAGCCTGAAATCCCAATTTCAGCTCTTGGAACATCTCATATGTCCTATGGCGTAAAAAACATCATTGGAATCCCTATTCTAAACCGTAAAGTATGGTGCACTAAACTATCAAGTAGTCATCAGGATGTGTCTGTCAGGCGTTCACAACATCCACAGATGACGTTGTAGGGGTTTGCACATCGAGCGGTGCATCAAAGACATAAGCCTTCTATGTAGCAGTGAGGACACTCCTCGAACGACGGACCCAGTCCGCATCATTGCTTACAATATCTTTCAACTTAGTCTTTCTCTAGGATCGCATTAAACAGGGAGCTATAACACAAGCTATTTGTCTAAGATATAATTTGCGAAGACAACTTAGACTATAGTTCATGACAATTAAGTTCATCTAATGAACTCCCACTCAGATAGACATCTCTCTAGTCATCTATGTGATACATGATCCGAATCGACTAGGCCGTGTCCGATCATCACGTGAGACAGACTAGTCATCAACGGTGAACATCTTTATGTTGATCGTATCTTCTATACGACTCATGTTCGACCTTTCGGTCTTCCGTGTTCCGAGGCCATGTCTGTACATGCTAGGCTCGTCAAGTGAAGCATAAGTGTATTGCGTGTGTAAATCTGGCTTACAGCCGTTGTATGCGAACGTTAGAGCCTATCACACCCAATCATCACGAGGTGCTTCGGAACAACGAACCTTAGAAACGGTGCACAGTTAGGGGGAACACAATTCTTGAAATTTTAGTGAGAGATTATCTTATTTACTACCATCGTTCTAAGCAAATAAGATGTAAAACATGATAAACATCACAAGCAATCAAATAGTGACATGATATGGCCAATATCATTTTGCTCCTTTTGATCTTCATCTTCGGGGCTCCATGATCATCATCGTCACCGGCATGACACCATGATCTCCATCATCGTGTCTCCATGAAGTCGTCTCGCCAAACCTTACTTCTACTATATGGCTAAAGGTTAGCAACAAAGTAAACTAATTACATGGTGCTTTCAGTGACACGCAGGTCATACAATAAAATAAGACAACTCCTATGGCTCATGCCGGTTGTCATGTTCATCGACATGCAAGTCGTGATTCCTATTACAAGAACATGATCAATCTCATACATCACATATATATCATACATCACATCCTTTTAGCCATATCACATCACACGGCACATGCTGCAAGAACAAGTTAGACGTCCTCTAATTGTTGTTGCAAGTTTTTACGTGGCTGCTATAGGTTTCTAGCAAGAATGTTTCTTACCTACGCCAAAACCACAACGTGATATGCCAATTTCTATTTACCCTTCATAAGGACCCTTTTCATCGAATCCGATCCGACTAAAGTGGGAGAGACAGACACCCACTAGCCACCTTATGCAACTAATGCATGTAAGTCGGTGGAACCTGTCTCACGTAAGCGTACGTGCAAGGTCGGTCCGGGCCGCTTCATCCCAGGATGCCGCCAAATCAAGATAAGACTAGTAACGGCAAGTAAATTGACAAATCGATGCCCACAACTACTTTGTGTTCTACTCGTGCAAGAAATTACGCATAGACCTAGCTCTGATACCACTGTAGGGGATCGTAGCCGAAATCAAAAAATTTCTACGCAGCACCAAGATCAATCTATGGAGTAATCTAGCAACGAGGGAGAGGGGAGTGCATCTACATACCCTTGTAGATCGCGATGCGGAAGCATTGCAAGAACGCGGATGAAGAAGTCGTACTCGTAGCGATTCAGATCGCCGTTGATTCTGATCTAAGCGCCGAACAACGGCGCCTCCGCGTTCAACACACGTGCAGCCCGGTGACTTCGCCCACGCCTTGATCCAGCAAGGAGAGAGGGAGAGGTTGGGGAAGACTCCGTCCAGGAGCAGCACGACGGCATGGTGGTGGTGGAGGAGCGTGGCACTCCAGCAGGGCTTCGCCAAGCACCTCAAGAGACGAGGAGGGAGAGGGGTAGGGCTGCGCCAAGACGGAGACGGTCTCTTGTGTATGGCAGCCCCAAAACCCCCAATATATATAGGGGAAGGGGAGGGACTGCGCCCCCATCTAGGGTTCCCTCCCTAGGGGTGGAGGCAGCCCCCAAAACCCATCTACGGTGCGGCCAATGGGGGAGAGAGGGGGGCGCCCTAGGGTGGGCCTTAAGGCCCATCTGGACCTAGGGTTTGCCCCCTCCCACTCTCCATGCGCCTTGGGTCTTGGTGGGGGGCGCACCAGCCCACCTGGGGCTGGTCCCCTCCCACACTTGGCCCACGCAGCCTTTTGGGGCTGGTGGCCCTACTTGGTGGACCCGTGGGACCCTCCCGGTGGTCCTGGTACGTTACCGATAGCGCCCGAAACTTTTCGGTGACCAAAATGGGACTTCCTATATATAAATCTTTAACTCTGGACCATTCCGGAACTCCTCGTGACGTCCGGGATCTCATCCGGGACTCCAAACAACATTCGGTAACCATGTATATCTATTCCCTATAACCCTAGCATCATCGAACCTTAAGAGTGTAGACCCTACGGGTTCGGGAACCATGCAGACATGGCCGAGACAACTCTCCGGCCAATAACCAACAGCGGGATCTGGATACCCATGTTGGCTCCCACATGTTCCACGATGATCTCATCGGATGAACCACGATGTCAAGGATTCAATCAATCCCGTATACGATTCCCTTTGTCTATAGGTTTAGTATTTGCCCGAGATTCGATCGTCGGTATACCGATACCTTGTTCAATCTCATTACGACAAGTCTCTTTACTCGTTCCGTAACACATCATCCCGTGATCAACTCCTTGATCACATTGTGCACATTGTGATGATGTCTTACCGAGTGGGCCCAGAGATACCTCTCCGTCACACAGAGTGACAAATCCCAGTCTCGATTCGTGCCAACCCAACAGACACTTTCGGAGATACCCGTAGTGCACCTTTATAGCCACCCAGTTACATTGTGACGTTTGGCACACCCAAAGCATTCCTATGGTATGTCGGTGTACAAAAAGAGGGGTACACTTTTTGTACCCCTATGACTGTGCACGGGCAGTCTGAGCCACGGGCACCACCACACCGAGCACGGCGAGGGAGGCGAGCCGGGGCAAAACCGAAGCTTGATGGAGACTGGAGCAACACCCAGAACAAGACCACAAGGAGCAAAGGGACGAAGCGGCTTCCCCCAGCAAGATCCTTGCTGGGGCTGGCTCTGGTAGCCCCGGCAAGACCCTTGCCGCGGCAGCTCGCCCCGCGCCTACGGAGCAAATCACCCTTGAGTCCACTGCCCCCATGGGGCGAGGATTCGGGAGATATCCCCGTGGTGGCATGCTGATCTTTGTGAAGACATTCAAGACCGGATGCAAGTTAAGAAGACGACGACCCTTGGCGGGATCCCAGCAAAGGAGGACTAGAAGGCCCCCGGCAAGCACCCTGCCGGGGATGACAGCGGGCTCCACGGAAAGACCCTTGCCGGGGCCCCCGGCAAGGTCCTTGCCGAGGACACCCACGGGGCCACCGTCAGGCCCGCGTCAACTGGGTTTTCCACCGACCCACGCGGCTGCCGACCCAACCAGCTGGACAGGCTCCTACGTGGAGACCCGCCGTTGCGCCACCTCAGCTGCCTGTCTACCTACATGGCGCCACCTCAGCTGCCTGTCTACCTACATGGCGCCTCAGGCACTGCTGGCCAGGGCACGTGTCAACACGAGGAGGGGCGGCGACGCACAAGACGGACGTCTCCCCCCGTCCCCGATAAAGCAAGGACACCTAAGCTCGGCGCATTAAATGCACCTAGTCCTGTAATGCGAGGGATAACCTCGCATCACTGTACCCTTTCCACCTCCTGTGTGCTACCGTGGCAACCCCTTTTCCCTATAAAAGGAGGCCCGAGGCGACCAGGAGAAGGATTTGGCTTTTTAGAACTCCTCACGACTCTCTTGGAGCTCCTCGCTAGCTGAAGAACACCAACATATAATCCACCAAAGCAGGAGTAGGGTTTTACGCATCTTTGTGGCCCAAACCTGGGTAAAGGAACCGTGTCCTGACCGTTAGATCCGCTCTTCTCTCAACCCCGCGCCCCACAACCGTAGTAGGGATTCTTGTGATCCCATAGGTGTCGATCCAAATACACCGACATGTTTGGCGCGCCAGGTAGGGGGCGCAGTTGTGAGAATCGGCTTTAGCGGTTAGTTCGGTGTTCCTGCATCGTCATGGCGCCCAAGAAGAAGAAGACCGGCGAGACCTCGGGCGCCCACTCCGGCAAGCGCACCTCTTCGGAGTGCTGTGCTCCCGTCGAGGACGTGCCTGAGAGCTCCACCGGAAAGAAGAAGACCGGCGAGACCTCAGACACCCACTCCGGCAAGCGCACGTGTTCGGAGTGTCGCGCTCCTGTCGAGGACGTGCCAGAGAGCTCCACCGGCAGAAACAAGAGATCAAGGGCTATGCCGCCTGGAACCAAGAAGGTTTCTGTCAAGGAGGGAGGCACGGGAGGAGCTTTTACCATAAGCTCCACCCTTGACAAAAAATAGGAAGACGCGCTCGTCACCTTCCTGCGGGCGAATGTCGACATGTTTGCCTGGCAAGCATCCGACATCCCCGTCGTTCCCAGGGAGGTGATTGAGCATCACCTTGATGTTTGCCTACATGCGCGGCCCGTCAAGTAGAAGGTCAGGAAGCAAGCTTTGGAACGGCAAGAGTTCATCATCGAGGAGATCCGGAAACTCGAAGCTGCGGGTTTGGTGAGAGGAGTGCTCCACCCAATGTGGTTGGCCAATCCAGTGGTAGTGCGCAAGGCAAATGGGAAGTGGAGGCTGTGTATTGATTACACATATATCAATAAAGCTTGTCCCAAGGACCCCTTCCCGTTGCCGCGCATAGACCAGATTGTCGACTCCACGGCAGGGTGTGACCTGCTGTCATTCCTCGATGCCAACTCCGGCTACCACTAGATCTTCATGGCGAGAGAATACGAAGAGAAGACAGCGTTCATCACCCCATGTGGCACATACTGTTTCGTACGAATGCCTTTTGGGTTGAAGAGTGCCGGCTCGACGTTTGCAAGGGCAGTCCGGAGTGGAGGCTTATATGGATGATATAGTGGTCAAAACCAAGAACAAGGCAACCCTTGTACCGGATTTACAAGAAACATTTGTGAATCTGCGCAAGATCATTCTCAAGCTGAACCCTGAGAAGTGCGTCTTCGGCGTTCCGTCTGGCAAGCTTCTCGGGTTCTTTGTGTCACAACGTGGGATAGAAGCCAATCCAGACAAGATCGAAGCTATAGAGCAGATTGAAGCACCCAAACGGGTCAAGGATGTGCGTCGGCTTGCTGGCTGTGTTGCCGCCATGAGAAGATTCATTTCCAAGTCTGCCGAGCGCGCCCTCCCCTTTTTCAAGATCTTGAAAAAGGCGGGCCCAATGGAATGGACGCCAGAAGCCGAAGCGGCATTACAATATCTGAAGAGGTATCTTTCCTCTACGCCAATATATCCGGGAGTTGCAGAACTAAGTCATATTGGTGCATATAATGGCAAGGAAGGACTGTAAAAAACAAACGACATTTTAATCAATAAGCTTTATTGGTATTGGGCTTTGTTAAAGAGTCCCCCAAGTATATTTGAGGTAGATACATTCGAAGATGTACTTATCCTATGGCAGTTCGGGCGAGCCAAATACTTGCCAATGAGAGAAAATGTAAAAAAGAAAAGGTGGAAAAATAAAAGATAAAAGACAAGACCTAACTTTAAAGGAGGAAAAATTGCTACCGAACTATCCATAAAATCGTCGGAGCTTGGCAGCGTTCCTCGGGTTCGGCTCAAGGCGTTTGTCATGTGCATTCCAAAGGCAATAGGCTCCACGGGTGAGTACTTCGTCGATATTGAAGGGCCCCTCCCACTTTGATTTGAGCTTGTCCTTTTTCTTCTCCGGGAGGCGTAAAACGAGTTCGCCGATGTTGTATGTCTTGGCCCGCACTTCTCTACTCTGGTCTCGCCTGGCCTGTTGTTGATAAAATGTGGAACGGGCTTGCGCTGTAATGCGCTCCTCTTCAAGTCCATCTAGGTCGTCCTGCCGATCTAGCTCGGCTTCTCTCTCCTCGTACATGCGCACTTGAGGTGAGTCATGAATAATATCGCAAGGTAGAACAACCTCTGCGCCGTACACCATGAAAAAATGTGTGTATTCGGTCGTTCAATTAGGTGTGGTCCGCAGCCCCTAGAGTACAGAGTCAATCTCTTCGACCTAGTGTTTATCAGTCTCCCGTGGGGAGCGCACTAGTCAGGGTTTAATGCCACTCATTATCAGACCATCGACTCTTTCGACTTGACTGTTTGTTCGAGGATATTATACAAAAGTGTAGTCAAGTTTAATACCTAGCTTTGCGCACTAATTTTTTACCTCGTCAGCTGTGAAGTTGGTGCAATTATCTATGATAATATTGTGCGCGACACCATAACAGTGTACTGCGCCGGATATAAAATCAATCACAGGCCCTGCCTCAGCTGTTTTTTACTGGCTTGGCTTCTATCCATTTAGTAAATTTATGTACCATCAGCAGTAAGTATTATTTTTATGGCTTCCCCCTTAAAGGGGTGTGACCATATCAAGGCCCCCTGACAACAAAAGGCCAAGTAATGGGGATTGTTCTCAGAGCGGTGGGGGGCATGTGACTTTGATTTACAAAAAGCTGGCAGCCAACGCAAAGTTGGACTAAGGTTTGGGCATCTGCTTGGGTAGTGTGCCAGAAAAAGCCAGCCCAAAAAGCTTTGCCTACGAGCAACCGGGCTGCAGCATGGTGGCCGCCAATTTAAGTGTGTATTTTAGTGAGAATTTTCCTTCCCTCCTCTTCGGAGATGCACCTTTGTAGAACAACAGTAGTGATTTTCTTATATAGTTCACCGTCGTGAATTTTGTAGGCTTTAGAACGCCCGACTATAAGGTTGGCCTCATTTTTGTCATCGGGGAGCTCCTGCCTTTCAAGGTAAGCTAGGAAGGGCTCTGTCAAGTGGGCTATGACATGCATGATCTGGTGAGCCGAGGTAGTTATTTCCATTTCTTGATCTCCGATAACGTCTTGGTTAAGTTCGGCCGGGGGTGTATTCGGATCTGAATTCGTATTGCCGCCCGCGTCCTGCCATGTTACAGATGGCTTAAATAGCCTTTCCATGAAGGTGTTGGACGGGACGGGGTCGCGTTTAGCCCCCATACGAGCGAGTACATCGGCAGCCTGGTTATTATCCCGGGCTACGTGATGGAATTCCAACCCCTTGAATCTAGCCGATATTTTCAATATAGCTTTGCGATAAGCTGCCATTTCTTAGTCCTTTGCATCAAAATCTCCATTTGTTTGGGAGATGGTGAGGTTTGAGTCTCCGCGTACCTCGAGGCATTTTATGCCCATGGATACAGCTAGGCGAAGACCATGCAATATGGCCTCATATTCGGCTGCATTGTTTGAGTCTATGTACATAATCTGTAGAACGTACCGGACTGTATCCCCAGTTGGAGATATCAATATTACGCCGGCCTCCAATCTGGCTAGCATTTTGGAACCGTCGAAGTACATTGTCATGTGGGAGTATGAGTCGTACTCTTGAGGGAGTGAGCTTCGGTCCATTATGCGACAAAGTCAGCCAACACCTAGGATTTAATATTCCGGTGTGGCTTATAAGATATTTCGAACGGTAAGAGGTCGATGGCCCATTTGGCTATGCGTCCAGTGGCGTATTTTTTATTAATAATATTGTTGAGTGGTACCTCGGATGCCATTGTGATTGAACACTCTTGAAAGTAGTGTCGGAGTTTCCGAGATGACATGCAAATCGCATAGGCATTTTTTTGATAGTGGGGATACCGTGATTTGCAAGGTGTTAGGACCTCGGATACATAGTATACCGGCTTTTGAACAGGGAATTTATGTCCCTCTTCATCTCATTCGACGATAAGTATGGCACTCACTACCTGGTGAGTGGCTGATATATACAGTAGCATTGGTTCGCCAACACCGGGGTCGGCTAGGATTGGGTTGCTCGCTAGTAGAGTTTTTATTTCTTCCAATCCAGTTGTGGCCGCGTCCGTCCAGTCGAAATTGTCAGTGCGTTGAAGCAAGAAGTAATTTTTGTATTTTAAAATGATTCCCTACAAGAGAAGATAGGAGAAAATGAGTTTGAAGTAATTTTTGTATTTTAAAACGTTTTATTTTGATTTTTAAATAAACCAGAAGCACTTTTTGATTTATTTAGATTTGTGAGGATTTTATTTGACTCTAGAAAAATGTTCATGTTGTAGCAAATATTTTTCTAAATATTTTGATTTATAATATGCCTATATTATATTATTATTTTATTTGGTTTTTATTTATTTTCCATTTAAAAAAACGAACGGGTCGGCCGAGCCAACCGGGCCGAGCCAGCCCAGCGCCCCGTGCCGCCTTCCTTAACCGCCCGTAGCAGTCCGCCGCCGCCACGATCGCCGGCGTCGTGCCCGATCCGGCCACCCCGTGCCTTAGCCCCTCGTCCACGCCACCTCCTCGCCCTCCCCCTATTTATAGCAGCCGGACCCCCCTCCGCCTCGCTCTCGCCGTCGCCGCTGCTCCGCATCGCGATGCCGCCGCACTTGGCCGTCGCCGCCACCGCCGCCACACGCTGCGCCATCGCCTCTGCGCAGCCAAGCCGCTCTCGCCAGCGCCCCGCTCCCCTCCTCAGCCTCCCGCGCGTGCCACCATCGCCCGACGCCACAGTCTCCCGCTTGCCCGAGCCGCCGCCGCCTCACACCCGCCAGAGCTCCGTCCCCGACCCACGCCCGATCCGCCGGCTGAAACCCGATCCGCTGCCCGGTCCGCCCGACCCGCGGTTTTTCATCAAAACCCGTCTGTTTTCTCCGAACCGCCCGAGCCGGTAATAAACCGAATGGTTCTTGTTGTGTGTTTTAAGATTAGTTATTTTGGGAACGATCGTTCATTTCGATCTGTCGATGAGCGTTTTCGTTCGTTAGTCTCTGTTACCGGACGTTCGTCCGATAGTTTTTCTTCTTCTGTTTTATTTTCGGCCTGGGACTCATCAGTAAATAGTTTATTTACAGTTTAGCCCTTGATCTGCAAACCTTCACAACTTTTTACCCGTTTGTCCAAATCCAACGAAACCAACGCTCACTTCTTCGTCTTGATCCCCTCTATCCAGATAACCAACTTAAACATGTTTTTGAAAGTTTAAAAATTTGAATTCAAATAGATTTGAATTTAAACTTGTTTTTATCATAACTTGACTATTATAACCCCGATTTATTATAAATCGAAGCTCTTGACCAAAACATTCTGATGAGGCCAAATCCAATAAATTTTGGTACTGTTAGAAATTGTTTTAATGTTGCAAGAGTTATTTGCTTGTTTACAAGTTTTCCGAAGTATTCTCTTCGTTCTTCCCGATCTTTTGAGTGATTGCTTATGTGTGGTTACTATTGCTTGCTTACGATTGATTGATCGGAGTGTGACGAGTAGATCTATCATGAATTATGAGTGTGAAGAAACTACATAATTAGTATATGGAAAGTTCATACTTTGATCATACCTTCCAATACCCAGTTTGTATTGCATTAGTTCTATCCTCAAAGACTGCATGAGTAGGACTTGATCACATGTGGTGTTGCTATGTAGTTCATGAGGTAGGAACCCAATGAATTGAGATCAACCCAGGGAATATACGCTTTGTTACTTATTGCTTAGCCACGCGTATACATGGATTGGTATGCGAGATTCATGAAAGTTGCGAAAGTAATATTATCTAAGGGAAACTTAAGGTGGCTATTTTAATACATATCTGGGTGGATTGGTTGGGGCACCCTGGAGCACCCAGTGGTTTGCCCGGGCACTTGGATCACTAGTGTTTGCCCTAGGGTATCCCGGAGGACCCGTGTGATCACCCTATTGGAATGCCAACCAGGCTCAAAGGGATCATATGATATTTTCATGCCTAGAATTTTCCATGTGCCGCCACAAGCCATTATGGGCTCTGGCATAGGTTAGTATGTTGTGTGAGCTCTTTCAGTGGTGGACTAGCGGAAGTAGGAGGAATGTAGGTGTAGTGGTCCATCCAGGGTAAAGAGTAAATGCTTCTGAAAGACTGTGTCTCGGTCATCTGTATCTCAACCACCATGAAGTGCGAGAAATTAAATGGAGGAGATCGAGTCTTGTGGGGAAACGTGCACAAACCTCTGCAGAGTGTACAAACTGATCGTGATTAGCCGTGTCCATAGTTATGAACATCTTTGAGTATCTAGAAGTGGATTAATTTACTGATCTCAACACTCTATTTAATTAATTTTGTTGGTTATTAATGACTATGGTAAACTTTGGGATTTCAGATGGAGTAACCATTCTCAATATTGCTTAATTCAACTCAGTAGTAAATACAAATTTATTCCTTTGTTGTACGGAAAAACTAGCTTTGTGCAAAATAAACCTTACAGCCTCCACCAGCCAAATATGGATGTAGTGGTAAATATTGTTCACCATTATTCTATGGTGTGAATTTGCGAGTACATTCAATGTACTGACCTACATGGCTCCAACATCTCATGTTGCAGGATTTATCCGACGAGTAAGTGATACGTTAGGGTTGCAATGTCTACACTCAACTTTGCCGTTGGTGTTGAAGGGACCCCACAACCTTGTTGTTACTTCCGCAATGTTGATTGAGGTAATAGTATTTACGTGACTTTATACATGTGATATACCTTTGTTTTAAATCCTCGACTACTGTGTGTGTCAGCATACCGATCCAGGGATGACACTTAAGCACGGAGACTTGATCCATTTGGGTCGGGTCGCTACATGGATGGACTGTGTGGAATGTACATACAAACGGAAATGTTTAGCGGGGACTGACTATGTGGGATGTACTTACAACCAGAAACGATTTCGCCTGTATAATTGTATTTTTTTAGAACTATTGTACGTATAACCATATTTGAGCCCTCATCGGTCGCACGCGACCTCATTTTGCCGAGAGTCTGGGGCATCCCCAATGATTTCTGGGTCGTGTGGGAAGGACCCCCCTATCGCAGAAACTCACTTGGCGACTGTTCTGAACGCCGGCGCGGAAAGGAATTAAGAACCGTTTGTATAGCACTTACGTGTACGAGTGAGTGTAAGGAAATGTTTCTCAGTTATGGAGGTGATAAAGAGTTTGTCGTAAAGGATTACACTGATGCAAACTTTTACACTAATCCAGATGACTCTGGGTATCAATCTGGATGCATATTGAATGTAGGAGAAATTAGCTAGAGTAGCTCTATGCAGAGCATTGTAGATATAGAAATTTGAAAGTACACACATATCGAAATATTGCAGAATCGTTGACTAAAACCTCTCTCACAAGAAAAACATGATCATACCTTAGAACTCTTGGGGTGTTAATTACATGGTGATGTGAACTAGAGTATTGGCTCTAGTAAACTCTTTGGGTATTAATCACATATCGATGTGAACTATGGGTGTGAATCACATGGCGATGTGAACAAGATTATTGACTCTAGTAGCTCTTTGGGTATTAATCACATGGCGATGTGAACCATGGGTGTTGATCACATGGCGATGTGAACTAGATTAATGACTCTAGTGCAAGTGGGAGACTGATGGAAATATGCACTAGAGGCAATATTAAAATGGTTATTATTATATTTCCTTGATCATGATAAAGGTTTATTATTCTTGCTAGAATTGTATTGACTGGAATCTTAAATACATGTGTGAACACTTAAACAAATACCATGTCCCTAGTAAGCCTCTACCAGACTAGCTCGTTGATCAAAGATAGTTAAGATTTCGTAACCATGAACATGTGTTGTCATTTGATAATGGGATCACATCATTAGGAAAATCATGTGATGAACAAGACCCATCCGTTAGCTTAGGATATTGATCGTTCAGTTTATTGTTATTGCTTTCTTCATGTCAAATACATATTCCTTCGACTATGAGATTACGGAACTCCCAGATAATGGAGGAATACCTTGTATGCTATCAAACGTCACAACGTAACTGGGTGATCATAAAGATGCTCTATAGGTATCTCTGAAGGTGTTTGTTGAGTTGGCATAGATCGAGATTAGGAATTGTCATTCTGAGTATCGGAGAGGTATCTATGGGCCCTCTCGGTAATACACATCATAAGCTTGCAAGCAAATGACTAAGAATTTTAGTCACAAGGTGATGTATTTCGGAACGATTATAGAGACTTGTCGGTAACAATATTGAACTAGGTATGAAGATACCGATCATCGAATCCGGGACAAGTAACATACCGATAAAAAAAGGGAATTACATATGTTGTCATAACGGTTCGACCGATAAAGATCTTCATAGAATATGTACGACCCAATATGGGCATCTAGGTTCCGCTATTGGTTATTGACCGGAGTGGTGGCTCGGTCATGTGTACATAGTTCTTGTCAGGACCCCGATCCTAAGTCACACCGATCTAGCATGTAACACATCATATCACTTTGCAGCCTCACGCACGGTATCCCCATGGGTGCCAACTTACCTGGCCCGGGACCATTTGTGCATTTTGGCTCACACATACGATAGTGTCGCTAGCATCCATATGACAGAGAACCCAGGCCGACATGACTAATTGTAAACCAAAAGCGGCGCTATATTACATGGACAGGCATACATGACCCAGCAACGAACGTGTCGGTCATCAACGTACGAACCCAAGTCATAGCAAGCTACAAGGATTTAAAGGAACAACGCGTGACATTTCCTTGAAGGGACAGACACAGGAACGAATAAGGACACATGCCGGCCAGCCTGAGTGTTCCGGAGCAGTAGCAAGCTACCAAGGCTCAGTGGAAGCACTAGGAGGCATTTCCCCATAAGATAGGCTACCAAGGGTAAACAACTAGGTGTCGGATCCCACAAATACCAAGCATTTCAATAACATACACACAATATGCTCGATATGTGCAAATACAACATGGCATCACAACAAAACTGTATGAATCAAAGTATTTATTCATTAGGCTCCGAGGAGCCAGATATTACAATCATGGGTCTCATGACCAAACACATGGAGCATACAAGCAACGGAAGCATAACATGTCTAAGTATAGAAAACTACAAATGGAAAAGGCTAAGAAGCCTGACTATCTACAAGACCCTCCCAAGGATACAAGATCATAGCCGAGGTAACAAGCTAAACGTCGAAGTCCACGCGGAACTACTAGTGAGACTGAAATCTCTCTGCAAAAACATAAATTAAGCAAACGTGAGGAAAAATGTACCCAACAAGACTTACATCAGAACTACCTACATATGCCTTAGTATCAACAAAGGGGGGTGGTGGAATTTAACTGTAGCAAGCCAGCTTTGACTCAGTGGCTAACCTATACTAAGACTGCAAGTAACTCTTTTGAGGTGGCGCACACGAGTCCACATATTCACCATATCAATACACCACTATGGATCAGCTCTCGTCTCCCTACGAGAAGGCCATCCATAGCACTCAAGCTTTTGTTGCGCATTTTAGAGTATCCACTTTCACTTGTCTATGAACTGTACTGGCAACCCAGAAGTCCTTTACTGTGGACATGGCTATTAGAATAGATCATTTATATCCCTGCAGGGGTGTACTTCTTCACACACGATCTCACCACTTATCGCCGTTTACACACCATGTACTCGGTAACCTTCAAGCGAAAGCCCAGCGAGGGTGTCGGCCACGACCTACCTAACCACGCAAGTCTCTAGTGCAGGTTTATCGCCTATTCGGGTTCCATCCACAAGGAGATCCGGCCGGGGTGTCGCTCATAGCCCCAAACGATGTGTACAGGGTCCTGAGACACCAAACGGGCGACTCGGTACACCATGCCACAGTGTATCTACCGCGTCATAGCCCACCCATAGGTTCAATGCTACGCACGGCCTCCAACAGATATCCTACAAACACCAGAAACTAGTTATGACTCCTGGATGGAGATCAGGTTGATTAATAAGTCGAGAGAGCTTGGAGTGCCCGGAGCCCAATGTGTGGTAGTAGCTGTTCATGGATCACAAACACAGAACTCTGTTCCTGAGGACGATTTCAATGAGACAACCCACCATGTACTACTACATGGCCTCTGACCGCTAGCTTTACCAAATCATGTTCACACACTTAGCTCTCAACAGTAGGACATTGTCACACACCTCCAATTCATCCCCGATGAATCGGACCTGACTCAACTCTAAGCAGTAGCAGGAATGACAACCAAGCATGAATGAGTAGGCAGAATATGGCTCAAACAACTCCTACTCATGCTACTGGGTTTCAACTATCTACTGTGGCAATGATAGGTCATCTAGAGGAAAGGGGTTCAACTACCACAGCAGGTAACAATTGAAGCGTTGTTGTCCTAATGCAGTAAAAGAGAGCAGGAGCGAGAGAGTGGGATTGTATCAGAGTGAACATGGGTTTTTTTCTTGCCTAGCACTTCTGAAGATAGTACTTTGTCTTCATCAGTGTCATCGATCACATCATCGGAACAACGTCTACTGAGAGGGGACAAACACCGGCAACAGAGAAGGAACACAATCAATGCAATGCAACAATATGATGCATGATCATGACATGGCAATATGATGTGATTTGAGCTAATGCAGCTAGCAATGATTTAAATGAAGTTGGTTTGAGCACTAGGTTCAAATTCAAACTCCACATGTGATTGTTTAAATGTCATTTTATGATTTGACCTGATTAGCACGCATAAGTTGCTCAAACATGAATGGAAATGCCATAAACAGATTCTTCAGATTTTCTGATAATTTTTCATATATAACTTATTTCATTTGGAATTATAGATTATTTTCTATGAATTTTTGAAGTTTTGGATATTTTCTGAAATAAATAAATCATTTCTGATTTATTTAAAATCCAGAAAATATTTACTACGTCAACAGTGCGTCACTATGACGTCAGCAAGTCAACAGGACCGGGCCAGGTCAAACCTGACAAGTGGGGCCCACTGGTCAGTGACTCAGGTAACTATCTGAGTTAATTAGTGCTAAAATAGCTCTAACTAAAATGTCATCAGGACTGGTCCCACATGTCATTGGCTTAACTAATTAACAAGGGCTGTTAGTGCTAATTAATTAACTAACCTAATTAACCAAGAGGCCGGGCCCCACATGTCAGCGACCTGGGGTGGTCAAACCCCCGGTCAAAAGACCCAAATAGGCCGGTGGCTTGACGCCGGCGTCGTCAGACACGGCGGAGGGGTGCGGGAATGCACTATGGGGCATGATTCGAGCTGCGACTCGGCGTGTTGCAGTGCCCTTGCTGGCGAGCGTCGAAAGATGGCCTTTCCCGGAGCTGGTGTGGTCGAGTTCGTAGACGGCAACCTCAGGAGTGGTGGCCGGAGTATGGGTGCTCGCGGTTTTGGCTCTACGGCTTGCAAACGAGGAAACCAATGTGTTGGGGTTGCTCTACGTGAGGCTGCGAACGCGTTGCACTGTCAGGACCCCGATCCTAAGTCACACCGATCTAGCTTTAACACGTCATATCACTTTGCGGCCTCACGCACGATATCCCCACGGGTGCCACCTTACCTGGCTCGGGACCGTTTCGCATTTTGGCACACGTATATGACAGTGTCGCTAGCATCCATATGATAGAGAACCCGGGCTGACATGGCTAGTTATAAAAAAAGTGGCACTAAATTAAAGAGACAGGCATCCATGACCTAGCAACGAACGTGTCGGTCTATCAACGTATGAACCCAAGTCGTAGCAAGCTACATGGACTTAAAGGAACAACCCGTGACATTTCCCCTAAGGGACAGACACAGGAACAAAGAAGGACACATGCCGGCCAGCCTACGTGTTCCGAGCAGTAGCAAGCTACCAAGGCTCATTGGAAGCACTAGGAGGCATTTCCCTGTAAGATAGGCTACCAAAGGAAAACAACTAGGTGTCAGATCCCACACATTCCAAGCATTTCAATCATACACACAATATGCTCAATATGTGCAAATACAACATTGCATCACAACAGAACTCTATGACTCAAAGTACTTTATTTAAGAGGCTCCAAGAGCCATACATAACATATCCATACAGGTAGGGGTCACATGACCCAACACTCTAGTCATACAGTCATACAAGCACAAGCGGAAGCTACATGTCTGAGTACAGACAACTTAGAAAATAAAACAGGCTTGGTGTAGCCTGACTATCTACAAGGCCCTTCACAAGTTTCAGATCTCCGTCAGGGTAGCAAGCTACTCGTCGACGTCAACGTCTATGTAGGACCCATCAGAAGGGGCAGGGTTCTCCTCCGCAATAGTTATTAAGCAAACATGAGTACAAAGGTACTCAACAAGTCTAACAACAGAACCTATCATACATGCAACATTATCAACAGGGGGTAGTGGAGTTCATAGCAGAAAGCCAGCTTTGACTCTTGGCTAACCTATACTACAACTCTCAATAGATTGCAAGATATTACTACGTACACGAGTCCTCTACTCACCACAACAATACACCACCGAGGATCCTCTTCCATCATCCTACGGAAGGGCCATCCACGGCACTCACTCTTGTCTTGAGGCTTTTAGTAGTATCCATCAACTTGTCTATGAATTGTAAGAGTAATCAAGTAGTCCGTACCGCGAACAACGGCTATTCGAATAGATTGGTAACCCTGCATGGGTGTACTTCTTCACACATGTTTTCACCACTTAGCGTCTGCACACGACATGTGCTCCGCAGACTTCAAGCGAAAGCCGACGTGGGTGTAGACCACGACCTAACCAACCACTCAAGTCTCTCGTCCAGGTTTATCGCCTATTTGGGTTCCATCCGTGGGGAGATCTGGCCAGGGTGTCGCTCACGGCCCCAAACGATGTGTACAGGGTTCCCGAGTCACCAAACGGGCAACCGGTACACCGTGCGACGTACCTGTCGCATCACAGCCCACCCCAAGGGTCAGCGCTGTGCACGACCACCAGTAAACTACAAACACCAGAAACTAGTTGCAACTCTTGGACAGAGAACATGGGCAGTCAATAAGTCGAGCGGGGTCATATTTCAGGGCCCAATGTGTGGTAGTAGCTGTAACTTGAACCACACATACAAATCTCAGGTCCTATGGACGGTTCCAATGAAACAACCCACCACGTACTCCTACATGGCCTTTCATCGATACCTTTACCAAACATGTTCCACACTTCCTTCTCTTTACCGGTATGACCATTTCACTCTGATCCATCACCCAGATGAATCAGACCTGACACAACTCTAATGATAGAAGGCAACATAAACAAATAGCATGGTGGATCACACATCACATGGCTCAATCAACTCCTACACATGCTAGTGGGTTTCAACTATTTACTGTGGCAATGACAGGTCATGCAAGGGAATAGGGTTCAACTACCGCAGCAAGTAGCAGTTCACACGCTGTTGCCTTAATGCAGTAAAAGAGAGCAGGAGCGAGAAGATGGGTTTGTATCGGAATGATCAATGATTTCTTGCCTGACAGAGTGGTTGTCTGGTACTGCTCTTCAGCTGGATACGCAGAAGTATCCTCGGGAGCAGGACCTAACACGGAGAATACCGGCGATACAATCAATAAGCAAACAAATGCAACAATATGATGCATGCTCATGATATGGCAAGATGCATGTGTTTTGGGCTAATGCAACTATAACCAGAAGGGTTTGAGCCTATTTGAATCAAGGATTCAAATTGAAACCCAAACTATTAATTATTTAAGTGCAATATCATGTTTTAATGTATACAACAAGGTTAACTTGCTCAAACATGCATGAAACAAGTGCCATTGGAAAGATATGATTTTTTTGATCAATTTTCATATATAAATCTTTTCCATCTGAGCTAGTGTTGAATTTATATGATTTTTTAAAGTTTAAAGCATTTTCTGGAATTTCCTGAATTGTTTTTAAATCAAATAATCCCAGAAAATCCTTTACTGCGTCAGCATAACATCATGCTGACATCAGCAAGTTAACA
This sequence comes from Secale cereale, assembly GCA_902687465.1. Taxonomy (NCBI): domain Eukaryota; kingdom Viridiplantae; phylum Streptophyta; class Magnoliopsida; order Poales; family Poaceae; genus Secale; species Secale cereale. Next base: position 316,950,546 of record LR738711.1, on the reverse strand, counting down.
GCCCTGATCCATGTCAAACCTAACTGGTGGGTCCCTCATGTCAGTGTCTCTGGAGCTGATTCCAGTCAAAACTAGAGTTGATTGGGTTTGACTAAGCAAAGGGGCCCACTGTCAGTGACTGTGGTGGTTAATCTAATTACTGTTAGCTCCTAATTAACAGGCCACGTCAGCCCGCTGGAGTTTGGCCGGCGGCGACCAATTCGCACGGCGGTGACTCGTCGGAATCCTTGTTCCGGCGACCATTTGTCGCGCGGATGGGCTCTATGTGCTCCTGGTGATGCATCGCATCCAACGGTGCCACTGGTTGGTCGAAAGGTCGCCGGAGTCGACGGCGACGAGCTTGTCCGCGGCGGCGCTCGCACGGAGTTGGCCGGGACGGCATTGTGGTGCACGGTAGAAGAAGTTAGAGCTGGCATTAGCTTGCTGGTGATCTACTGATCCTAATGGTGTGCTTAGCTACGAGGCACGGTGCCTGTGGCCACGGCGGCGAGGTGGCCGGCGGCGGTGAGCTACGGTCAGCAAGGGGGCGGCGGCTACAAGGCGTAATTGAGACCGTGGAGAGAGGGGTTCGAAGCGTGAGCTCACAGCGATCGCAGAGGTTGTCGAAGCGAGCTCGGGGGAGGTCGGACGGCGGCGTACGGGCGGCGGCGATCTCCGGTGCCGAAAGTTGAAGACGACGGCAGGGAGGGCGTTGCAGGGCTTCTGGTGTCGTGTGCGTCGGTTGGGAGCTTCGGGGCGATGCGGCGGAGCTAATGGTGCGTCGGGGAGGCGAGGGAGTGGCGTAGGGTGCGGTGGCAGTGATCGACGGCGACGAGCTCGCCCGGTGGAGCTCGGCGGAGGGGAGAGAGGAGGGGAAAGACTCAGGGGAGAGGGGGAAACAGTCGAGGGGGTCTGCGTGCCGTCGTCCGGTTCCATCTAGAGGGTTGAAGGCCAGCCAGGCTGGCAGGAGGTGGCCGGCGCGTCGGCGGCGCTCGCCACCGAGCTGCTTCGTGCGCTGGCACGGCGAAGAAGACGGGGATGCCCCTGGTGGGCTGGGCCGTCTGGGCCAGGCAGGTAGGTGGGCTCAGGTAAGTCTGCCTTTTCTATTTTTTTTCTATTTACTTTCTGTTTCATTTCTTTTGCAACTTTTTTGAATTAAATAAAATGCCAGCACATTTTTATAACTCATGAAACTAGTCATGCCCACTGTATATAATATGAATAGTATGGAACATTTTAGTTTATGATTATTTGGGCACATAAAATATTTTATAGCATTTAAATGCTCAAATGCAAATACCATATGAATTAATCCAGAGACCTTGGGTGTCCTAGAAAATTGTTCACCATTTTTGGCAGAGGTTTAAGACCAAGGCAGAAATGATGAACATTTTTGAAGCGCATTTTGGGTACATTGGAAAAGATTTTATTAAACCCTAGTTGTTAGAAGTGGGGTGCTGGGGTTTCTGTCATTCCCATTTCAAGTTTCTTTGGAAAGTAATCATGATGCACACTCTAGCTAGTCCTAATGCAAGCACTGACTAGGGATGTGACAACTCACCCCCACTCAAAAGAATCGCGTCCCAAGATTCGGGTTCCTCCGGAAAGAGGGTGGGGTACTCAAGTCGAAGACGATCATCCCTTTCCCAAGTAGCTTCACTCTCGGAATGATGTGACCATTGAACCTTGAGAAACTTGATATTGTGACGTCGAGTGGTACGCTCGGTGTGATCAAGAATACGAACGGGGTATTCTTGATATGTGAGATTGTCCTGGAGATCAAGCGTTTCATGGTCCACTCCGCGGATAGGATCCGAGAAGCAACGCCTGAGTTGAGATACGTGGAAGACATCATGAACTTTGGAAAGGTGCGGAGGTAGTTCCAATTGGTAGGCAACTTCTCCTCGTTTGGCAAGAATGCGAAAAGTACCGATGTAACGAGGGGCCAATTTGCCTTTGATACCGAAACGATGGGTTCCCTTAAGAGGAGTAACCCGAAGGTAAGCCTTATCGCCGACTTCAAAAGTCACAGCCTTATGATGACTATCATATTGGCTCTTCTGGCGAGCCTGGGCTGTTTTCAATTTCTCACGAATGATGCGAACCTGCTCTTCTGCTTCCTGGATCATATCCAGACCAAAGAATTGTCTTTCCCCGGTTTCTGACCAGTTAAGAGGTGTTCGACATCTTCGTCCATATAAAACTTCGAAGGGAGCATTGCCCATGATGGCTTCATAACTATTGTTATAACCGAATTCGGCAAATGGAAGACACTTCTCCCAATCCATACCGAAAGAGATGACAGAGGCTCGAAGCATATCTTCCAGAATTTAATTGACTCATTCCACTTGACCACTTGACTGAGATGGAAGGCGGTGCTGAAAGAGAGATGAGTTCCCATAGCATTATGGAAACTTTCCCAACATCGTGAAGTGAAAAGACTTCCACGGTCTGAGTTAATCTCCAACGGCACACCATGAAGTGATACTATCCGAGAGATATACAAGTCTGCTAGCTGGCTAGCGGTTATACTCTCTCGAACAGGTAGGAAGTGGGCTACTTTGGAGAGGCGGTCGATAACGACGAAGATAGCATTATTCCCTTTCTTGGTCCTGGGAAACCCGGTAATGAAGTCCATACCGACCTTGTCCCATTTCCATTCTGGAATAGCTAAAGGTTGGAGGGTGCCAGCAGGCCGTTGATGCTCTGCTTTGACTCGACAACAAACGTCGCAGTTAACAATAAATTGAGCGATTTCTCTCTTCATCCTAGTCCACTAGAACCTCTGGCGTTGGTCCTGATACATTTTGGTACTACCAGGATGAATCGTGAGAGGAGATTCATGAGCCTCCCTAAGAATCAAATGCCGCAGATGTTGGTTCTTGGGAACCACTAAACGATTCTCGAAGAAGACAACACCTCGATCATCCGTAGATAAACTTCTAGCGACTCTGTTAGCAATGCTCTCCTGCAGTCCGGATATACCCTTATCACGCTTCTGGGCAGCTATGATTTGATCCATAAGGGTAGGTTTCACGACCAAGGTGGAAAGAAATCCTCGAGGAACAATGTGAAGGTTAAGCTTACGAAATTCCTCGTGGAGAAGTGGTTGCCCTTGTTGTAACATCAGGTTGTTACAATATGACTTACGACTTAGTGCGTCAGCCGTGACATTGGCCTTCCCAGGGGTGTAAGTGATTCCTAAGTCGTAATCTGTGAGCAACCCAACCCAACGTCTTTGCCTGAGATTTAGATCCGGTTGGGTGAAGATGTATTTCAGACTCTGGTGATCAGTGAAGATTTCATAGCGATTACCAAGAAGGTAATGTCGCCATGTTTTGAGTGCGTGGACTACAGCTGCAAGCTCTAGGTCATGTGTATGATAGTTATCCTCATGTGGACGCAACTGTCGAGATGCGTATGTGATCACTTGACGATCGTGCATGAGTATGCAACCTAGTCCTTGTCGCGAGGCGTCGCAGTAGATAATAAAATCCTTGGAAAAGTCTGGTGGTACCAGTACGGGTGCAGATGTCAGGCTTCTTTTCAGTTCCTGAAAGTTGGACTCGCACTGTGGGGTCCACTCAAACTATTTATCTTTCTTGAGGAGTTCAGTTAGAGGTTTAGCAAGCTTGGAGAAATTCTCGACAAAGCATCGGCAATAGCTCGCTAAGCCAAGGAAACTCCTAACTTGCTTGACCGATTCAGGGGGAGTCCAATCAAGGACGGCTTGAACTCGCTCGGGATTGACAGCAATACCCTTGCCAGAGATCACATGACCTAGATAGGTCACTTCCGGCAACCAGAATTCACATTTAGAGAATTTGGCATAAAGGCGGTGCTCTCGAAGTTTCGTCAATACCAACCTTAGATGCTCGGCATGATCTTTCTTATTCTTGGAGTAGATGAGTATATCATCGAGGTATACCACGACGAATTTATCCAAATACTCCATGAATATAGAATTCATTAGCCGGGAGAAGGTGGTTGGGGCATTGGTTACTCCGAAGGACATGACGGTGTACTCGTATTGACCATAACGAGTAACAAAAGTCGTCTTGGGAATGTCCCCGTTCTTGATTTTGATTTGATGGTAGCCCAACCTCAAATCCATTTTGGAAAAGACTGAGGATCTAGCGAGCTGATCATACGGGTCGTTGATCCTGGGGAGTGGATACTTGTTCTTTATGGTGACCAGATTGACAGGTCGGTAATCTACAACCATCCGTTCCGTTCCATCCTTCTTCTTGACGAAGAGGACGGGACAAGCCCAAGGGGAAGAACTAGGACGGATGAAACCCTTTTTCAAGGACTCATCGAGTTGTTTCTTAAGCTCAGCTAACTCTAGGGGTGCCATCTTATAAGGCATCCTAGAGATCGGGACAGTTCCTGGAATAAGATCTATCACGAACTCGACATCTCTGTCAGGTGGAACACCTGGCAGTTCTTCTAGGAAAACATCCGGAAAGTCACGGACTACCGGAATATCTTTGAGTTCTGGTAGAGGGCTGGCATTAAGAGAGTAGAGCTAACGCTCAGGCATTCGGGTCAAGACATTGACTGTCTTGCCGGATGGGTGTGTAAGTTGAACGGTCCTAGTGTAGCAATCAATCTTGGCGTAATGAGTTGTCATCCAATCCATACCCAAGATGATGTTTATGTCCGAGGACTTGAGAGCGATTAGAGATGCAAGGAAAACAAGTCTATCGACAAGGATTTCATTTCAATGGCTTACCCTAGAGGTTTGCCACTTTGAACCAAGAGTTTGAATAACCATGGAAGTAGGCATGTCACAAAAAGTCATGTTGTGCATTCGAGCATAGCTCTTAGATATGAACGAATGGGATGCTCCAGTATCGAAAGTAACAGATGTCGGATGGCAGTTAACGAGAAGCGTACCAAGGACGACGTTAGGATCCTCATAAGCTTCCTCAGCAGAGACATAGTTGACATGACCACGTGTAGTGGGGATTGGCTTGACATAATTCACCTTGCCGGTTGGCTTACCACGGCCAACGGGTTTTCCTGGCTGGTTCTGGGGACACTCTCGCATGTAGTGCCCTGGTTCTCCACACTTGAAGCATGTCACAGTGCCAGTGCATGGAGCAAAGTTGGTAGGTGGTCCTCCATAAGTCTTGGCAGGTGCATACTGTTGAGTTGGGCGAGGCGTCTCATAGGATGGCCTCGGTGTGTACTTGGGTGGCAGAGCAGTGTTGGGAACCCACACACGGTGCTTGTGAGAGCCAGGGCCAGATGAGGAACCAGAGTCACGAGGATGCTTGCGTGTGGCTTCAAAATCAGTCTGGCCCGTCTCAACACTGATAGCTTTGTTTACTAGCTTCTGGAAGGAAGTGCACTCGTGCAGACGTAGATCTCGGCGGAGTTCAGGGCTGAGTCCCTTGCGGATCCTCGCCTGCTTCTTAGCATCGGTGGATACTTCCTCAGGTGCATAGCGTGCCAAGTTGCCAAAGTCGCGACTATAGCCATCCAAAGTTAACCGGCCCTAGGTGAAATTGCAGAATTCCCCCCGCTTGCGATCCATGAGACCTTCTGGAATGTGATGTTCACGGAATGCCTCACTAAACTCAGCCCAAGTAGTGATTTGGCCAGTAGGACGCATAGCCTCAACGTTCTCCCACCAGAGACTGGCAGGGCCCTCAAGATGGTAGGCGGCGTAGGTAACCTTGTCAGCTTCGCCCACACGAGCAGAGTGTAGCTTGTGGGTGATACTACGAAGCCAGTCATCCACATCCAGAGGTTCGGTGGAATGATGGAACTTAGGTGGGCACATCTTCATAAAGTCATTGATTGACACCACGTCATTCCTGTGACGGAACCCAGTGTTCTGCTCTATGCGTTCCAGCAGACGGTTGGTCTCTCTCTTGTTCCGTTCTGCCTCGAGCATAACTTCAGCCAAGGAAGGTGGCTGGGGCAGATTCTCATCTCTAGCCCCACTAGCCTCACCCTGCTCCTGAGCGGCAGGAGTGCTGCGAGTGTTGACCATCCTAGGAAAACAAAACAACGGTTTAGACAAGGATGGCAAAAACTTGACATGGGAGTGCAGAATGTAATGGATGACACGGAATGCAGAGATGTTCATCCGTACGACATTGTAATATAGAAACTACCATATATACACCAGTGGTCATACACACCATACATAGTTTAGTACAAGCCAAGGCTAAAGTACAACTGCGGTGAAAGACGATACATCTCATCAGAGGCATTCCAAGCTCCAATACACTATTTAACTACACCTCCGGAACTCAGTACTAGCTAAGTCATATTCCACAAGACGCGCAGGACTATGGAAATACAACTACTACTATACTACTTCTGCCACGGTCTAGCTCAGACATTCCCATAGTAATCTTCGTAAAGATTAGCACCGTAGCCTGGGAGTGGAACAGATGAATCTTGAAACTCTCGAGCACTCGAAGGTTGTGGACCATAAGGACATGGATGTGGCCTCGGGCCTGATGCTGGTGGTAACCGACGCCCACGCTGAGGTGTAATACCCCCAACGTCACGCCAATCCATACGATCAGGCAGACGAGTCCGCACGGGGTACAAATCCCGCATATCCAGATATCCGGCGTGCACAGCAGGTGCAAGCCGTGTCAAAGTAGTCAAGTGGGCGGCTGATACGTCCAAAACGTATCTATAATTTCTGCTTGCTCCATGCTTCTTTTGTGTGATATTGCTATGATATTTATGCACTTCCATACACTTTTGATCATATTTGGACTAACCTATTAACTCAGTGCACCACAGTGCCAGTTCCTGTTTTCTACTGTTTTTCTATTTCAGGTTTCCCCCATATTAAAAGTGCCCTAAAAATTCCGGGAAAAATACAGGAAAAATCAGCGTACAGGAAGCTTCGAGAAAAACCAAAGCGGGGCCAGAGGGGAGCCAGGGGGGCCCAGGCGGCCACCTGGCGCGGCCCCACCCCTCGCCGCCCCGGGGGGGGGGGGCCTGGGGCCCCCTCTCCGCCTCTGGTGACCCCCCTTCGCATATATATTCCTCGCGTCCCGAAACCCTTGAGGACGGAACCCTTTTTCGTGATCTCGCCTCTGTTCCGCCGCCGCAGCGCTTCCAAGATCAGGAGCATCAGGAGAACTCTTCCCGGCACCCTACCGAAGGGGAGAACCACCACCAGGAGCTTCTCCACCAACATGGACGCTTCCCGGATGAGTCGTGAGTAGTCCACCTTGGACCATGGGTCCATGATCAGTAGCTATGTGATGTTCTCCTCCCCTCTTTGTTCTTCATGGTTTAGACCTCGTGAGTTCCCCTACATGATCGAGGCACATATGTAATCTTTATGCTGTTGCTCTGCTGAGTTTGCTGGGATCCGATGGATTATGAGATTATGTTCAGATTGTGTGTGAGTAATATATTTGATTCGCCTCTTTTATATTTATGTTCTTGAGTAATTCTTGCATGTTCTCCGTTGCTGTTTATTGCTTTGGCCAAGTAGTAGGTAGTAACTCCAAGAGGGAGCGTTATGCTTGATTGTGGGTTCATGCCCCTTGATGACTAGCTTGAGTGACAGAAACATGAGTCTAGGGGATGTGTTGTTGCCACAAGGGGGAAAACAACGGTGCTTGTACTTGCGGGTGCAAGGATTGTTTACTTTACGCAAAGTTCTTTTAATGCAGTTGTCTGTTGCTTTGAGTTTACACTTTGGGTGGGATTCGCAACTTAATACCAGCGAGATGTTCTGGATAGATATCTCAAGGTGGATGATTAGTAGTAGATGCAGATGGATTTCGGTCTACTTGCCTTGGCGTACCGCCAATGCTTTTGAGCCTCTACCTTTCTTTGCAGCATAGTTAGCATTGGTTTGCACACATAATCCTGTCAATTGCCCAGCTGTAATTTGTTTACCTCGCTTTGCTGTTTTATCGTCTTTTGGGAGAGAGACATCACTAGTGAACATCATGGGACCCCGGTCCATATTACCACCACTGATCACACCTTCTATTTATTTCCTGTTCTTATTTCCTAGTTGCAGTCATACCTATCATTATTATCTCTTGTGTTTGATCCTTTGTAAACAACAAGGCCGGAGGGATTGACAACCTCTCTGTACTCGTTGGGAGCAAAGTTATTTGTATCTGTGTGCAGGTCCTGTCAACCGCTAAGTTTCTGGCGCCGTTGACACCTTCTTGTCGACCCTCGGAGTCTCACGGGATTCGATCCTTGCTATCTTTGCCAAGGGAAACTTGCTGCTACGCTACATCTCAACCTTCCACTTGGGGTAACCAACGAGGGGCGAGAAGCCATCAAGCAAAGTTTCTGGCGCCGTTTCCGGGGACTCCACTCTTCAAGATAGGGGAGTTGCACGCTATCTTTTATCTTTGCTTTTTAGTCTTATTAGTTTACCTTTCAGTTTTTGCTTTAGTGTCCTTTATCAAATATCATAAATTTTTTTTTTTTGCTTTTCTGTTAGTAGTCCTTTCGGTTTTGTCAAGCATGTTAGGACTTGGTGCTTTGAGGGAATCAGAAGTTCTAGATTTCCATCAAAGGGATGGAGAAAATATGAAGAAGGCATGGGACAGAATTTCTGATGCACATAGGAGAATTATGCCTTGGATACCTATAAAAATTGTGCTTAGAAATTTTTACCATGGTCTTTTTAAATGGTGTAAACACTCTCTTGATATTATAGCTGAAGGAGATTTCCTAGAGTGTGATGAAGCTAGAGCTCTTGAAATTATACATGGTCTATCTAGTTACTTTGTTTATGATCATAGTTTTGATACTGTCATAGATAGACTTGCTACTGTTGAGAAGAGAATGGATGCTCTAGACTTGATGAAGGTAGAGAAACCCAAACCCAATAAGAGATATATTTTGGAAATAGACAATGATTGGGAGCCTTTTGTTAGGATTAGCATCTCTAATCAAGACTTCCTTGCTTATTGTGATATTGGATCTATGGTTTCTACTATGCCAAAAATTGTTCATGATTCTTTAAAATTTAACATGGACAGATTATCATCCTATCATGAACATGCTAATGGAGATATTTCTGAGATCCAGGGAAGAATAAAAGACGTGCCAGTTACATTCCTTAAAGGGATTGCAATGGTTGATTTCTTCATCATGAAGCCAAACCAAGGAAATATAGTGCTTGGAAGGGACTTCCTCCGAGCCGTAAAAGGCTTCATCGATATAGGTAAGGGACAAATCCGCCTACGCGGGAAGGAAAAAGGTACGTACCCTTTCCTAGAAGGAACAAGGATGAACTTGTTGAGGAACCATTTGAAGCAATTTATAACTCCGATTATTATGACTTTTGATTCCTCCTTTTTGCATCATGCCTAGCTTGAAGGCATAAAAGAAAGCGCTTTTGGGAGGCAGCCCAAAACGAATTAGGATTTATTTTTGCTTTTGTTGTGTCTTGATGTTTGTTACTACAGTAGCATCATCATTGTATCTTTTCTTTTCAACTTTGTGCCAAGTTTAGCCTCCGATTGCAAGAAAGTTCAAAAGTAGTGACGTGCTGTCTAGAAAACAGATTCTGTCCTTGGACAGAAAAATTCGAATAAAATCACCAGATCATCTTTTTGGTCTGAATTTTTTGACAGCGTGCTCTATACAATTGGCTTTCGAGCTTTTGTTCTGAGTTTTTTGATTTGAGTGGCAGAAGTGCCCCGAAAAAATTATTTACTACCTACTGGTCTGTTTTTCACAGATTCTGTCCTGTTTTACCTTTTCTTCGTTTTGCAAACCTTGAGCTTGCTTTTTCTTTGCAAAAACCTTTTGGCAATCTTGAGAAACAGTAGCTCTTCAAGATTATCTTTATTTCCAGTAGAGAAAAATTATTTTATTGTGGGTACTAACCTCGCTAATCAGATTATGATGAGTTATGTATGAAGGGAGTTTTTCAAGTGTGCGAGGGAAGATGATAAAAAAGATTCAGGAGGGTCAAACGCTCAAGCTTGGGGATGCCCCCGTGCACCCCCAAGAAATATTCAAGAAGACTCAAGCGTCTAAGCTTGGGGATTCCCCCATGCATCCCCTTCTCCATCAATAATTATCAATTCGTCTTTCGTTCCACTATACTTTAATCACTTCATGCGTTATGTGCTATGCTTGGAGCGTCTTGCTCTTAGTTTCCTTTTTAGTTTTCTTTAGCTTTGCTTGCTGTTCATAACAAGTTAGAACCCAGCTTTGTTTGTGTGGGAGAGAAACACGCTCCACTTCAACCTAGAACACAACATAGGATTTTCATGCTTATCTTTGCTGTGTGTGTTCTTTGTCTTTCCATAGCTGCCGTCATATTTAGCTCTTAGTTTTCATGCTTTTCTTTTTAAAGAGCTTTTGTTTAGTTGGTTGCTGAACTCTCTTGAGTTTTTATGTTTATCTTGTTAAGAGAGTTTGCCTGTTGCACTGAGTTGTGTGTCTTAACTTAAACTAGGTAATTGAGGTTGCTATTTAATTTTAGTAGTAACTTGCAATAGTTTTCAGGTATTGCCATGAGTAATGTCTGGACTTTTGGTGTCAAGAGCTTTAGCCTACTAGTGATAGATGTCGTATTTTGGGCAATCCGTGTTTATTTTCGAAAACCTACAAAATAGTTGAGAACTTTAGCTACTAGATGGATCACTAATCTTTGGAGGGATCGAATATTAGAGTACACTCACGTACCATGAGTCGAGGATGCGCAAGGATAACCAAAACCCCATACACTCCTCCTCGGGGTACTTGTCTCTTTGTGAACCTCCTAATTAGATTGAGAGTTACCGATAATAAGTGCATGAGTTCTTCGGACTAATGTGAGTATTCGAAGTTGACACTTCCACCTAGCCATATTTTTCTAGCCTCTTCGGTACCGTGCATTGCCCTTTCTCACCTCGAGAGTTGGCGCATACTTCACCGGTGCATCCAAATCCTTGGCACGATACGCTCTGTCATCATAAGCCTCATTATATCCTTCCTCAAAACAGCCACCAGACCTACCTATCAAGGCATTTCCATAGCCTTTCCGAGATACATTGCCATGCAACATCCATCTTCTCATGACTTGATCTTCATGTCATACATGCTTTTTGCTTAATCGATGAGCCGCATGCTAGTTGGGCCTTGCCCTAATCATTTCTACATGACGCCCTAGTATCATTGCATATCCTGCTACACTGGGAGAGGCATACATTTGCATACATCATGATAGTTTCATTTTCTTTATGTTAAGTACTTTTGTAAAGTGTGAAAGATCTTCTATACTTCTTGTAATATATAGAGTGTTGCCCCTAAAGTGAGGAAAAGATCCCAAAGAGGACAAAGTCAAAAGATCCCAAAGAGGACAAATGAGAGTTAATTAGAAAGAGCCATTGAGGCCACAAAAAAAGAAATAGAAAAAAAAGAAAAAGAAATAAAAAGAGAGAAGGGGGCACACTACTATTCCTTTTGAGAGATCCACACTCGTACTCCATCTTATACCTTGTACTCCATATAGATTATCATTCATGCATATAGCTATGTGGGGACCTTCACACTATAGAACTTGGCTTGTATATTCCAATGATGAGCCTCCTCAAAAGAGCTCTAGGTCTTCTTGAGCAAGCAAGTTGGATGCACCCCCACTAGTTCCATTGGAGAGCTTTGAAAGCACATTTGCTCCCTGGGTGGTTTTGGTAATTAATGACAACATACTTTGTGGTTGGACTAATACTTTTATCAAGTATGTTTCAGGAAATTCAATCACATTGGTATGGCAAGTTGACTGAAGAAGTGGACCCCTCAAATGCTAAGGCAAGCATTGGCAAAAGCTCAAGACTCCATTTTTGGTTTAGTGATCAAAGATCACATTGAGTCCATAGGAAAAGCCAATACTATTAAAAGGGGATGAGGTTGTGTTGATGATCTGGTTGCTCAAGTGCTTAGTGATTTAGCTCCTTCAACTATCAGCACCTTTCACTACCAAACACACTCATAAGTAATCTCGGACAAACCGATTCTTTCAACTCAGTCCCATCGAGATGAACCACTTCTGCCATATTCCAAACCCTAGAAAAATCGGTCTTACCGAGTTTGAGATCGGTCTCACCGAAACTGAACTGCCAACCTTCTGTAACCATTTCACATCATATCGGAATAACCGAGTTTGTATTATCGGTCTCACCGAAATGGGCAAACTTCTGTCTTGGCTCAAATCGGTCTCACCGATATTGCATTTTCGGTCTCACCGATTCTGGCATGTTCCTACTCTTTCTCAAATCAGTCCAACCGAGTTTTCTTTCTCGGTCTCACTGAAAACTCCAACGTTCATATCAGATGCACATTCGGTCCCACCGAGATGGTATTTTCGGTCCCACCGAAAATCCCAACGTTCACTATATTTGAACTTTCGGTCTGACCGAGAGTTCATTTCGGTCTCACCGAGATTGGTCAAATGTGTGTGTAACGGTTGGATTTTGGGTGGAGGCTATATATACCCCTCCACCCCCTCTTCATTCGTGAGGAGAGCCATCAGAAAGTACCACCACTTCTACCATACACTTTCTGAGAAGTGAACCACCTACCCTTGTGTTGAGATCAAGCCATTCCATTCCTACCATATGAAACTTGATTTCTAGCCTTCCCAAGTTGCTTTCCACTCAAACCTTTCTTCCACCACAGCCATATCAGTGAGGAGAGTTGAGTGTTGGGGAGATTATCATCTGAAGCACAAGAGCAAGGAGTTCATCACCATCAACACCGTCTATTACCTTTTGGGGGGTGGTGCCTCCTAGATTGGTTAGGTGTCGCTTGGGAGCCTCCGTCTTTGAGATGTGGAGTTGAACCAAGAAGTTTGTAAGGGCAAGGAGATCGCCTACTTCGTGAAGATCTACCCCGAGTAAGGCTAGTCCTCCGTGGGCATAGGCCGTGATGGAATAGACAAGGTTGCTTCTTCGTGGACCCTTCGTGGGTGGAGCCCTCCGTGGACTCGCGCAGCCGTTACCCTCCGTGGGTTGAAGTCTCCATCAACGTGGATGTACGATAGCACCACCTATCGGAACCACGACAAAAATCTTCGTGTCACCAAACTGCGTTTGATCTTCTCCACCTCTCTCTACTATATATGCAATTTACTTTCCGCTGCCCATACTCTAGAATTGCATGTGTAGTATGTTACTTGACTTGATCTTAGTTGTGAAACTGCCAAAATCTTTGCATGATCTAAAGGCATATTTTTTATATTGTCAAGTAGTCTAATCACCCCCCCCTCTAGACCTACTTCTTCGATCCTACAATTGGTATCAGAGCTTTGGTCTCCATTGCTTTGGTTTACACACCATTGGAGGAAGATGGACGTGTCTACGGATGGGAGTGTTAGCCATAGAGTGCCTGTTCTTGATGGAAGGTTTTATAACTCTTGGAGGTCTGAAATGCTTAGTATCTTTAAAATGTACAATTTGTGCAAATATATTGAGACCCCATATGTGCCTCCATTTGATCCCTTGCACCCTACCATGGATGAAGAGCTTGATTTGCTTCGTAACCTTAGAACTGTAAATCTTATCATTAGAGGGTTACCTGATGACTTGCTTAATCTTGTTACAAACTTTGAGTGTGCCTATGCTATGTGGAAATTCTTGGAAGAACTTTATCCGGACTACTCTTTGAGAAGTCTTGATGAAATTCTACACAAGACTATTGAATTTGATAGGTTGCACCCCAATGATCCTAACTTTGATAAATGCTTCTTTGAGCTTCGTGATCTTATGAAAAAGAAGGGTGATCCCGGTCTTATCAATATTAGAATTAGAAATGCTCTTGCATTGCATTCCGAAGATTATTGTTCCATTGACCAAACTAATGCAAGTACTTATCAAATTGACCTAGGTGTTGATGATGAACAATCTATGGGTCAATATGATGATGAGCTTGAGCATGATGATGATTTCTCCGATTCGGACACCGAGCTTGACAAGGTCATGAAGAGTCTCAATCTCATGGCAAATATGAGAGACTACATGTCCGGTGGAAAAGAGTGGATTCTTGATAGTGGATGCACTGATCACATGACCGGAGACAAAGACATGTTTCGAGAGCTTGCAAAGAACGATGGTCCACGCAAGTATGTGACTTTTGGAGACAACTCCAAGGGTAAGGTACTTGGCCTTGGTAAGGTGGCCATATCTCATGATAGCTCTATTCAAAATGTCATGCTTGTAGAATCTCTTGGATACAATTTACTTTCCGTGTCTAGATTAGCTGACTTTGGATTCAATGTGCTATTCACCAAAGTTGATTGCCAAGTCTTTCGTCGTGATAATCAAAACATGGCTTTTACTGGTATTCGTAGAGGTGATCTATATATTGTTGATTTCACTAAGAAAGCCCAACCTAGAGCTTGTTTCATTGCTAAATCCTCTAAAGGTTGGTTATGGCATAGAAGGCTAGGACATGTTGGTATGCGTAATCTAGACAAGCTGATCAAAGGTGATCATATTCTTGGTGTTAAAGATGTTTTCTTTGACAAAGATAGACTTTGTAGTGCTTGTCAGGCAGGAAAACAAGTTGGTGGAAGTCATCCCGTGAAAAACATCATGACCACTAGGAGACCGCTTGAGCTTCTTCATATGGATCTCTTCGGTCCCAATGCTTACAAAAGCCTTGGTGGTAACTCCTTTGGTCTAGTTATAGTTGATGATTATTCCAGATTTACGTGGGTATTTTTCCTTGATGATAAATCGCAGGTTCAGAGGATCTTCAAGACCTTTGCCAAAAAGGCCCAAAATCAATTTGAGGTGAAGATCAAGAAAGTTCGGAGTGACAATGGAACGGAGTTCAAGAACGCCAATGTAGACTCTTTTCTCGATGAGGAAGGAATTCTACATGAGTTCTCGGCTACGTACACTCCTCAACAAAATGGAGTTGTTGAGAGGAAGAACCGAACGCTCATAGAGATGGCAAGAACGATGCTTGATGAATACAAGACACCGAAACATTTTTGGGGAGAAGCGGTCGAGACAGCTTGTCATGCTATCAACAGGCTTTATCTTCATAAGCTTCTCGGCAAGACATCATACGAGCTTCTCACCGGTAACAAACCCCAAGTGGGATACTTTCGTGTCTTTGGTTCAAAATGCTATATTCTTGACAAGCATCGTCGATCTAAATTTGCTCCTAAATCTCATGAAGGCTTTCTTCTTGGTTATGGATCAAACTCCCACACCTACCGTGTCTACAATAATTTCACCCGAAAGGTTGAAGAGACGGTAGATGTGAAGTTTGATGAATCTAATGGCTCGCAAGTAGAGCAAATGCCTATTGATGTAGGAGACAAGGACCCATCGGAAGCAATCCAAGATTTATCTATCGGGAAGATCCGTCCCATGGAAGTGAAGGAGAGTACCTCATCTACATATGTGGAGCCACCTACCTCACGGCAAGATGAACCTCAAGGCAACATGGAGGCCTCCACAAGTGGAACTCACCGAGATGAGGAAATGCAACAAGAAGATCCACCACAACCTCCTTCTCCATCACCTCAAGACAACACCAACAACAATGAAGAAGAAGAAGAAGAAGATGAAGATGATGAGGAAGCTGAGCCACAACATCAACAAAGGCTATCCCGAGTTCGAGCAAGAGTCAAGAAGAATCATCCCGTGGAACAAATGATGAACGACATCAACTCCGGGAGAATTACTCGCTCTAAAACTCGCTTAGCTAACTTTTGTGAGCATTACTCATTTATCTCTAGTATTGAACCTATGAAGGTAGAAGAAGCACTTAAAGACCCGGATTGGGTGAACGCTATGCACGAAGAACTACACCACTTCGAGAGGAACAAGGTGTGGACTTTGGTAGAGAAGCCCAACAATGATCAAAACATCATTGGAACCAAATGGGTGTTTCGGAACAAGCAAGATGAAGATGGACAAGTCATCCGCAACAAGGCTCGTCTCGTAGCTCAAGGTTACACACAAGTCGAAGGTATGGACTATGGTGAGACCTATGCCCCCGTTGCTAGACTTGAGTCCATTCGCATTCTTCTTGCTTATGCCAATCATCATGATATTACTCTCTATCAAATGGACATCAAAAGTGCTTTTCTAAATGGTGAAATTGAGGAGGAAGTATTTGTTAAACAACCTCCCGGTTTTGTGAATCCCAAAAAGCCTAATCATGTTTACAAGTTGCACAAAGCTCTTTATGGTCTTAAACAAGCCCCTAGAGCTTGGTACAAATGCTTAACTAGCTTTCTTCTTGAAAAAGGCTTTGAAATTGGAAAGATAGACTCAACGCTGTTCACAAAAAGGGTTAATGGTGAACTATTTGTGTGTCAAATATATGTTGATGATATTATCTTTGGTTCAACTAACCCCCATTTTAGCAAGAAGTTTGGACAGCTCATGTCGGAGAAGTATGAGATGTCCATGATGAGTGAACTCAAATTCTTCCTTGGGTTGCAAATCAAGCAATCTAAGGAGGGTACTTTTGTCTCACAAACAAAGTACACCAAGGATCTCTTCAAGAAGTTCAACATGCAAGAAAGCAAAGGTATGAGTACCCCCATGCCTACTAGTGGACATAATGACTTGACAAAGGATGGAGAACCCGTTGATCAAAGGGTTTATCGTTCTATGATTGGTTCTCTACTATATCTTTGTGCTTCTCGTCCTGACATAATGTTGAGTGTATGCATGTGTGCGCGATATCAAGCAGCCCCTAAAGAATGTCATCTTAAAGCTGTTAAAAGGATAGTGAGATACTTGATACACACACCAAACTTTGGCATTTGGTATCCTAAGAGAGCTTCTTTCGATCTTGTTGGCTATTCCGACTCGGACTATGCCGGTGACAAGGTTGATAGAAAGTCAACTTCGGGTACATGTCAATTCCTTGGTCGATCCCTTGTATCTTGGTCCTCCAAGAAACAAAATTCGGTATCATTATCCACTGCCGAAGCAGAATATATTGCTGCTGGTTCGTGTTGTGCTCAATTGCTATGGATTACACAAACGCTTAAGGATTATGGGATACATGTGAGACGTGTTCCCTTGCTTTGTGACAATGAGAGTGCAATCAAGATTGGACACAATCCTGTGCAACACTCTCGAACAAAGCATATTGAAGTTCGTCACCATTTTATTCGTGATCATATTGCCAAGGGTGATATTAATCTTAAGCATGTTCGTACTGACAAACAACTTGCTGATATCTTTACAAAACCTCTTGATGAGAAAGTGTTTTGTCGCTTAAGGAGTGAGTTGAACATCATTGATGCTTCAAACTTGGAGTGATAACTCCATTGATGCATGCAAGGCATGAGCTCTCTCGACTAATCCTTGATATTTCTCTTATGATGATGATCATATGTCTTGGACACATTTGCCTCCTTGTATTGCATCTAACTCTTTGCAGGTACTTGGATGATCTACATTCCACAAGATTACCACACACTCAAATCATGAGTAATCTTGTCATTGACCAAGTATCTAGCCCTTTGGGATGTTGAGTTCAAGGAACAAAATTCCACATATCCTTTTTGACACCTTATACATCTAGTATTTCACTCTTGTCATCTTGGATATTCTTGAGTATCTCCTTGCTTGCCTAACCCATGTAGGAAGATGAACTACACAAGTAGAAATGGCGCTCCAACTTCACATTCAATGAGCACCTACATCAAGCTTACCTACATGAGTAAAGCAACAACAAGCCCAAGGTATGTTCTTCACATCTTTAAGGAGCTTTGCTCAAAGTCATGAGTATAAGCACCTTCAAAAGATGTGATCACATCAAATGCTTAATCGAAAAATGGCAACCCCATTTTGAGCTTAAACGATGAGTATGACCTATGATCAAATGTCTTCATTTGACTCCTAAGTCAATATACTCAAACATAGGTGACTTTGTCGCCGACCTTTATCTAGATGAAGTACATATGCTTTTGGAGTTTTTTCTGTTTTCTCTTATGTTCTCTCATTGAGTTTTCTTTACACAGAAAAAAAAAACTTCATCTAGGAATCTTTTTATTTCTTTTCTTATATTTCTTTGTGAATATCCTTTTGGAAATCTTTTTATGGCTCTGATCAATTCCTTGAAAATCTTTTACAAATTCATTGCAAATCTTTTGAAATTCTCCTCGCAAAGTGAGCTGAATTCCTTCTGTATTTTTAAAAGAGGGAGAGGACTCAAATTCAGACTCAAATTTTAAATCGTAAAGAGGGAAAAGACTCTTATTTGCCCTGTTGTGATTCTTCAGGATCCCACTTCTTTCTTTCTTTCTTTCTTTCTTTCTTTCCATCTTTCCTGTCCTACCTAGTTTGCTGTCCTTTTCGGCACTTGATGTCAAAGGGGGAGAGAACTTAGGCGGAATAGGGGGAGTAGGGGAGAAGATAAGACTTAAGGGAAGAAGAAAAGCAATCTTATCTTAAGGGGGAGAGAATCACATCAAAGCTTTGTCGTGTTTTACATTGGACATTACAATTGGCATCATTCTTTTGATTTTGCTTTTTACATCACACCCCTTGTTCTCACAATTGGTATCTCATGGAATCTTTTAGCTTAAGGGGAGAAGACTTAGAGGAATCGTCACAATTGATATCCTATGAAAAGCAAAATCTCTCAGAGTTCATTGAAAATCTTTTAGCTTCGGAGACATGTTTGCTGATTCAAGCATGTGCTCAATATGAGACACTCTTTATACATGTCCTCCCTGGCTTGGTACTCTTGATGTTCTTGCAGTTGGTTGAAGGAATACTCTTGTGTTATCTAACCTTGTTTTCTCAAGTTTATCCCTTCAGGTACAAATGCCAAGGAACCTCAAGGTAAGTATATGCATCTTGCAGAATGTGCATGATGGTGACTTGCTTGTGAATACTTGTTTGCAAGAAATCACCATGCACATATGCATTATCACTCACTTCCTTTTCTTCTGCTCTGATGCATATAGCCAAGCTGCATGTAGAACATCTTGCTTATCTCTCTTGTGTGCTTGTGGTAGTCCAAAACCATAATCTATGAAAATCTTGCACACTTGTAGGGGGAGCCTGTGTACTACATGCTTGTCAAAGCTTTCATGATAATTCTGTCTTTCTTTCAATAAGCTTTGATGTTTTGTTTAAGTATAATTTTAGTGTGTTGCCATCAATTACCAAAAAGGGGGAGATTGAAAGCACATTTGCTCCCTGGGTGGTTTTGGTAATTAATGACAACATACTTTGTGGTTGGACTAATACTTTTATCAAGTATGTTTCAGGAAATTCAATCACATTGGTATGGCAAGTTGACTGAAGAAGTGGACCCCTCAAATGCTAAGGCAAGCATTGGCAAAAGCTCAAGACTCCATTTTTGGTTTAGTGATCAAAGATCACATTGAGTCCATAGGAAAAGCCAATACTATTAAAAGGGGATGAGGTTGTGTTGATGATCTGGTTGCTCAAGTGCTTAGTGATTTAGCTCCTTCAACTATCAGCACCTTTCACTACCAAACACACTCATAAGTAATCTCGGACAAACCGATTATTTCAACTCAGTCCCACCGAGATGAACCACTTCTGCCATATTCCAAACCCTAGAAAAATCGGTCTTACCGAGTTTGAGATCGGTCTCACCGAAACTGAACTGCCAACCTTCTGTAACCATTTCACATCATATCGGAATAACCGAGTTTGTATTATCGGTCTCACCGAAATGGGCAAACTTCTGTCTTGGCTCAAATCGGTCTCACCGATATTGCATTTTCGTTCTCACCGATTCTGGCATGTTCCTACTCTTTCTCAAATCGGTCCAACCGAGTTTTCTTTCTCGGTCTCACCGAAAACTCCAACGTTCATATCAGATGCACTTTCGGTCCCACCGAGATGGTATTTTCGGTCCCACCGAAAATCCCAACGTTCACTATATTTGAACTTTCGGTCTGACCGAGTTTTCATTTCGGTCTCACCGAGATTGGTCAAATGTGTGTGTAACGGTTGGATTTTGTGTGGAGGCTATATATACCCCTCCACCCCCTCTTCATTCGTGAGGAGAGCCATCAGAAAGTACCACCACTTCTACCATACACTTTCTGAGAAGTGAACCACCTACCCTTGTGTTGAGATCAAGCCATTCCATTCCTACCATATGAAACTTGATTTCTAGCCTTCCCAAGTTGCTTTCCACTCAAGCCTTTCTTCCACCACAGCCATATCAGTGAGGAGAGTTGAGTGTTGGGGAGATTATCATCTGAAGCACAAGAGCAAGGAGTTCATCACCATCAACACCGTCTATTACCTTTTGGGGGGTGGTGCCTCCTAGATTGGTTAGGTGTCACTTGGGAGCCTCCGTCTTTGAGATGTGGAGTTGAACCAAGAAGTTTGTAAGGGCAAGGAGATCGCCTACTTCGTGAAGATCTACCCCGAGTAAGGCTAGTCCTCCGTGGGCGTAGGCCGTGATGGAATAGACAAGGTTGCTTCTTCGTGGACCCTTCGTGGGTGGAGCCCTCCGTGGACTCGCGCAGCCGTTACCCTCCGTGGGTTGAAGTCTCCATCAACGTGGATGTACGATAGCACCACCTATCGGAACCACGACAAAAATCTTCGTGTCACCAAACTGCGTTTGATCTTCTCCACCTCTCTCTACTATATATGCAATTTACTTTAGATATATGCCACTAATTTACTGTATAATTGTTAGAATAAATTTATTTCCATATATATTTTGAGAAATTCAAAAAAATACTTCTGAGGAAAAATCAAAATATATATAAAAAATGGTGATTAGTTTAGGGATCCCTGCAATTTATTATTTTGAAACAAAATTCACAGGGATACAAAGGGGGTCATGTGGATGTAGAAGCCACGAGTAGCGACCCTGAGGAAGCAAAACATAAATTTTTACAAGATTGTGTGCCTCCAGTTTCGAAGCTCAACCTTTGAACATAAAATCAGAGCTAACAAAACTTGCTCTGCTTATACCTATTTCCCTCACAATTGTGATATGCGGCTAGCGAGACGATTTCCACTTCGTGCGTATTTCTTTTCTTCCTTCGCAATCCACAGCTTGCTTAGTTCCGGCGTGTTGGCAGGCGAGGATTTTCTGAATAACATCGGGATGGTCTTGGTGCTGCTAGAGACGCCATCCGGCTTCGCGATCTTCTACTTCTCTGGGCTCTTCCTCTACGCAGACTCACTGCTAGTAATGTGCTCTTCATCCATTCCTTCCTTTGGTTAATCGATCATGTGCTAATTGCCTCCTCTTGTACTAATCTACGTACATTTCATCCAGAGCTTGTGGGTACACTTCGCTATTTGTACCAGGGCAAGAAACGCGAGTCTTTTCTATTCTTTTCCCTCCCTTCTCTACTACACTACTTCACCTTAGCACATGAAACTTTTTCTGTATAACACTTCAAAAATTTGTTCAACGAGGGCTCGAACAAGGGTTGTTGAATTGATAATACCTTAGGTTTCCCCTGATTTCCGTGCGTCCCCTGATGAGGCACACCGAGCTCCGCGCGAGCGCGCACCAACCAGCCTCTCGGGGGAACCGGTCGCCGCCGCGCCGCCGCGGGTTGCAATCAATGCCGACCGCGCTCAGCAGCGGCGACTAAGAGGCCCCGGCGCCCGAGTGGAGCGCGGGAGGAGCAGCGGCCAGGCGAGCGGCCCCGGATGAGAGGACCGGGGAGATGAATTTTTCCGATGCAGCAGCAGCTGGTGGAGGGCTGGTTCACTTGAAGCGCACAGGTTCTAATTTTTTTCAGAGAAAATTCCCGGTGATGCAGACTTGTAGAGCAAAAAATAAACAGATCAATGGAAAACCAAGAAAAGAAATATCAGAGCCAGGTTTCGATCCTGGGACCTGTGGGTTATGGGCCCACCACGCTTCCGCTGCGCCACTCTGATTTGCTTGCTTTGTTACTGCAACGGTACGTTATTTAAACATTCCTTATCAACAGCATAACCAATGAACACCACGCCTTTGTTATGTCCCAGGAAAATTCTGCCCTTTCAGCACTGGCAGCTTTTAAACATGATCTTGTAATTTAGCAAACGGATAAAACCTGGCTCAATTGCAAGCCAAGCCAAATTATTATGCAACAAACCCAAACTTACAAGATCACCATGTCAGTATGCTACTTGAAGCTAGCGCTAACGCGAACCGGCACATATAGCTGTATAATCCATAGAGATTTAGGCGTGCATGATTTTTTTTCCTGAGTTGAGGCGCGCATGAATTAGAGTGTAGTAAAGCAGCTCGTAGTTTTCTTTTTTTTTTTTGGAACGAAGGCTCAAGAAGAGCCTGACTTTGAATTAACAAAGCCATCAACCGGTCAGGATTACACAAGGCCACCAAGCATGAGCGACCGAAAGATACATGGGAGCTGACTGAGCAACTTACAACGCAATGCACACTACTGTAACACCAAGAAAATATACGAGAAAATCCTGCTAGTAATGTTGAAGCCCACTGCATCCCGGGACCAAAGACAGGAAAACAAAGAAGCATCGAGGATCAGTCAGTAGCATGGAGGCACCGAGGGTCGCTTGACCATGTAGCATTTGACAAAACGAGCACCTGTCTTCCAACGCCGAAGAGGAACCCTATCCTCTCGCCTAGGCTCGAAGGCGCCGCACCGTCGGATCGTTGGGAGCTCACCCGAGAGCTAGATCAGGCGTCGTCCGACACACCAGGGCAAGAAAACTATCGGTCCTCGCCACACCGAAGACACACCACATCCGCTGCACTGCCACCTTCCTTGGACACCGAGAAACCGAAGGAAAGCTATCGAGGGGATCGTCGAAGAAGCACTGCAGAGCACCAGGGGCGAAAGTAGGAAGCACCAGGTGCCGCTCCAGTGTCCGCACAAGGGGAGAGGCATCTGCAGTGCGCGTCGTGGAGCTGTCAACGGGATGAGGAACCCTATCCCCCTCAAATCCGGCTCAGGAGCAGAGCCACCATGACAAACCACAACCTTGCAGCCGCAGAGCATCACTCCGACAAGGCATGCACCTGCAGGAACACACACCCTACACGAAAAAATCACCCCTTGGCCTTGCCGCCGAGCGCTCTCCAACCACACAACCACTCTACCGAAGAACCAGAGAGCCCCAGGCGGCGTCTCCAGGAAGATAACGACGCGCAGGGCGCCGCCGCCGCCCAACCCGTGACGGGTTTTGGGCTTCCACCCGGATTCTGGGATGGGGGTGGAAAGAAACGGGTCCTCAGCGGCGCCTCTAGGGAGAAAAACCACGCGCGCACGCACCGTTGCTGCCGTGGCCGGAGAACTGGCCAAGGGATTACCCCAGACGCAGTCCTATAGCACCATCACCCCGCCAACACCGGATCTGATAGCCAAAGCCATAGATCGGACACCGCCAGAGGGGGGAGTGGAGCAGAGGAGGAGAGAAGCACGACCTTCAGATCTGGAGTGGAAGCAGCCCACGCCACGACCACCCCCTGCCGGCTCCTTGCTGCCCAAGCTGCCGAGGAGGCCGCCTGCCGCATCCCGCGCCCGGCACCTGCCGCGAAGGTGGCGCCGCCTTGCCGTCCGGGGCCGCCTCCTCGGCGTCTAGGGTCCTTCGCCAAGGAACGAAGCGACGAAGAGCCTCGCCGCCACCTTCATCGGCAGCCACCTAGGCTGGCATACCTCTGGTGATGGCAAGGGGAGGGGGACTGGAGGGGGTGGCGGTGCCGGGGGGAAACCCTAGTCGCCCAAGGAAGACGACGCGGGAGCCGCGAGGTGGGG
>LR738711.1:316720492-316926880 GCA_902687465.1 Secale cereale | reverse complement strand
GTGCTCGCAGAAATTTTGTTGGTCTATCTTATAATGTAAACAAAGTCTATCGGAAAGATCATATATTTTAAAATTTTATAATAAGTTAGTTTTCAAGCTGAAAAAACAACTACCAATAAGGGTAATAAAATTTATGTGAAACTTTAGCCATTTCTTTCTTCTCCCTCTCCATCCCTCTCCTTTTTTAAATGGAGGCATACCCCCAGCCTCTCCATCATGAAGATGCATGCAGCCATTTTATTAAGAATCCACAAAGTAACGCCAAAAAGGTCTTACAGCTCGCAAACGGAGTGGAACAAAGTAAAAAAATAAAATGACATGTTGACACAGGCAACCGATACGGTAATATGGAGGATAAGCTCCCTAGACTCCTATCCTGTTATGCGAGCGTCATCCGAACCGGTTGAATATAACCCGAGCTACCATCTCCCATCGGTTGCACCCAATAAACAAAGGCTCCCTAGAGTCCATAGGAATGAGTAAGGACCACGTATGGATCCAAGCTGTAGTCCTGAAGATGACCTGCAAGAAAGCTAAAGTGTGTTGTCTGTTAAAAATCATATCATTCATGCAGTTCCATATAGCCCATGAAAGCGCACATATTCCAATCCGAATACGAGCCGCAATAATCTGATCAACCCCAGCTAACCACGTCCCAAACAACGACACAATATCGGCTGGAGGATTAATGTTGAAAGCTATATGAATCATTCTCCAAAGTAGTTTGGCAAATGGGCATTCAAGAAATAGGTGTTGTATTGTTTCATCATGATCACAAAAACAGCACCGCGAACTTCCTACCCATCGCCTTTTAATTAAGTTGTCCTCCGTAAGTATCACTTGCTTGTGGACAAACCACATAAAGATTTTAATCCGCAAAGGAACCTTAACCCTCCAGATGTGCAGTGCCCTTGAGATTGGACCAGAATTAATCAAATCCAAATAAAAAGATTTCACCGTAAAAATCCCATTCTTAGCTAACTTCCATTGTATCGAATCCGGCTGGTCGGAGATTTGAACTTCTATCAATCTCCGAACCAAATGTATCCATGCATTCCATCTCTCACCAACTAACGCACATCGGAACTGGATGTTCAGGGGAATAGTTTGAAGGACTGTGCCTACATAATCCTCCTTACATTGCACAATATTATAAAGGGTGGGATATTGGACGGCCAGAGGCGTCTCTCCTAACCACGTATCCTCCCAAAATCTTGTTGACATCCCATTGCCAACCAAGAATTTGACCCTGCGAAAGAACAAGTTCTTCGTTCTCATAAGGCCCTTCCAGAATGGTGATACGTCTCCAACGCATCTATAATTTTTTATTGTTCCATGCTATTATTTATGATGTCTTGGATGTTTAATGGGCTTTTTCATACACTTTTATACCATTTTTGGGACTAACCTACTAACCCAAAGGCCCAGTCCAAATTGCTGTTTTTTGCCTGTTTCAGGGTTTTGCAGAAAAGGAATATCAAACGGAGTCCAAATGGAATGAAACCTTCGGGAGAGATATTTTTGGAGAAAATCACGCACGGGATACTTGAGAACCACGTTAGGGGAGCCACGAGGTGCCCACGAGGGTGGGGGCGCGCCCCCTGCCTCGTGGGGCCCTCGTGAGTCCCCCGGTGTCCTCCTTCCTCCTATATAAGTCTACGTACCCCGAAACCATCAGCAACATAGAGAAAACCCTAATTCCACCGCCGTAACCTTCTGTTCCCGTGAGATCCCATCTTGGAGCCTGTTCCGGAGCTCCGCCGGAGGGGGGATCCATCACGGAGTGCTTCTACATCATCATCATAGCCCTCACCATGAGTTGTGAGTAGTTTACCATAGACCTTTGGGTCCATAGCTAGTATCTAGATGGCTTCTTCTCTCTCTCTCTGGATCTCAATACAAAGTTCTCCTCGATCTTCGATGGCAACAATACAATACGTGCCTTGCAATATGATGAAAACCCCATCTTTTTTATCCTCAGTTGATCTTAGTTGACTTGATCTTAGTTGACTTGATCTTAGTTGACTTGATCTAAAGTATGTTACTTGACTTGATCTTAGTTGTGAAACTGCCAAAATCTTTGCATGATCTAAAGGCAGATTTTTTATATTGTCAAGTAGTCTAATCACCCCCCCCTCTAGACCTACTTCTTCGATCCTACAAGCTTACCTTAGCTCATATGTGCATCCGTTGCCTGGCAATCCCTACTCCTCACATCATATCTATCATTTGGCTTTCTCTCGCCTATGATTGTCCTCATTGATGTGAGCCTTTCACACCCTTTTTGTCTTCCCCCTCCATCATTTTTCTCTTTTTTCCATCCTAAGTGTCGACTTTCTTGCTTACACTCATCCATTGCATGAGTGCTCAAAATATCGAAAGGGAGTGGATCATTTTTACTTGTACCTGACTGTTGGTCTGGGGATGAGTCAAGATAAGATTCCAAAGAAGACCAAGTGTGAAACTTTAGTAGATTAAGTTCTCAACAATACAAAAACTATGTTTTACTCTCTCGTATATCCCTATCCCCTTTCTTGCACGCAAACACCATTTGGAGACATTCGAGTCACGGACCGCGAGAGCTCTTGCACCTTTATGCTCTTATGTTGCTTATTACAATGCTAATATAGACTCTTGATTGTTATGACTTGAATTGAATTACATGCCTTGATTGCTTTACTTAAAAGTTATTATATGGTTAATAGCATGTCACCACAGAAATTATGCTTGTTATCATTTACCTACTCGAGGACGAGCAGGAATTAAGCTTGGGGATGTTGATACGTCCAAAACGTATCTATAATTTCTGCTTGCTCCATGCTTCTTTTGTGTGATATTGCTATGATATTTATGCACTTCCATACACTTTTGATCATATTTGGACTAACCTATTAACTCAGTGCACCACAGTGCCAGTTCCTGTTTTCTGCTGTTTTTCTATTTCAGGTTTCCCCCATATTAAAAGTGCCCTAAAAATTCCGGGAAAAATACAGGAAAAATCAGCGTACAGGAAGCTTCGAGAAAAACCAAAGCGGGGCCAGAGGGGAGCCAGGGGGGCCCAGGTGGCCACCTGGCGCGGCCCCACCCCTGGCCGCGCCGGGGGGGCGCCTGGGGCCCCCTCTCCGCCTCTGGTGACCCCCCTTCTCATATATATTCCTCGCGTCCCGAAACCCTCGAGGACGGAACCCTTTTTCGCGATCTCGCCTCTGTTCCGCCGCCGCAGCGCTTCCAAGATCGGGAGCATCAGGAGAACTCTTCCCGGCACCTTGCCGGAGGGGAGAACCACCATCGGGAACTTCTCCACCACCATGGACGCTTCCCGGATGAGTCGTGAGTAGTCCACCTTGGACCATGGGTCCATGATAAGTAGCTATGTGATGTTCTCCTCCCCTCTTTGTTCTTCATGGTTTAGACCTCGTGAACTGCCCTACATGATCGAGGCACATATGTAATCTTTATGCTGTTGCTCCGCTGAGTTTGCTGGGATCCGATGGATTATGAGATTATGTTCAGATTGTGTGCGAGTAATATATTTGATTCACCTCTTTTATATTTATGTTCTTGAGTAATTCTTGCATGTTCTCCGTTGCTGTTTATTGCTTTGGCCAAGTAGTAGCTAGTAACTCCAAGAGGGAGCGTTATGCTTGATTGTGGGTTCATGCCCCTTGATGACTAGCTTGAGTGACAGAAACATGAGTCTAGGGGATGTGTTGTTGCCACAAGGGGGAAAACAACGGTGCTTGTACTTGCGCGTGCAAGGATTGTTTACTTTACGCAAAGTTCTTTTAATGCAGTTGTCTGTTGCATTGAGTTTACACTTTGGGTGGGATTCGCAACTTAATACCAACGAGATGTTCTGGATAGATATCTCAAGGTGGATGATTAGTAGTAGATGCAGATGGATTTCGGTCTACTTGCCTTGGCGTACCGCCCATGCTTTTGAGCCTCTACCTTTCTTTGCAGCATAGTTAGCATTGGTTTGCGCACATAATCCTGTCAATTGCCCAGCTGTAATTTGGTTACCTCGCTTTGCTGTTTTATCGTCTTTTGGGAGAGAGACATCACTAGTGAACATCATGGGACCTCGGTCCATATTACCACCACTGATCACACCTTCTATTTATTTCCTGTTCTTATTTCCTAGTTGCAGTCATACCTATCATTATTATCTCTTGTGTTTGATCCTTTGTAAACAACAAGGCCGGAGGGATTGACAACCTCTCTGTACTCGTTGGGAGCAAAGTTATTTGTATCTGTGTGAAGGTCCTGTCAACCGCTAAGTTTCTGGCGCCGTTGACACCTTCTTGTCGACCCTCGGAGTATCACGGGATTCGATCCTTGGTATCTTTGCCAAGGGAAACATGCTGCTACGCTACATCTCAGCCTTCCACTTGGGGTAACCAACGAGGGGTGAGAAGCCATTAGCGGCTCGAGTGTTATACAGCTCCATTCGGAGGGCACGGACCTCACAGTCCCTATCCTCTAGCATCTGAACAGTAGTCTGAAGAAGTGGCTCCTCATGAGCAGCATCAGTATACAGTCCAGTGTAGTAGCCTTCCTCTCCGGGAAGTGAGGCTGGCATGTAATAGAACTCAGTGTTCAGCAACAGGGCATGCCTAGCCCGGAGGATGGTCATCATCGAATAAGCGGCATCCGGCATTGCCATCTCGATAGTAACCCCGAGTCCATAAGATCAATGGATGGGGTCATTAGCTCTGGGATATGAGGGGTATATCCGGACTGTGCAGAAATACTGACTCTGATTAAAATCCCGGTACTGTTCCTCCACGGTGTACTCAGGACACCAGCGGTAACCGGTCTCAGTCAACACACGGACTAGCATAGCCGTGTGACCGGGCACATTAATGCATCTAGTCAAACGAACCACTTGGTGAGGTGTGGGGCCAGACATCTGAAACATGAAGTAATGCAAAGGCATTAGTGTTTCTGGAAAAAATCGGGCAGCATAACAACTGTAAATGCTCAAAAAAGATTTTGAGACATCATACAAATGATAGCATAGCCACTCAACAATATCATATCAAGGTTTCGGGTCCAACAAATCATCATACTAAAAGGGTAGAAACTGAACTGAGGCTTAAAACCAACAATCCTAAGAGTCTACGGATTAGTAACACGTGAACCTAGTAAGGATAAGAGGCGTAGTCCTAAATCCCCGTGGAAAGAATAGACTGACTTAGATCAGAAGGGCATAAGGTAAAGGAGTAAAAGAACCTTACGTTCCCTTCCACAATCAATTCCCCTACATATAACTAAGAATGTTTCTAGACTCAACATCGACCAGTTTGGCTTGAGAAACCTACAGGCAGTCCGACTCTGATGCCAACGCTGTCAGGACCCCGATCCTAAGTCACACCGATCTAGCAGTAACAGGTCACATCACTTTGCGGCCTCACGCACGGTATCCCCACGCGTGCCACCTTACCTGGCCCGGGACCGTTTGCGCATTTTGGCACACGTATATGACAGTGTCGCTAGCATCCATATGACAGAGAACCCGGGCCGACATGGCTAGTTATAAACCAAAAGTGGCACTAAATTACAGAGACAGGCATCCATGACCCAGCAACGAACGTGTCGGTCATCAACGTATGAACCCAAGTCGTAGCAAGCTACATGGACTTAAAGGAACAATGCGTGATATTTCCCCTAAGGGACAGACACATGAACGAAGAAGGACACATGCCGGCCAGCCTACGTGTTCCGAGCAGTAGCAAGCTACAAGGCTCATTGGAAGCACTAGGAGGCATTTCCCTATAAGATAGGCTACCAAAGGAAAACAACTAGGTGTCGGATCCCACACATACCAAGCATTTCAATCATACACACAATATGCTCAATATGTGCAAATACAACATTGCATCACAACAGAACTCTATGACTCAAAGTACTTTATTTAAGAGGCTCCAAGAGCCATACATAACATATCCATACAGGTAGGGGTCACATGACCCAACACTCAAGTCATACAGTCATACAAGCACAAGCGGAAGCTACATGTCTGAGTACAGACAACTTAGAAAATAAAACAGGCTTGGTGTAGCCTGACTATCTACAAGGCCCTTCACAAGTTCCAGATCTCCGTCTGGGTAGCAAGCTACTCGTCGACGTCAACGTCTATGTAGAACCCATCAGAAGGGGCAGGGTTCTCCTCTGCAACAGTTATTAAGCAAACATGAGTACAAAGGTACTCAGCAAGTCTTACAACAGAACCTATCATACATGCAACATTATCAACATGGGGTAGTGGAGTTCATAGCAGAAAGCCAGCTTTGACTCTTGGCTAACCTATACTACAACTCTCAATAGATTGCAAGATATTACTACGTACACGAGTCCTCTACTCACCACAACAATACACCACCGAGGATCCTCTTCCGTCATCCTACGGAAGGGCCATCCACGACACTCACTCTTGTCTTGAGGCTTTTAGTAGTATCCATCAACTTGTCTATGAACTGTAAGAGTAATCAAGTAGTCCGTACCGCGAACAACGGCTATTCGAAGAGATTGGTAACCCTGCAGGGGTGTACTTCTTCACACATGTTTTCACCACTTAGCGTCTGCACACGACATGTGCTTGGCAGACTTCAAGCGAAAGCCGACGTGGGTGTAGACCACGACCTAACCAACCACTCAAGTCTCTCGTCCAGTTTTATCTCCTATTTGGGTTCCATCCGTGGGGAGATCCGGCCGGGGTGTTGCTCACGGCCCCAAACGATGTGTACAGGGTTCCCGAGTCAACAAACGGGCAACTGGTACACCGTGCCATGTACCTGTCGCATCACAGCCCACCCCGAGGGTCAGCGCTGTGCACGACCACCAGTAAACTACAAACACCAGAAACTAGTTGCAACTCCTGGATAGAGAACATGGGCAGTCAATAAGTCGAGCGGGGTCATATTTCAGGGCCCAATGTGTGGTAGTAGCTGTAACATGAACCACACATACAAATCTCAGGTCCTATGGACGGTTCCAATGAAACAACCCACCACGTACTCCTACATGGCCTTCATCGATACCTTTATCAAACATGTTCCACACTTCCTTCTCTTTACTAGTATGATCATTTCACTCTGATCCATTGTAATGCCCAGGATGGAGTTATACCTCCTACGTGTCGGGGCACGACTTAAAGGCATAAGTCCATCCTAGAATGATCTCAAGTTTGGTAATCTTTGCACATCTCATGTAAAAGAGGGGATTGTAAACATGAATAGTTGGCTTACACTCGCCACGTCACACAATTACATAACATGTCTCAAACATCATACATTAAGAATATCACAACCCTCTAAAGGCAAAATCCAAAAGTCAAGATACCAAACTTAGATCAATAAACCACAGGCGGATCGAATCCTAGTAGAAGTCTCCACTACTGATCATCCGGATAACGAACATAGTACCGACTACGCTCCGCGTCGAACTCCCAATCCAGCTCGGTGCCATCACCTGGATAGCTCACAACTGGACCTGCATCTGGTGTGGTGAAGTAACTGTGAGCCACAGAGGACTCAGCAATCCCGTTCCCGGGTAACAAGACTATTTAAGCCTTGGGAGAGGATAAGGCTGAAGAAAAGAATAAGTGTCTGCAGCAGCAACTAGCAACTAGCTTACGTGAGTGAGAGCGAGAAGAGAAAGCCTCGGACGAGAAGTGAACACGAAGTGATCCTAGCTACAAGCTCAACAAACATAACCCCTCCGTGTTCAACTCCCGAATCCCTTTTCAGAAATTGACGGTCACGGAACACACGCTGGTAGTGTATTAACAAGCTCCCATCAGCCACATTGTGTCAAGTTATCTACAACCGGATATTAACAAGCTCCCATCAGCCACATAACCGCGGGCATGGCTTTCGAAAGTTCATTACCCTGCAGGGGTGTTCCAACTTGACCCATTACAAGCCCACGATCCGCGGAGTCGCAACTCCAAAGTGGGATGACCCGAGTATCCTCGGAATCCCGTGCTCAAGATATACCGAGCTAAGGTAAGGCTAATCCAGCAAATCCTCCAGGCGTGCCGACACCCTGATAGTAGCCGCGCGTATCTAGTCTCAGGCCACGACCGGATGAGCACAGCGTACAGTGGCCGAAATACCCAAGTTGACAAGGGGGGCCCCGCACACGACTCTAGTTTGGACCAACACTCAAATCGAGCACTGGCCCAGGGGGGTTGAATTAATTAAGCCTCGGGTTAATTACTCCCTCGGAAAGTTTTAGTTGTTTAGGCGAATAGTACCAATGTTGGGACTTGATGGAAAAGACTTAGCACTTAGCGGTTTATCGAGGGGGTCCCATACACCCGAACCGTGTTAGGAACGCATAATCAAGGAACATAACACCGGTTTATACGGTTCCTAACGGCATGAGTGGAACAAATCACCAAGCAAAAGGCTTAACCTTCCACCCTTGCCAATATATAGATGAATTCATTTTAAGCATTTATATAGTGTGATATAACCCAACCAAACTTCAACATGAAGCAAGCATCTTCGATCTTCACCTGCAACTAGCAATGCTATAAGAAGGGCTGAGCGAAGCGTAGTTAGCCAAGCAACGGTTTGCGTAGGTAGGGTGGTTAAACATGGCAATGGTTACAAGTAGGAGGCTGACAAGAAGATCATGGGCATCGAGGCAAAACTATAGAGCGGAACTACTAGCAATAGGCAAAGATAGTAATGTTATCGAGGTTCGGTCATCTTGCCTGAAGTGAAGTCGTTCGTATCGTAACAAGGGTCCTCGTGCTCAACCTCGTTGGAAACCTCGTGCTCGTACTCGTACTCGGCCTCAGCTTCTGGCTCTAAACAATACAATCACACCAAGCACAAATCAACAAGATGCAATGCGCACTCGAAAATGATGAATGCATGAAGGATGCACTAAGGATGCACACGGAGCACGGAAAAATAGCACTCAAGAAAAACACCTCAAAACATGATTACAATATTATATTATGAATCTACACATAAAATCAATCAAGTTTCATATAAGATTCGCTGAAATCGGAGTTACGGGCTAAAAGTTATGCCGAAAACAAGAAATGAGCGAAAGCTGAAAATTACAGCAACATAGCAACTTCGGAGCACAAAATAATTAAGGTACAACACTCAAACAAAATGGAAAAGAGCATGAACACAAACTAGACATATCCTACAACAATTAAGTCCAAAGGTGCACCCCCAAAGGAGTCACAGATCAATAGCAATGAGCTTGGACATATTGAACTTGACAATAAAATTCTGGCAGCAGACTTTTATTGAAACTTGGGAGCAAAATATAAACATGCTACAGCCACTTAAATAAGCATGTGAGAACATGGATGGAAAGCCAACAATATATACTACAAGGAACAATCAAGATCCATTCCAAAACTAACATGGTTTGTCCTAGAACATCACACGAACATGGCATCGGAACGTTACAGATTTCAGACTTGGTGAAATCCACTAAGTCCTAAAACAGAAATTTCATCATGGCATCTAAAAGAGCAAGTTTAATTCACCTCGAAACTAAACATGGCAAGTGGTAAGCACCTCATCAAAGTACACATGATGGTGATTCCGAAACACACAAGCATGCTTCATGGAGATAAACACAACGGTAGCAACGAGCTCAACAATATGGCATTTCATAACAAGTGAAACAACATCACAGCCACATGGCACTTTGCAACGATGATAAACATGGCCATAATAAATCTATCATGCAACCTAACACATAAAACATGTAGAGCATGGCAAGACGAACACGTGGACATGTCATTTGCATCATTCGGACAAACGAGCTAAAAGATATCACATGGCAAAGATGACATAAAAACATCACATAGCAGCAGTTTATATCACGATGCACTCTTGCAACAGCAAAACAAGCACCTAGATGACTTCTAACATGCATGACACCAAAAGATAAAACGTAGTGCTATTCACCACGAACGCCTGGACATGTTATTTGCGCGAAACGGACAAGTACATAAAAAGTTAGAGCAGATCTAAAACAGCATCAGCAACTATTTACTGGGGACTTCGGAGAAAAAGAGAGGGGAATCAACCTTGGATCTGGAAAAAAACACAGTCAACGGGCCCAGGAGGATCTGGCCCGGCGGATCTACAGTAGCGCGGCGGCGCGGCCCAGGAGAGGCGGCGGCCCGCGAACTGCGGCTGCGGTGGAGGCGGTGCGAGATGGAGGCGGCCTACTGGGAGGCGGGCCGCGCGGCTGGGCCTCGGGTCCGACGAGAGGCGGGCCCTGGCGAGCGGGATCCGGCACCCCAGCGGCCCAAGGAATATCGACGGGGAGGCGGCCTGGGACGGGCCTAGCACTCGAGGCGGTGGAGCGAGGCCGGCGGTGGCGCTAGCTGGGCCTGGAGATGCGGCTGGGAAGCTGCGCGGCCTGCGGGGCTGGAGCGGCGGCCTGCTGGCGCGAGCGGAGGGACGGGCCGGGCGGTGGCGATGTGGTCCCTCCACGGGGCCGGAGCGGGCGAAGGAGGGAGGTCGAACGATCTCCTGGCCTGGAGCGTTGACCCTGGGGGATCTCTCCCGAACCGAAGGAAACTTGCGCCGGCGGCTCGGTGGCGATCGTGGGAATCTCCTGGATCGGCTGGTTCCCTCAGGATCTGAGAAGAGATAGTGGGAGGATATTTTTGGAATCTGAGAAGAGCACAAAATTTTGAGGAGATTTAGGGAGAAGCTAGGGATCCCCAAAAATGCACATGGGGGTGTTATATATAGCAGTTTTCTAGGGTTAGGGGGGATTTGGGGGTGTTAGGAGCCCTCCGATCGCGATCCGACGGATCCGATCGCGGGGGAGTTTAGATGGGCCTAGAAGAGGGTAGTGGGCTGCTGTAGGGGTGTTTCTGGGCCACAAGTGGAGGCACTTTGGACCCACAAGAATAACTGGTGGGATAGCAAACGAAGTCCAAACGCGACGAGATTTGAGAGGCGGGTTGCACACAACAAAACAACAACACACACAACAACCTCGCGGCACACCGGTAACGTTACATGCCCAACACCATAGTAGGCCTACGGGACGTCACGGACACGTGAGGGAGCTCTGGAACGCGAAACGGACGACGGGAAGGAACGCGTGGAACCGGATGCAACAGACAACACAAATGCAATGCGATGCACATGTCTACATGATATGAATGAATGCCACACACGCACGCAACAACACGACGAAAACCCGAAAGACAAAGAACCCGGAATGGAAATAGATGAAGCCGGAGATATATTATATACCCAAAAGGGAAAGTATTACATCCGGGGCATTACAAACTCTCCTCTACTACAAACATATCTCGTCCCGAGATCTAGGACTAGAAAAAGGAAGGGTACTCGGAACGAAGATGATCTTCTTGTTCCCAGGTGGCTTCTCAGTCGGTGTGATGTGACCACTTGACTTTCAAGAATTTGATGGACTTGTTGCGGGTCTTGCGTTCGGTTTCTTCGAGAATAGCAATGGGATGCTCTCGGTAGGACAAGTCTTGTTGAAGATCAATCTCTTCAAACGGAATCATGCGCTCAGGTGCCTTGAAGCATTTGCGAAGTTGAGACACATGGAAGACATCATGAACATTGGCGAAGTTTGGAGGGAGCTCAAGTTGATAGGCTAGGTCGCCTCTTTTGCCAAGAATCTTGAAAGGCCCAACGTATCTAGGAGCAAGCTTTCCTTTGATACCGAATCTTTGGGTGCCTTTCATCGGAGACACACGGAGATAGACATGATCATCAATGTTGAATGCCAAATCACGATGCTTGCCGTCATAGTAGCTCTTCTGACGCGACTGAGCGGCCTTGAGATTCTAACGTATGACTTTGCACATTTCTTCGGCTTCTGAGATCAAGTCATTGCCAAGAAGTTGACGTTCGCGTTTTTCAGACCAGTTGAGAGGTGTACGGCACTTTCTGCCATAGAGGATTTCAAACGGAGCTTTGCCTGCACTTGCTTGAAAGCTGTTGTTGTAAGAGAACTCGGCAAATGGAAGGCAGTCTTCCCATTTCATGCCAAATGAGATGACACAGGCTCTGAGCATGTCTTCTAGAATCTGATTCACTCGCTCGACTTGACCACTAGTCTGAGGGTGAAAAGCAGTGCTGAACCTGATCTTAGTGCCCATGGCAGACTGAAAGGAGTCCCAGAACCTTGATGTTAACAAACTTCCACGGTCTGAGGAGCTAACTTGAGGAATGCCATGTAAGGACACAATTCTGGATGTGTACAGCTCTGCCAATTGAGCTGCATTGATTGATTCTTTGACTGGAAGAAAGTGAGCGACTTTGGTAAGCTTGTCAATCACCACGAAGATAGAATCATTTCCTCGCTTGGATTTAGGAAAGCCAGTGACGAAGTCCATTTCAGTGTGGTCGAACTTCCACTCGGGGATAGGAAGAGGTTGGAGAAGACCGGCTGGACGTTGATGTTCTGTTTTCAATCTTCTGCAAACATCACATTCGTTCACGAATTGGGCAATCTCCCTTTTCATGTGTGTCCACCAGTAAGAGTGCTTGAGCTCTTGGTACATCTTGGAACTGCCAGGATGAATGGAAAGGAGAGAATCATGAGCTTCTTCCATTATGAGCTTCCTGAGATCACCTTTGGGAACAACGAGTCTGTCCTCGAAGAACAAGGTATCTCTCTCATCAACACGGAAGCACTTATATTTTGGAGTGCCCTTTGCAATACCATGTTTCACCTTCTTCACCATGGTATCCCTAAGTTGGGCCTCACGGACCTGATCTTCCAAGGTAGGAGCAACTTGAAGATTTGCAAGAAAACCCTGCGGAACAACTTGGAGGTTGAGCTTCCTGAAAGCTTCACAAAGCTCAGGCTGGTACGGCTTGATAAGAAGGCTGTTGCAATATGCCTTTCTGCTCAAAGCATCTGCAATCACATTCGCCTTGCCAGGAGTGTATTCAATGCTGGGATTATACTCTTGGATCATTTCAACCGAACGAGTCTGGCGGAGGTTCAGATGCGGTTGTGTGAAGATGTACTTCAAGCTCTTGTGATCAGTGAAGATGTCGACCTTTCTGCCCAACAACAGATGTCTCCACGTAATCAAAGCATGTACCACAGCTGCTAGCTCGAGATCATGCGTGGGATAGTTCTTCTCACTTGGCTTGAGCTGACGAGAAGTGTATGCCACAATTCTCTTATCTTGCATAAGCACACCACCAAGACCTTGAAGAGAAGCATCACAGAATACTTCATAGGGCTTGGACTCATCTGGAGGAGTCAGAACTGGAGCAGAGACGAGCTTTTCTTTGAGAGTTTTGAATGCCACTTCACACTCTGGAGACCAAAAGTATTTGACATTCTTCTGAAGCAAGTTGGAAAGAGGCTTGGCAATCTTGGAGAAGTTCTCAACGAACCTTCTGCAATAGCTGGCAAGACCCAGAAAACTGCGGAGTTGCTTGACGTTCTGAGGAGCTTCCCAGTTGACAATTGCTTCAACTTTCTCGGGATTAACCGCAATGCCGTCAGCTGAGATGATGTGGCCCAGGTACAAAACCTTATCGAGCCAAAACTCGCACTTTGAGAACTTGGCATAGAATTTATGCTCTCGGAGTCGATCAAGAACCAGATGTAAGTGCTTTTCGTGATCTTCTTCATTCATGGAAAACACCAGAATATCATCCAGATACACAAGCACAAACTCGCCAGTATAGGGGTTGAAGATTAATGCATCATCCTCGAAAAGGTAGGAGGAGCATTGGCGAGACCAAAAGACATGACGGTATACTCGTATGAACCGTAGCTCGTTCTGAAGGCCGTCTTGGGAATGTCTTCCTCGCGAATGCGAATTTGGTGATAGCCCATTCGGAGGTCAAGCTTAGAGAACACTTTAGCTCCTTTGAGCTGCTCAAAGAGTTCGTTGATGTTGGGGAGCGGATATTTGTTCTTTATTGTCTTCTTGTTCAATGGCCGGTAATCAACACAGAGACGCTCCGTGCCATCTTTCTTCTTGACAAATAAGACACCACAGCCCCATGGAGACGTACTAGGCCTGATGAGACCCATACTCTCCTGTTTATCAAGCTACTTCTTCAATTCCTTCAATTCATCGGGAGAGAGCTTGTACGGACGCCGTCATGCTGGCTCAGTACCCGACTCGAGTTCAATGACGAATTCCACCTGACGGTGTGGAGGCATGCCTGGAAGTTCTTCAGGAAAGACGTCTTTATATTCGTTCACCACCGGAATTTGAGATATGGCATTAATTTCGCCCTTATCATTAAGAGAGAAAAGCCTGATAGTGTTATCCCTGGAGGCAAAGATAATCACATCTTCATCCGGATGAGTCATCTTGACTTCTGTGCACAATCAATGTGAGCATCATGCTAAGAAAGCCAATCCATTCCGAGGATGAGGTCGATGTCAGAATTACCACGAACCACCGGATTAGCTAGAAATCGATAACCACCCATGCGAATAGACACATTCGGAACAAAGTTGTTGGAGTTCATGAGCAAACCCGGAGAAAGCACAGACATCAGACTCGGCAAAGCTTGCAATGGCATATCATGTGACAATGCAGAAGGTCTTGACATGAAAAGAATGTGAAGCACCTGAATCGAACAAGACTTTAGCAGGTATAGAGTACACTGGAAGGTTACCCAAAATGACATCAGAAGAATTCTCCGCTTCAGCTGCACTCATCAGATTGACCCTTGCAGACTTTGGATCATGCTTGACAATCGCTGTACTGACAGGCGGAGGAGGAGGAAGACGCTTCGGATTAGGACATCTGTTGGCATAATGACCCTTCCGGCCACATCTGTTCCACACCACTTCAGAGAGAGGACGGAAATGAGATCCACTTGACTTGGAGCCTTGAGACTGAAACTGCTTCTTCGACTTGTTGCTCGGGTTGGGTGGGTGGGAGAAACCACGTCCACTAGAGTTCTTGTTGTTGGAGTTGTTGGAGTTGTTGTATGGAGCTCGAATCACTGGAGGAGGAGGAAGCCAGAATTTCTGCTGCTTTGAAGCCATCTGAGATGATGAGGAAGAGTGAACGGCATCCCGAATTCTCTTTTTAGAAGCCTCCATCTTAAGCTGAGCTGCTTCTTGTTTCAAAGCCATGTTATAGAATTTGTCGAATTCATCCGGCTCGAACAAGGTGAGAGCAAGCTGAAGTTCATCTTTGAGACCTCCACGGAACTGGTAGATTTTGCTCTTGGCATCAGGAATGTCTTGCTTAGCATAGCGGGCGAGGTTTTGGAACTTGACATTATACTGATAGACTGTCATAGAGCCCTGCTTCAGGTTGCGGAATTGCTCACGCATACCCTCGATGACACTTGTAGGAATGTGGTGAGAGCGAAAGTCCTTGCAGAAATTCTCATAAGAGATCACTTGACCTGGCCTGGAGTCTTTGTACTGCTGCCACCAATCAGCTGCTTGGTCTTTGAGTTGGAAGGCTGCAAACTTCACATAATCATCTTCCTTCACGTTACTGCACTCAAAATGCTTCTTTATGTCGGTTAACCAATCTTCAGCATCAAGAGGGTCGACACAGTAACTGAAAGCTTTTGGATTATTTGCCAAGAACTGGTTGAGAGTAGCATGGTGCTGCTGGTTGAAGAAGTTGCCTTGATTCCCTGGAACACCGTGATTAGCTTGATTAGCTTGCATCTGCTGCATCATCTGCATCAACAACTGGGTGTTTTGAGCTGTAGTCTGCATAATCGCTCTCCAAGCCTCAGGCGGAGGAGGAGGGGAAGGAGGACGATCTGGGACCTCTTCACCCTCTGGCTTAGCGTTGGGAACCTTTTTCGGAGCCATCCTGAAAGAGATAACCACGAATCAGCAATTGATTGACAGAAGGCATAAGCTGAATCAATGGAATGAATTGCAACAAGTCTTCACAATAATCATTCGAACAATAAGAACGCATGAAATCATTCGAACAAGAGGAACGAATGAAATCCTCAGTTAAATGATAACACCAATCTTCACGAGAAGCCACATAGGGGGCAAAAGGTAAATAAGAAAAACAACAAGGTACGGATGGGAACAAACACAAGAGAGGAGTTTCGTTCTAACATCTTTGTGCTGAAAGCATATGAACACGTTACGAAAAGGTTTTGCAATCCCCGGATCAGCATAGCCAAGGACCCTTTAAGATGCAACTCCTGATCGGAACATCGGTCATAAACCACTTCACTCAATGTAGAACCCCGAACTCACTAACCTGCATTCGTTGGAAGAATGCCTACGATCTACTGGATAAACCCACCTATAAATTTCCGAAAGATTCCAGTTATGCAATCAGGTGTTGGAGATACACGGGAAGCACCGCGCAATCAACTCTAAACCTACATCCAGGTGTATCCATCCTTCAACACATAACCAGTCTTTCTCGGAAACTATGTACCTCGGACCTTCGAAAAGCATCCACTATAACAAGCTATGGCAATACTCCCGAACTACCTCCCCAGTACTGGGTGATGTCGGGGTTATCTTGCCACTGGCCGTATAGGAGAGATTTTCGATGTCGGCCGTCTTAAGTATTTAATACTGCCGCGATATGCTTGTGACGACAATACCCCGAAGCTCAACTCCCCGGGACACTGCCACAACCCCTAATGTCAGGAGGCATCGAGAACAATATCCTCGTCACAAGAACATCGAAACAATCCCAGAATACTCGCGGGATTCCTAAAAAAAAAATTGGTGTAATTTTTGAAGATAGGAGAGACAAGAGTAGTTGTCAGGAGTCCTCACCAGAGAGAAAGGGGATGAGAAGCAAAGAAATCCTACTCTCCGATATAATATATAGGACTCAAAATGTTTTCAGTGTGTGCCTAGACTCGACCGTCAACGATTCGATCAAACAGTGGGGGCTCCTAGGTCGGAGAAGGCTCTGAATACCAACTTGTAATGCCCAGGATGGAGTTATACCTCCTACGTGTCGGGGCACAACTTAAAGGCATAAGTCCATCCTAGAATGATCTCAAGTTTGGTAATCTTTGCACATCTCATGTAAAAGAGGGGATTGCAAACATAAATAGTTGGCTTACACTCGCCACGTCACACAATTACATAACATGTCTCAAACATCATACATTAAGAATATCACAACCCTCTAAGGGCAAAATCCAAAAGTCAAGATACCAAACTTAGATAAATAAACCACAGGCGGATCGAATCCTAGTAGAAGTCTCCACTACTGATCATCCGGATAACGAACATAGTACCGACTACGCTCCTCGTCGAACTCCCAATCCAGCTCGGTGCCATCACCTGGATAGCTCACAACTGGACCTGCATCTGGTGTGGTGAAGTAACTGTGAGCCACAGAGGACTCAGCAATCCCGTTCCCGGGTAACAAGACTATTTAAGCCTTGGGAGAGGATAAGGCTG
Source organism: Secale cereale (assembly GCA_902687465.1). Lineage (NCBI taxonomy): Eukaryota > Viridiplantae > Streptophyta > Magnoliopsida > Poales > Poaceae > Secale > Secale cereale. Next base: position 316,909,492 of record LR738711.1, on the reverse strand, counting down.
AAGAAAAGAATAAGTGTCTGCAGCAGCAACTAGCAACTAGCTTACGTGAGTGAGAGCGAGAAGAGAAAGCCTCGGACGAGAAGTGATCACGAAGTGATCCTAGATACAAGCTCAACAAACATAACCCCTCCGTGTTCAACTCCCGAATCCCTATTCGGAAATTGACGGTCACGGAACACACACTGGTAGTGTATTAGAAACATTGTGTCAAGTTATCTACAACCGGATATTAACAAGCTCCCATCTGCCACATAACCGCGGGCACGGCTTTCGAAAGTTCATAACCCTGCAGGGGTGTTCCAACTTGACCCATTACAAGCCCACGATCCGCAGAGTCGCAACTCCAAAGTGGGATGACCCGAGTATCCTCGGAATCCCGTGCTCAAGATATACCGAGCTAAGGTAAGGCTAATCCAGCAAATCCTCCCGGCGTGCCAACACCCTGATAGTAGCCGCGCGTATCTAGTCTCAGGCCATGACCGGATGAGCACAGTGTACAGTGGCCGAAATACCCAAGTTGCCAAGGGGGGCCCGGCACACGACTCTAGTTTGGACCAACACTCAAATCGAGCACTGGCCCAGGGGGGTTGAATTAATTAAGCCTCGGGTTAATTACTCCCTCGGAAAGTTTTAGTTGTTTAGGCGAATAGTACCAATGTTGGGACTTGCTGGAAAAGACTTAGCACTTAGCGGTTTATCGAGGGGGTCCCATACACCCCAACCGTGTTAGGAACGCATAATCAAGGAACATAACACCGGTTTATACGGTTCCTAACGGCATGAGTGGAACAAATCACCAAGCAAAAGGCTTAGCCTTCCACCCTTGCCAATATATAGATGAATTCATTTTAAGCATTTATATAGTGTGATATAACCCAACCAAACTTCAACATGAAGCAAGCATCTTCGATCTTCACCTGCAACTAGCAATGCTATAAGAAGGGCTGAGCGAAGCGTACTTAGCCAAGCAACGGTTTGCGTAGGTAGGGTGGTTAAACATGGCAATGGTAACAAGTAGGAGGCTGACAATAAGATCATGGGCATCGAGGCAAAACTATAGAGCGGAACTACTAGCAATAGGCAAAGATAGTAATGTTATCGAGGTTCGGTCATCTTGCCTGAAGTGAAGTCGTTCGGATCGTAAGAAGGGTCCTCGTGCTCAACCTCGTTGGAAACCTCGTGCTCGTACTCGTACTCGGTCTCAGCTTCCGGCTCTAAACAATACAATCACACCAAGCACAAATCAACAAGATGCAACGCGCACTCGAAAATGATGAATGCATGAAGGATGCACTAAGGATGCACACGGAGCACGGAAAAATAGCACTCAAGCAAAACACCTCAAAACATGATAACAATATGATATTATTAATCTACACAGAAAATCAATCAAGTTTCATATAAGATTCGCTGAAATTGGAGTTACGGGCTAAAAGTTATGCCCGAAACAAGAAATGAGCGAAAGCTGAAAATTACAGCAACATAGCAACTTCGGAGCACAAAATAATTAAGCTACAGCACTCAAACAACATGGCAAAGAGCATGAACACAAACTAGACATATCCTACAGCAATTAAGTCCAAAGGTGCACCCCCAAAGGAGTCACGGATCAATAGCAATGAGCTTGGACATATTGAACTTGACAATAAAATTCTGGCAGCAGAATTTTATTGAAACTTTGGAGCAAAAGATAAACATGCTACAGCCACTTAAATAAGCATGTGAGAACATGGATGGAAATCCAACAATATATACTACAAGGAACAATCAAGATCCACTCCAAAACTAACATGGTTTGTCCAAGAACATCACACGAACATGGCATCGGAACGTTACAGATTTCAGACTTAGTGAAATCCACTAAGTCCTAAAACAGCAATTTCATCATGGCATCCAAAAGAGCAAGTTTAAGTCACCTCGAAACTAAACATGGCAAGTGGTAAGCACCTCATCAAAGTACACATGATGGTGATTCCGAAACACACAAGCATGCTTCATGGAGATAAACACAACGGTAGCAACGAGCTCAACAAGATGGCATTTCATAACAAGTGAAACAACATCACTGCCACATGGCACTTTGCAACGATGATAAACATGGCAAGAATAAATCTATCATGCAACCTAACACATACAACATGTAGAGCATGGCAAGACGAACACGTGGACATGTCATTTGCATCATTCGGACAAACGAGCTAAAAGATATCACATGGCAAAGATGACATAAAAACATCACATACCAGCAGTTTATATCACGATGCACTCTTGCAACAGAAAAACAAGCACCTAGATGACTTCTAACATGCATGACACCAAAAGATAAAACGTAGTGCTATTCACCACGAACGCCTGGACATGTTATTTGCGCAAAACGGACAAGTACATAAAAAGTTAGAGCAGATCTAAAACAGCACCAGCAACTAATTACCGGGGACTTGGGAGAAAAAGAGAGGGGAATCAACCTTGGATCTGGAAAAAAACACAGTCAACGGGCCCGGGCGGATCTGGCTCGGCGGATCTACAGTAGCGCGGCGGCGCGGCCCAGGAGAGGCGGCGGCCCGCGAACTGCGGCTACGGTGGAGGCGGTGCGAGATGGAGGCGGCTTGCTGGGAGGCGGGCCGCGCGGCTGGGCCTCGGGTCCGACGAGAGGCGGGCCCTGGCGAGCGGGATCTGGCGCCCCAGCGGCCCAGGGAAGATCGGCGGGGAGGCGGCCTGGGACGGGCCTGGCGCTCGAGGCGGTGGAGCGAGGCCCGCGGTGGCGCTAGCTGGGCCTGGCGATGCGGCTGGGAAGCTGCGCGGCCTGCGGGGCTGGAGCGGCGGCCTGCTGGCACGAGCGGAGAGACGGGCCGGGCGGTGGCGATGTGGTCCCTCCACGGGGCCGGAGCGGGCGAAGGAGGGAGGTCGAACGATCTCCTGGCCTGCAGCGTTGACCCTGCGGGATCTCTCCCGAACCGAACAAAACTTGCGGCGGCGGCTCGGTGGCGATCGAGGGAATCGCCTGGATCGGCTGGTTCCCTCGGGATCTGAGAAGAGACAGTGGGAGGATATTTTTGGGATCTGAGAAGAGCACAAAATTTTGAGGAGATTCTGGGAGAAGCTAGGGATCCCCAAAAATGGACATGGGGGTGTTATATATAGTAGTTTTCTAGGGTTAGGGGGGATTTGGGGGTGTTAGGAGCCCTCCGATCGCGATCCGACGGATCCGATCGCGGGGGAGTTTAGATGGGCCTAGAAGAGGGTAGTGGGCTGCTGTAGGGGTGTTTCTGGGCCACAAGTGGAGGCACTTTGGACCCACACGAATAACTGTTGGGATAGCAAACGGAGTCCAAACGCGACGAGATTTGAGAGGCGGGTTGCACACAACAAAACAACAACACACACAACAACCTCGCGGCACACCGGTAACGTTACACGCCCAACACCAAAGTAGGCCTACGGGACGTCACGGACACGTGAGGGAGCTCCGGAACGCGAATCAGACGACGGGAAGGAACGCCTGGAACCGGATGCAACCGACAACACAAATGCAATGCGATGCACATGTCTACATGATATGAATGAATGCCACACACGCACACAACAACACGACGAAAACCCGAAAGACAAAGAACCTGGAATGGAAATAGATGAAGCCGGATATATATTATATACCCAAAAGGGAAAGTATTACATCTGGGGCATAACATCCATCACCCAGATGAATCAGACCTGACACAACTCTAAGCATAGCAGGCAACATAAACAAATAGAATGGTGGATCACACATCACATGGCTCAATCAACTCCTACACATGCTAGTGGGTTTCAACTATTTACTATGGTAATGACAGGTCATGCAAGGGAATAGGGTTCAACTACCGCAGCAAGTAGCAGTTCACACGCGGTTGCCTTAATGCAGTAAAAGAGAGCAGGAGCGAGAAGATGGGTTTGTATCGGAATGATCAAAGATTGCTTGCCTGACAGAGTGGTTGTCGGGTACTGCTCTTCAGCTTGATACGCAGAAGTATCCTCGGGAGCAGGACCTAACACGGAGAATACTGGCGATACAATCAATAAGCAAACAAATGCAACAATATGATGCATGCTCATGATATCGCAAGATGCATGTGTTTTGGGCTAATGCAACTGTAACCAGAAGGGTTTGAGCCTATTTGAATCAAGGATTCAAATTGAAACCCAAACTATTAATTATTTAAGTGCAATATCATGTTTTAATGTATACATCAAGGTTAACTTGCTCAAACATGCATGAATCCAGTGCCATTGGAAAGATTGGATTTTTCTGATCAATTTTCATATATATATCTTTTCCATCTGAGCTACTGTTGAATTTATATGATTTTTTGAAGTTTAAAGCATTTTCTGGAATTTCCTGAATTGTTTTTAAATCAAATAATCCCAGAAAATCCTTTACTGCGTCAGCATGACATCATGCTGACGTCAGCAAGTCAACAAACCTGATCCAGGTCAAACCTGACTGGTGGGTCCCTCATGTCAGTGTCTCTGGAGCTAATTCCGGTCAAAACTAGAGTTGACTGGGTTTGACTAAGCAAAGGGGCCCACTGTCAGTGACTGTGGTGGTTAATCTATTTATTGTTAGCTCCTAATTAATAGGCCATGTCAGCCCGCCGGAGTTTGGCCGGCGGCGACCAATTCGCACGGCGGCGACTCGTCGGAATCCTTGTTCCGGCGACCATTTGTCGCGCGGATGGGCTCTATGTGCTCCTGGTGATGCACCGCATCCAACGGTGCCACTGGTTGGTCGAAAGGTCGCCGGAGTCGACGGCGACGAGCTTGTCCGCGGCGGTGCTCACACGGAGTTGGCCGGGACGGCGTTGTGGTGCATGGTAGGAGAAGTTAGAGCTGGCATTAGCTTGCTGGTGATCTACTGATCCTAATGGCGTGCTCAGCTGCGAGGCACGGTGCCTGTGGCCACGGCGGCAAGGTGGCCGGCGGCGGTGAGCTACGGTCAGCAAGGGGGCGGCGGCTACAAGGCGTAATCGAGCCCGTGGAGAGAGGGGTTCGAAGCGTGAGCTCACAGCGGTCGCAGAGGGCGTCGAAGCGAGCTCGGGGGAGGTCGGACGGCGGCGTACGGGCTGCGGCGATCTCCGGTGCCGAAGGTTGAAGACGACGGCAGGGAGGGCGTTGCAGGGCTTCTAGCGTCGTGTGCGTCGGTGGGGAGCTTCGGGGAGATGCGGCGGAGCTAATGGTGCGTCGGGGAGGCGAGGGAGTGGCGTAGGGCGCGGTGGCAGCGATCGACGGCGATGAGCTCGCTCGGTGGAGCTCGGCGGAGGGGAGAGAGGAGGGGAAAGTCTCAGGGGAGAGGGGGAAACGGTCGAGGGGGTCTGCGTGGCGTCGTCCGGTTCCATCCAGAGGGTCGAAGGCCAGCCAGGCAGGCAGGAGGTGGCCGGCGCGTCGGCGGCGCTCGCCACCGTGCTGCTTCGTGCGCTGGCACGGCGAAGAAGACGGGGATGCCCCTGGTGGGCTGGGCCGTCTGGGCCAGGCAGGTAGGTGGGCTCAGGTAAGTCTGCCTTTTCTATTTTTTCTATTTACTTTCTGTTTCATTTCTGTTGCAACTTTGTTGAATTAAATAAAATGCCAGAACATTTTTATAACTCATGAAACTAGTAATGCCCACTATATATAATATGAACAGTATGGAACATTTTAGTTTATGATTATTTGGGCACATAAAATATTTTATAGCATTTAAATGCCCAAATGCAAATACCATATGAATTAATCCAGAGACCTTGGGTGTCCTAGAAAATTGTGCACCATTTTTGGCAGAGGTTTAAGACCAAGGCAGAAATGATGAACATTTTTGAAGGGCATTTTGGGTACATTGGAAAAGATTTTATTAAACCCTAGTTGTTAGAAGAGGGGTGTTGGGGTTTCTGTCATTCCCATTTCAAGTTTCTTTGGAAAGTAAACATGATGCACACTCTAGCTAGTCCTAATGCAAGCACTGACTAGGGATGTGACATGCACACCGACATATGACCAAAAGGTCACCGGAGCATCGGCGACGGCAAGCACAGGCAGCGGCGGGTTTCAGTCGTCGGCTAAGCGGGAGCTCTGGCGTGCAACCGAGAAAACAAAGAGGGGGAGGAGGAGCAGGAGCTCACAGAGGATGCAGCAGGCATCGAAGTGGGCTCAGGGAAGGCCGCGGAGAAGAAACGTGTCGGGGGCGGTGCTTCGGGGCCCTTCCGATCGCGTGGCTCATTAAGGAGGTAGGGAACGAGGTGGCGTAGTTCAGGGATAGCTCGAGGCAGCTCGGCGAGCACGCTGGACGTGGTGACAGCAAGCGGCCGCGATAGTGGCGTTCTGCTATGGCGTCAAGGGAGCGAGGAAGAGGGCAGGGGGAGGAATGGAGCGGTCGGGTCGATCCAGACGGAAGTGGCAAGGCTATCTGTGGCATCTACGTGGTGGGGAAGGTAGGCAAGCGAGCAGGAGCTGGCACGCTAGGCGTGCACGCGTGTCGGCCACGCACCTCGCCTATTGGCGCGAGGTGGACGACGGCGGGCATCGGCCAGCTGGGCTGGGCCGTGCTGGGCCAGGCCAGGTGAGTGCCACGTAAACCCTTTTCCCTCTCTATTTATTTTTGTTTTCTATTTCTGCCACTTTTTGGGCTTTAGTAAAAATACAAAAGCATTTAATAACTCCTAAAATATTTGTTGGCACTTGTTGAATATTTCCAACAGCCCTCAAGTGCTTTCAAGATTATTTGGGCATTTAAAATATTTGTAGAATTCAAATGCCCCAATTCAAATACAATATGAGTTAATTATAAAATCCATAAATTGCCAAAAATTATGGTCATTATTTTTGGCAGAGCTTTTCACCCTTATCAAAAATCATGAACATTTTCGAAGGGCTTTTTGGGTAATTTGAAAAAGATTTTATTTGATCCTATTTGAATTCTTTCTGAAGCTAGGGTTTGATCAATCCCCATTTCAACTTAAATAAAATTTGAACATGTTGCATGGATGATTATGCAAAGTCAAGCAATGACTAGCTAGCTAGGGCTGTGACAACTCACCCCCACTAAACAAGAATCTCGTCCCGAGATTCAAGACGTGAGGTAAGAAGATAGAGGGGAAAAAAAGAGAGAAGGCTAGTCCGGAAAAAAAGAGAGAGGGCTAGTCCGGAAACAAAGAAATAAGGTTTTATAAAGTTTAGTGGGAACAGCACACCGAGGAAGAAGCAACCTGGGAAAGAGAGGAATTTTTAAGGATTACATACCCAGATTTGTTTTCCCAAGCAACCGAATCTCTAGCACGAGATTCATCCAAAGTGGGGGAGGTTTTTGACAGCCTGGATTTTACCCTCTCTCTTTTTTTCCGGACTAGCCTTCTCTCTGTTTCCGAACTCGGTTACTTTTTTGCTTTGATTTGGGTTTTGGAATCATTTCAGATGGACTTGTCACTTGGTCATATACTTGACTTTCAGCCAACTAGCCTATCTCAACACTGCTTCTCTGATAAAACCCAAAAATCATACTAGGAATATTTTTCATAAAGGAAAAATATTCATTTTCCCTTCATAAACCTACTTTGGAGACTAGTGCTCCAAAGCAACCCTCATTTTTCTTGCTCCAAAAATCCTGAGATAATTCTTGAATTTTCTTAGGACCTTGGCACACCTTCCCATGCAAAAATATTGGATCACTTTTTGTACTATTTTTGCTATAGAAAATCATTTGCATTCTGGACCAGAAATGCACTTTGTGCAGCAAGTGCATTTTTCCTTTAGTATTTGGCCTTGAACTTTCTTGAGATTAAACACCCTCTTAAGAAACCCTAAACCCCAGGAGATCGGCCCTAATGGCATTCTAGAAGCTTGCTTAACTTGGCAACCAAGTTTCTGGTCAGAAACTTGCTAACAAGGTTTAGTCACATCCGGTCGGCCTAGGCATGAGGCATCACCTCTCTTAGACCTAACACTGCACGGTCGGTAGCGTAGACATGGTTTGACAGCACCGGGCCATCGTCTTGCCCATGCTAGGGCGGTGACCGCGTGAAGACACGGTGCCTGGCATGCGTTTGACGCGCTCTGGCTGGCGCCTTCTCCTCCGTTTCGCATGTGATCGATCCAGTGCTCCCCGACGATTGCCGTGCCACGCCACCACCCCCGACCCATCACCCTTGACTACTCCCTGGCACTCAGCGATGCTGGAGCCGCCGCAGCGAGCACGGGCACGTCGTGGCCAAAATGCCACAGTTCGCACGTGCGCTTGTCCCTTTCCCCCACCGCCTCATGTGCTCGTTCGAGAGTGTAGGCAAGCTCTGGAGTCGACGCTGAGCGCTTGCCCCCTCCAGTTGGAGATTCTCGTCGATGTTCGCCACGTGTCCAGAGCGCTCCGGTAGCGACACGTCCCCCCTCTCGCTCTGGCTATATATAGCCCCCTCCTCGCTTCCCTTGCCATTCACCACTCCACACCATCCCCACGAGCACGTAAACAGGCCACAGCTCGGTCAGGCAGGCCTCTGGCCGTCGGCCCGCCCCGAGGACTCCGGCAACCACCGCAGGCCAGCCACCGCGCTCTAGTGTCTCTCGAGCTCAAGAAACTGCTCGGGCGGGGCATTGGGAGGTTGTTGGTGCTGCCTAGACTCCGCCGAGCCCTCAGAGCCACCCCTAGCCGTCGCCTCCTAACTCGCCGGCGAACTCCGTCCGCCACTGCAGCTTGCGAGCTCGACCGCGAGTAGCTCCGTCCACCCCAAGCCAAGCCACGGGTACGGGCAGGTGCTCCACGAGCCCCGCCTCAATCCTATCCCTCTAGCCTAGCCTCAAACCTCCTCGTCACCGGCGTGAGCTCCGGCGAAGCCCCCTCTCTTTGATCTCGTGCTCTCTCTCTCTCTCCTTACGCGCGAGACCCACCTGTCGGTCTCAACTCTCGCGCCCGAAGCTGCACGAGTGGAGGCGCATTTCTAGTTTACGTCTTCGACATCACCCCTCCCCCTTGGTTTTCTGTTTAATTCATTTTTCATTCAGAAATTTGACTAAACTTTGACCAGCCACCATTTCTAAACCATAAGTCCAAATGATTTGATTCTTCTTGCATTGTCTTGGTTTCAGAAAGCTCTAGCAGCACACCAAAGGGTACAATTTTCCTTGTTGTCTAGAATTTCTGGTAAATTTCATAATGTACTTTGATATTTCTTTTTGTGGTTTTAAAATCTTTTCAGAAGGAGAAACTTGTCTTGAAGCAAACCAAGAGGGTTGTGATCATCCTCTGCACTAAGGCAAGCCACACCAGCATTTGGATGGTGTTATTTCAATATCTATGATTTTCTACGTGAATATGATCTCTTATTTGCATTAAAAATTTGATAAATAAATTTGGTTAATTGTAGTAACTTTATTCTGTTGAATATGCTTGTTTTATGGTACTGGTTGAATGCATAATTTTTTTTGGCTAAGAAGAGTAAGATTTTTACATTAGATATGTACTATGTAAGTGTATGATAGTTATTGTACTTAGTGATATTTTAATTAGATGATGACCTAATAAAAATATTGCTGGATAATAAAAATGAGTTGTCACCAGAGAAGAACTTTAGTATGGGAAGATATTAATGTTGAAAAGTTTGATGCATAACTATGAGTGTTTGTTTTGCATGACGAGTAGATGCATGTTTATTTGCATTATGTCATGATCTTGATAAAATTTTTTAACAAAGTCAAACTTGATTAAGTTCAACTTGAATATGATGTTGATCACATCATGGTGCCACTGAATCGGGTTTATATTTAGTGCGACCATGCTTACCTTGTGGGAAGGTCTTGACCCGGCCCTATGTTGTGCCTCTCACCGGTGCCTCCCGCGAGGGAAGGTTATGGGCATGCATACCCTGGCCCGGTAAGTAGACATAACCTTGTGTGCTCGTTTTTATTTTTATGGTACCTTGTTCCCGTTTGGGACCGTTTTGCCACGACGATGGCCGTTGGTGTCTTTGGTAGACATGGGGCCACCCAAGACCTAGCCCGGAGAGGGATATGGTCGGAGTGGCCGGGAGAGTGCCATGACAAATGGAGGGTTTCGTTAGAATGTTTTGTACCGCACGTAAGGGAGTGAGAGGCTAGGGTTCCGTAGTGTGGGTAAAGTGCGCTACCTCTGCAGAGTGTATTTAAAACTATCGATAGCCGCGTCCTCGGTTATGGGCATAGCTCGGAAGTAAGTCACAGCACGGTTCAACTTTTATAAATTATCTTGCAAATTAAATGGTTGATACGATGCATGTGTCTCGAGGTGATTCATGACCGCCGGGGTTGTTCATGATAAATTATTTTTTCAGTTGTGACCCGGTTGTGGTCACCGGTTGGTACGAGGTACTCGACTAGTAAGCGAGTCCGCGTGACTCGGAGTAAGTATTGGCTTCATTGCACTAGTAATAGTTTTTTCATTGCATTAATCTGATAAATTTCCTGGATATTGTATGTCATCATGTTTATGTTTGTTGTGAGCTTACAAGTACATTCAATGTACTAACGTGGCGTGTTATGCCAGCTTTCAAGAAAGTCAATTCGCATCGGAGCGTACCTCACATCTAGGCCGTGTCCATGACGGTGTCCTTGTGCTATGGAGTTCCGCTTCGTCGCTCTTCCGCTGCTGTGTAGCTTGTGTGATCGAGGCCCTGCCTTGTTCATTAAATAATGTACATACCGTCCAGCAGCGCTGTGTGTGCCGCTTGGCCTCGAACCCCGATGTAATATCAAACCTATGTAATTCCGTTAGCATCAATAAAGCAGTTGTTTCTGTACCATGTTGTTGTGTATTGCCAGAAGACTAGATCTCTGGGCTGGCAATGCAAGGTAAACCGGTTGCTCTGAGCCGGTTTGCCACAACGCTTGGTATTAGAGCCACGCTGGTCGTAGGACACGCTAGATTGTTAGTGCGTTAGTGGAACGGTACATAGCCTTGTTTAAATACCGATAGGCATGGAAATTGGTTGCTGCATGGCATGCATGATTATTTGTTGTTATCACTAACCGTTTGGTTTATGAATGTAGATGACTCTAGTACCGATCCTGTAGCACCCTGAGCCAGCGCCGAACACATCGCCGCACCTGCTTCAGAATGTGCGGCGACGACTCTATCCAGCGGGTGCTGATCCAGAGTATCGTGTGCATCGGGAGCATCTGGCCGGCGCAATATATGAGTATTACGCTGAAGCCACTCTACACCATAGTACCCCTTCCGGCGCTTACACTCATTCTACTAAGGGTGGTCTTGCTTCTACACCATCTCAGGCGGTTCAGTTTGCTGCACTCGAAGCTCTTGTAGACTTGCACTACAACGAGGTTCGCATGCACACCCACCCAAGTCTTTTCTTTTACCTATCTCTACACCAGAATGGGCGTATCCTCTTTCCTGTGATTAATCCGACATGCGATTGTCCCACTAGCCACCTTTCTCGCTATATGATGGCTAGTTACCTCCTGAACTACGAGTTAGCTCGGGAGCTAGCACGCACCCGGACGGCTCTCGGTGCTACTCGTACCAGGAACCCTCTTCCCACTATCATCTACACCACTCCAATTTCTTCCGTCTTCGTTTCCCCAGTCACTCCGCAGGGTACCGTTAACCTTCTGACGGTGGCCCCTCGCAGTGCTCCTGCTGCGTGGTCGTCCCTTATCGCTACTCCTGCTGCCCCTATGCTTAGTTCTCATCCCGCGCCCGCCCTTGAGGGAGAGCCCTTGAGTCAGCGCTGTTGAGTCTCTCTTAACCCGAAGGTCTCTGCTATCAGTTCAGGATCGGGATCCGGCAAAGGAGAGGAGCTCGCAGTAGCATAGTCCGAGCAGTAGATCGTTCGAGTACCGCTGTAGTCATAAGTATGATGTTTGGGTGTAACCGCACGGGTCATGATTTTTAGTTTCATGTATGAGAGTAGTAGAACTGTTGTAATATTAACTTTCATGCTGAGTCTATGTATAATTATGTTGGTATTTATTTTATTCGCTTTGGTTTTCTCTCGATGATTCCTTCTGGGAGTTATCAATGGCTTTCCTCCCATTTTGGATTTTTCTCATCATGGTTGCTATGTATTGGGAAAATAAATAATAGGATGACGCATGGAGGCCGCAGCAGCGAAGCTTGCGAGGATGTCCCTCTACGCCGCTCCGCAAGGCAAGCAGGAGATTCCCTCTAGCCATAGCAGTCACCTCCGCCTCCACCGCCTCATCCACCTTCCACTTAGCAAATACTATGAATGTTTGAAGAAAGACGAAGCAACGATCTGCTAGAAATACTAAAAAGTGTGCAAGTCATGGTTGGACAGAATGGAAATCAGAATGGCCATCACTCCAAGCTGTCTGATTTTCAGCAAACCAAACCTCCCAGTTTCAGCCAAGCCATTGGTCCATTAGACGCCGACGACTGGTTAAGGACTATTGAAAGGAAGCTAGAAATTGATCGCACCGAAGAAGGAGACAAGGTTCCCTTCGTGACGCATTATCTCGAAGGAGCTGCTGCTATATGGTGGGATAATACTAAGGCCATGTGGCCCGCGGATGAGGAAATTTCTTGGAGTAGATTTAGGGATCAGTTTCGCAAGTATTTTATTCCTACCGGGATTTTGAAGATCAAGCAGCGTGAATTTCTCGCCCTCATTCAAGGCAGCATGACAATCAATGAGTACCTGAATAAATTCAACCATTTGTCCCGGTACTCCCTCTACGATGTGGACACAGAAGAACGGAAGATCGACAAATTTCTTGCCGAACTAAATCAGCATCTCAGGTGCACCCTCGGCATGTTTGGTTTTCCGGATTTCATGACCTTGGTGAACAAGGCTCTCATCGCAGAAAAAGAACACAAGCTCCTACAAGACGTCAAGCCAGTTATTAATGACCACAAGCGCAAATTTGAGCCGAAGAAGGATGTGCAACTGATCCAGAAATCTTGTATCTGGCAACAGACGCAGGTTGAGTACAAACCCAACTGGCAGCAGAATGTTAACAAGAACAACACTCAAGTCAAGAATGTCGTGGCCAGTCCAGTGCATGAAGATTGCCAGCGCAACAATTCCTGCTTCAGCTGTGGGCAAACCGGACATTACGCCCGACAGTGCCCCAAGAACAACAAGCAAGCCGCTCCATTCCATCCGCGAGTCAACTACATGGAGCGGTATTCCGCCCCAGATATGACCCAGGGGCAAATTCATCACATCTCCGCGAACAAAGCCCACGGGGATCCAGAAGTCGTCATTGGTATGTTTCTTGTTAATGACATACCCGCTGTAATTTTATTTGACTCTGGGGCTTCCCACTCTTTTATTTCTCGAAGTTTTGCTGCCCAAAACAATTTCCTTGCTCGGTTTTGGGAAAACACATGCTGGTACAATCCTCGGGATCAATGCTCAGAAGCAATCTCGTCTGCCGCAATTTGATAATTGACATCAAGGGCGTCAAGTTCCCAACCTCTCTGATTATCCTTGACTCAAATAAGTTGGACATTATTCTGGGCATGAATTGGTTAACTCAATACCAAGTGTGCATCAACTGTGCGACCAGAGAAGTTACCATGAAAAATATGGAAGGTCGCATCATAAGTTTTTATGCCTGTAAGCGCATACCCAGCAAGGATATGGTTTTCACCGCGGCGCCAGAAGAAGTGGAATTAATTCCAGTGGTCAGTGAGTATCCATATGTATTTCCTGAAGAATTGCCAGGCATGCCACCAGACAGAGAATTGGAGTTTGCAATCAACTAGGTGACTGGAACTACTCCGATACACAAGAAATATTATCGGATGCCTTCATCAGAATTGGTGGAACTGAAGAAACAACTGGATGAGATGCTACAAAAAGGATACATCCGCCCAAGCTCTTCATTATGGGGATCCCTAGCGATCTTCGTGGACAAAAAGGATGGCAGCCTACGAATGTGCATGGACTACCAACAGCTGAATGACATCACCATCAAAATCAAGTATCCACTACCAAGGATTGACGATATGTTCGATCAACTTAGTGGGGCCAAAGTACTCTCAAAAATTGATTTGAGGACCGGATATCATCAACTTAAGATAAAGAAGGAGGATATTCCTAAGACCGTGTTCGCCACTCGGTACGGTCTTTATGAGTACACCGTTATGTCCTTCGGCCTCAACAATGCCCCAGCTTTCTTCATGCATATGATGAACAAGGTGTTTATGAATTTCTCGGCAAAAAATTGGTGGTGTTCGTTGACGACATCCTCATTTACTCCAAGAGCAGAGATGAACATAAGGATCATCTACGAGCAGTTTTGCAAAGGCTACGAGACCATCAACTTTATGCTAAGTTCAGTAAATGTGAATTTTAGCTTCAGCAAGTGGGATTTGTCAGACATGTCCTCTCGGCGGAAGGAATATCAGTGGACCCAAGTGAGGTGAAGGATGTACTTGATTAGTCTGCACCCACAACCATCTCAGAAATCCAGAGTTTCCTTGGACTAGTCGGATACTATCGCCATTTTATCGAAGGATTCTCCAGGATTGCAAAGCCAATGACTGAGCTCCTCAAGAAGGGTAAGAGGTTTGAATGGACTAAGGACTGCGAAAGGAGTTTCAATGAGTTAAAGTCAGGCTAACATCAGCTCCGGTATTGACACTCACCGACATTTATCGCAGTTTTGATGTCTACGACGACGCATCCAGAAAAGGATTGGGATGTGTGCTTATGCAAGATGGCAAAGTCGTGGCTTATGCATCCCGACAACTGCGGCAGCATGAAGGAAATTACCCTACTCATGATTTGGAATTGGCCGCAGTGGTGCATGCTTCGAAGATCTAGAGGCACTATCTGATTGGAAAGAGGTGTCAAATATTTACCGACCACAAGAGCCTCAAGTATATATTCACTCAGCCCGACTTGAACCTTCGACAGCGAAGATGGCTCGAGCTGGTTAAAGACTACGACCTCGGGATAAACTATCACCCGGGCAAAGCCAATGTGGTGGCTGATGCCTTCAGCCATAAACCAGCCAGCATGAACAGTGTCTTGGGTTTATTGCCTCCTAAGCTTTATGAAGAAATAAATCAACTCAGTTTGGTGATCACCGATGCCAGTCTTACCAATATATTAGAAGATGACCCTACTCTTGAAGAAGAAATCCGCCGTGCTCAGGCAAATGACAAGCTATTAAAAATATATGCCCAGAAGATGCAAAAAGGGCATGCACCGGATTTCTCTAGGGATCAACAAGGTACGCTAAGGTTCCGAGGTAGGATTGGTGTACCTAAGCTTGAAGGTATGAAGTGGAAGATATTGGCAGAAGCACATGAAGCACCATACTCAATTCACCCAGGTGGTACCAAGATGTATGAAGACCTTCTTCAGGTATTCTGGTGGGACGGAATGAAGAAAGACATTGCATACTTTGTGGCATGTTGTGATACCTGGAACAAGGTAGAGGCGGAACACCAAAAACCCGCCGGACTCTTCCAACCTCTGCCAGTGTCCCACTGGAAATGGGACGATATTTCCAAGGACTTCATCACCGGACTACCAAGGTCTCGTCGAGGAAATGACATTATATGGGTCATAGTGGACACCCTAACCAAGATGGCCAACTTCCTTCCTATACGGACCATCTATCGTGCCAATCAACTTGCGCAATTGTATGTATCGCAAATTGTCAGTCTGCATGGAGTACCCAAGACCATCACTTCCGACCGGGGATCTCTCTTCACCTCCGCATTTTGGTCCCG
The DNA here is from genome assembly GCA_902687465.1 of Secale cereale. Lineage (NCBI taxonomy): Eukaryota > Viridiplantae > Streptophyta > Magnoliopsida > Poales > Poaceae > Secale > Secale cereale. The sequence continues at coordinate 316,893,795 of LR738711.1, read as the reverse complement.
ACTCCATCAAGCCTTGGGGACCGCTCTGAAATTCAACACATCTTATCATCCTCAGACAAACGGGAAAACTGAGCGAGTAAATCAAATACTGAAAGATATGCTTCGAGCCTGTCTGTTGGCCCAACGAACCAAGTGGGAAGACTGTCTGGCTTACGCCGAGATTTCCTACAACAACAGTTTCCAGACCAGCTTAAAGATGACACCTTATGAAGCCCTGTATGGCCGAAAATGTCACACTCCATTGAAATGGCCTGAAACCAGAGACAGTCATATTTTTGGGACTGATTTAATGCTCGAAGCGGAGAAGCAAGTCATAGAAGCCCGAGACCGACTGCAACTGGCCAAATCGCGACACAAGAGCTACTATGATGCCAAACACCGCCAGATCAGTTTCGAACCCGAAGAACATGTATATCTCCTGGTCACCCCTATGAAAGGAGTCAAGAGGTTTCAGACCCACGGAAAGTTGGCTCCCCGATACATTGGTCCGTTTCCAGTCATGGCCAAAGTCGGAGCAGTGGCATATCAGTTGGAATTGCCACCGAAACTATCAGAAGTACACAATGTGTTTCATATCTCACAGCTGAGAAGATGCATTTCGCCATCGGAGAAAAGGACTGATACGGCAGAAATAGAATTGGCTAAGGATTTGACATATGAGGAAAGGCCAGTCAGGATTTTGGATCAGACAGCCAGGGCCACCTGCAACAAAGAAATAAGGTTTTATAAAGTTTAGTGGGAATAGCACACCGAGGAAGAAGCAACCTGGGAAAGAGGAGAATTTTTAAGGATTACATACCCAGATTTGTTTTCCCAAGCAACCGAATCTCTAGCACGAGATTCATCCAAAGTGGGGGAGGTTTTTGACAGCCTGGATTTTACCCTCTCTCTTTTTTTCCGGACTAGCCTTCTCTCTGTTTCCGAACTCGGTTACTTTTTTGCTTTGATTTGGGTTTTGGAATCATTTCAGATGGACTTGTCACTTGGTCATATACTTGACTTTCAGCCAACTAGCCTATCTCAACACTGCTTCTCTGATAAAACCCAAAAATCATACTAGGAATATTTTTCATAAAGGAAAAATATTCATTTTCCCTTCATAAACCTACTTTGGAGACTAGTGCTCCAAAGCAACCCTCATTTTTCTTACTCCAAAAATCCTGAGATAATTCCTGAATTTTCTTAGGACTTTGGCACACCTTCCCATACAAAAATATTGCATCACTTTTTGTAATATTTTTGCTATAGAAAATCATTTCCATTCTAGACCAGAAATGCACTTTTTGGAGCAAGTGCATTTTTCGTGTGTGTTTGGCCTTGACTTTCTTGAGCTTAAACACCCTCCTAAGAAACCCTAAACCCCAGGAGATTAGCCCTAATGGCCTTCTAGAAGCTTTCTTAACTTGTCGACCAAGTTTCTGGTCAGAAACTTGCCAACAAGGTTTAGTCACATCCGGTCGGCCTGGGCATGAGCCATCACCATTCTTAGACCTAACACTGCACAATCGGTACCGTATACATGGTTTGTCAGCAATGGGGCGTTGTCTTGACCATGCCAGGGCGGTGACCGCTTGAAGACACGGTGCCTGGCATGCGTTTGACGCACTCTGGCTAGCGCCTTCTCCTCTGTTTCCCGTGTGATCGATCCAGAGCTCGCCGACGACTACCGCACCGTGCCACCACCCCCGACCCATCACCCTTGACTACTCCCTGGCGCTCGGAGACGCCAAAGCTGCTGCAACAAGCACGGACACGTCATGGCCAAAACGCCACAGTGTGTGCATGCACTTGTCCCTTTCCCCCACCAAATCCCGTGCTCGTCTGCAAGTGTAGGTAAGCTCCAGAGTCGACGCTGAGCGCTTGCCCCCTCTAGTTGGAGCTTCTCGTCGACATTCTCTGCGTGTCTAGAGCGCACTAGCGGCGACACACCCCCCCTCTCGCTCCAGCTATATACAAACCCCTCCTCGCTTCCCTAGCCATTCACCACTCGACACCATCCCCATGAGCATGTAGTCAGGCCACAGCTCGGTCGGGCAGGCCTCTGGTCGTCGCCCCGACCAGAGGAATCCAGCGACCAACGCAGTCCAGCCACCGCGCTCCAGTGCCTCTCGAGCTCAAGCAACTTCTCGGGCGGGGCATTGGGAGGTTGTTGGTGCTGCCTGGACTCGGCCGAGGCCTTAGAGCCGTCTCCAGCGAACTCCGTCCTCTCAAGCGAACTCCGTCTACCACCGTAGCTTGCGTGCTCGACCGCGAGAAGCTCCGTCCACCCCAAGCCAAGCCACAGGTACGGGCAGGTGCGCCATGAGCCCCACTTCAATCCTATCCCTCTAGCCTAGTCCCAAACCCGCTCGTCGCCGGCGTGAGCTCCGACGATGCACCGCCTCTCTCTGACCTCGCGCTCTCTCTCTCCTGACGTGCGGGACAACCTGACGGTTGATACGCCTCCAACGTATCTATAATATTTGATTGTTCCATGGTTGAAGTATTGTTATTTCTTATGTCAATATAGACTTTTATCTTGAATCTTTCAGATCTGAACATTCATGCCACAATTAAGAGAATTACATTGAGAAACTATATTGGTTAGCATTCCACATCAAAAATTATTTATTTATCATTTACCTACTCGAGGACGAACAAGAATTAAGCATGGGGATGCTTGATACGTCTCCAACGTATCTATAATTTTTTATTGTTCCATGCTATTATTTATGAAGTCTTGGATGTTTAATGGGCTTTATCAGACACTTTGATATCATTTTTGGGTCTAACCAACTAACCTAAAGGCCCAGTCCAGATTGCTGTTTTTTGCCTGTTTCAGGGTTTTGCAGAAAAAGAATATCAAACGAAGTCCAAACGGAATGAAACCTTCGCGAGAGATATTTTTGGAGAAAATCACGCACAGGGAACTTGATAACCACGTCAGGGGAGCATCGAGGCACCCACGAGGGTCGGGGCGCGCCCCCTGCCTCGTGGGCCCCTCGAGCACCCCCCGGTGTCCTCCTTCCTCCTATATAAGTCTACGTACCCCGAAACCTTCGACAACAAAGAGAAAACCCTAATTCCACCGCCGTAACCTTCCGTTCTCGTGAGATCCCATCTTGGAGCCTGTTTCAGAGCTCCATCGGAGAGTGATCCATCACGGAATTCATCATCATCATCATCATCATCGCCCTCACCATGAGTTGTGAGTAGTTTACCACATACCTTCGGGTCCGTAGCTAGTTTCTAGATGGCTTCTTCTCTCTCTCTGGATCTCAATACAAAGTTCTCCTCGGTCTTCGAGGAGATCTATTAGATGTAATCTCTTTTTGCGGTGTGTTTGTCGAGATCCGATGAATTGTGGGTTTATGATCAAGATTATCTATGAGAAATATTTGGTTCTTCTCTGAACTTTTTATGTGTGCTCATAATATCCTTCCAAGTCTCTTCGAATTATTGGTTTGGTTTGGCCTACTAGATCTATAGTTCTTGTAATGGGAGAAATGCTTGGCTTTGGGTTCAATCTTTCGGTGTCCTTTCCCAGTGACAGTAGGGTCAGCAAGGCACGTATTGTATTGTTGCCATCGAGGATAAAAAGATGGGGTTTATATCATATTGCTTGAGTTTATCCCTCTATATCATGTCATCTTGCTTAAGGCGTTACTTTGTTCTTATGAACTCAATACACTAGATGCATGCTGGATAGTGGTCGATGTGTGGAGTAATAGTAGTAGATGCAGAATCATTTCGGTCTACTTGTCTCGGATGTGATGCCTATATACAATGATCATGCCTAGATAGTCCCATAATTATTCGATTTTCTATCAATTGCTCGATGGTAATTTGTTTAGCCGCCGTAGAATATCACTATCATGGTGGCCCGCGCTCTAGTTTCCCCGTGGTGGCCCGGCAGTCTGCCTATTTGGGACCAACAACATCAGCACTGGCCCCCCCTATTATGTAGAATTCTGAACCCAGGGACATGACCCCCTATGCAATTAATTAATTAAGTTTTTATTATGAGGCAAATTAAAACCAATGTTGGGCCTTGCTGGAAAAGCTTTAAGCAGTGCGAATTATCAAGGGGGGCCATAAACCCCAACCGTGTTAGGAACGCAAAATCAAGGAACATAACACAGGTTTATCGGGTCTTAAGGTGGCATGAGTGGAACAAACCACCAAGCAGAAGGCCAAGCCTTCCACCCATTGCCAATATATATGTGCATTAATTAACATAGATATATATAGTGTTATCCCTATAAACAAATCCCACATGGAGCAATCTTCAAACTTCACCTGCAACTAACAATGCTATAAGAGGGGCTGAGCAAAAGCGTACTTAGCCAATCAACGGTTTGCTAGGAAGGCGGTTAGAGTGTTTCATGGCAACAATATGAGGCTGACAAACAGGAATAGGCATCGAGGCATAGCTAAAGAGCGAGACAACTAGCATATGCAAAGATAGAGGTGATATCGAGGAATGGTCATCTTGCTTGGGATTCCGCAAGGAAGAAGAACAAGTCCATGAAGTAGCCGAACAAAACCTCAGAACTCCGGAACGAAACTGAAGCTAACGAGAGAAGCAACCGGAAATAAGCAAACAACATGGTGAACACACAAGCATAAACATGGCATATGATACACAACCAAGTATGATGCACGTCCGGTTTAATATGCATGGCATGGCAAAGTGAAGAAACAAAACTACAAATTAGGTGGAGCTCAATATGCAATGAGTTGCATAATGACAAAACACCACATTCACATATTTATTTAGTTGACTCTCGTTTATGTGCCCAACAATACTAAATGTTGATTAACATGGAAAGAGGTGAAGCAAATGTAAACTACCTAATTAGGCAAATTTAAATGGGGCCGGAAATAACAACAACAATTCCGGAAACTCCCCATGTGCATATTTAGAAATTCTTAAAGCAAAGAACAATTTTAAGCATTTTAATGTGTTATCATGATGCGGATGACAAATGCAAGTTTTTAAGCAATTTTTATTAAAAGTTGACATGAGCAAGATATGGAGTATTTGTCGCCACGACGGAAAGAAAAGGGGGTCGTGGCTGCAAAAACGGATACGATTCCACATCAACGTTCCGATGATCCGACACTAGTTGAGATATCGGTACAAAAGAAGGACGACGGGAACATGAGCGTGTCATGCAAAGACGGTGGGGTGCTCCCGGTTGCCGGGTTCCCACGTGAAGACGGCAAAAGAGGGGTACAACGGACACGGTGCAAACAAGGGATGCATCTCATACAATACACAACATACATCCATGGGGTCATGGGCTCAGCGGTTATACCTTCGAAGCATGCGTTTCGGGGCGGTTCGAGTCGTCGAGGGAAGTAGCCGTTCACGTTCGTAGATGTTCGGGGTCATGGTAGGGGTACTTGTCGCATCGTCGGGCGTAGTGGTACTTGACGGTCGATGGATGTCATGGTACTCGATGATACCAACGTTTTCGGGGCGACGGTAGTGGAGCTTGACGTTTTCGTTCATGGGTCTTCGGCGACAGTAGTCATTCACGTTGATGTAGTGGTACTTGCATGTAGACAGCCGTGGAACTTGACGCACCCGGGTCTTGGTGAAACAACAACAACAACAAAGCGACGATGGTCTCGGACACGGCCACGGCGAGGTCGGCTGTAGGGTTGAGATGACCACGCGAGGCGAAGGCAGCGGCGTGCACAGGACTTGGCGTCCTTGTCTTCTCGCCGAAGAGCAGGGCAGCTGCGATAGCCTGGCTTATTAGGGATGATAGACTACTCATATCAATAAGGAATTCCTTCTTTTCTAGGAGCCCATTCTGATATAACTCCAAAGTTAAGCGTGCTCAGCTTGGAGTAGTTTCAGGATGGCTGACCGACCAGGAAGTTGCTCCCGGGTGCGCACGGAAGAGGACAAAGTGCACAGAAAAGACTAGTATTGATATGTGAGGCCAGTATAGATCCCGCTAGGAGTAACGACCACCCACGGCTAACTTGGCGCTCAGCCATTGGTTGGCCTCCTCCAGCGCCGCCTCCTCCGGCCAATGGGAGGCCTCCATGTCGTCCTCGCGCCTCCACCGCAACAGGCCCGTCCCTGGCCCGCCCCGGGCCGGATCTGGGCCCAAAGCCCGTGTGTGCCGCCCCGCAGCACTCCTCGTCGGCTGGCTCCCGATCCCGCAGCGCCCCGCTCCTCCCCAAGCTGCTCTACTCCGCCGCCAGTCCACAGTCTCCGCCTCCGCGCTGGTGGGCCGTCGTAAGGGCCCGCGCCTCCGCCGTCGTCGCCCCTTCGCCCTCAGCGTCGACCCCTGCCATGGACGCGTAGTCTGAGCTCGCCTGAGCCTCCCCGTCATCCGCGCTGGTCGCCGGAGTTCGTCGTCGTCGGCTACTGCCTCTGCCGACCTCCCCGCCGCCGGATCCAAGCTCCCCACCTCTAGATCTGTCCATTCCCCGGCCTCGTAGCTTCTTCTATCGCCGGAGTCCGCCCACCGCTGCTCGCCGTTGACTGCGCCGCCGGCCTCGTTCCTGTGCGAGGAGGACGATGTCCTCGCCAACACCTGGGCCGGCTCCCCTGCCCTTCGCATGGGCCGGCCCACCTCGTCCCTCCAGCCGCCGGCCTGCTAGGCCTCCTCTCCAACCCGGACAAGGCCCATAAGGTGAGCTTCAGCCCAGTCTCCTCCTCGGGTGTCTATTCTTCGCCCATGCACAGTTTAGTTATTTTGCGCCAACTGTTTTCTAGGTTAAAATATGACTATGTCCTAGAAAAACTGTTTCATGATGCATACTTTGAGTGATGATAACTTTGTGCACGTTTATCCAAATTGAGCATATGATATGTCCAGATGTTCGTTGTGTTGTGCTCTACATGTTAGTTGAATTTGCATGCATGTTACTGTTTGTCTTGATGTCCTAATCCTTGTTGCAAAAATGATATGTGATGTTGGTGTCAAGTCTTGTTTTCTATCATTAATATGTTAGCATGTTTGAGAGGTCACATCTTTGTGCATGTTGGTCCAAATGGAGTGTATGATATGTCAAAATGTTCATTGTGAAGTGCTCTACAGGATGGTTGCTGTTGCATGCATGTTTGAGTTCATATTGCCATATTGATCTCTATTGCAAAAGTGCATGTGGCTGTTAAGTGCTGAAACATGTTATGAGATGTTGATTTGTGTTTTTCGTATCTTTATGTGTGATTTTTGTTTGAGCCACATGTCAATATGTCTTAGAAGCACAAGCATGCCATCTTTGTTCTAGTGCACTCCACATTTCATGATATGCCTTGTGGTGTTTGCAACAAGCTTGAAAAGTAGCCTACTCGCTGTTGTTATTTTCTATGACTTGTCGAAAACTGCTAAGTCTGAAACTGTTATAACCTGATGCCATGTTTTCTTGATGCCCCGCTCAAATCCATGAATGTTTTGGGTTGTCCAATGATCATGTATTGTTGTCCATGTTATGCTCTATCCATCCATGCCCTTGTTTGCAAGTATGGCCTACTGTAGCTTGTTTATATCTTGCTCCCAAGTTGCTATAAAATGTTTCTGTCAGCCTGTTATCAGCAAGTTCAGTTTTGCCATGTGAATAGCTAGTGCTCTATGTATCATATGACCATGTTCTTGCCATGAGTAGCTTCACAAACATGTCTTCTTGCTGTTGGTTATATTCACATGCCATGATATGCTCCGAGATGAGTTGCACAAGCTTGTAAACATGCCTACTTGTTGTTGTTGCTGCCATGTCTAGTTTATTTTTACGAAGTCTGTGAATCTGTTATCTTTTGCAATCTTGCCATGATGTGTTGAGCATGTTCTTCTGGTGTTTGGTAGTAGCTCAGTGGTCATGCTTGTAGTGCTGGACTTGTACATGCTTGCCATGCCCTTTGTTGCCATGAGATGTTATTGTATCATGTTGTTTTGATGTCAACTATATGCCTACTTGCTGTTTTGGACAGCTTGTTATTATATCTTGTTTCATGTGTATGTGTTAAACCATTGCTCCGTATTGAGCGTGTCCTACATAAAATTTGTGTGTTTTTGTGTGTAGATGCATAATAACATGTTGAATACCCGTTTGGGGTGTGTCTGCTCGATGTTTGAATGCATCTTGCATTGTTGCCATACCCGAATTGTTATATGTTGTTTCTAGCCTCATTTAAACTTGTTGTCTTGTGAGTTCTTGTATGCATCATCCCTTGCCATGTTTTGCATCATATAGACTTGTCTTGCATCATACTTGGTTGGGCATTATGTCATGTTATTGTGTGGTGTGTTTACCGTGTTGTGTGCTTCTTCCCACTAGTTCATATTCCGTTGCGATCGTGAGGATTCGTTCGACTACACTTGGTTCGTCTGCGTGGCTTCTTCTTCGTCTTCTTCATGGACTCGTTCTTCATCCTTGCGGGATCTCAGGCAAGATGACCATCACCTTGGATACCTTTACTATCATTGCCATGCAAGTTGTCTCGATGCTATCATTATATGTCGCGCCACCCATCTTCTATTGTCAGTCTCTCTCCGTGTTGCCACGAAACCTCTAACCTTTGACACCTTCCCAGCAAAACCGTTGTTTGGCTATGTTACCCACTTGCTCGGCCCCTCTTATAGCATTGTTAGTTGCAGGTGAAGATGAAGATTGCTCCATGTTGGAACTTGTTGTTGGAATATCACAATATATCTTATATGTATTAACACACCTATATACTTGGCCATGGGTGGAAGACTTGTCCTTTTGCCTGGTGTTTTGTTCCACTCGTGCCACCTTAGGAGCCGATAAACCGGCGTTATGTTCCTTGATGTTGCGTTTCTAACGCGGTTGGGTATATGGGGACCCCTTGACAGTTCGTCTTTGAATAAAACTCCTCCAACAAGACCAGACATTGGTTTTATTTGCAACATAATAAAAACTTAATTAATTAATTGCATAGGGAGTTAGCGCTACCCGAGGATTCTTCTACATACAGGGGGGCAATGCTGATGGTGTTGGTCCCAAACTAGAGCCACTTGCGGTGCCACCCAGTTATCTGGGGTCTTCAGTTGTTGTACGTAGTGCTCATCTGGACGTGGCTTGAGACGAGATACGCGCGGCTACTATCAGGGTGTCGGCACGCCGGGAGGTCTTGCTGGACTTGTTTTACCATTGTCAAAATGTCTTGTGCACCGGGATTCCGAGTCTGATCGGATTGTCCCTAAGATAAGGGGTAATACTTTTACTTCTGCTGATCATGAGAGCTTGTGATGGGCTAAGTTGGGACACCCCTGCAGGGTTATGATCTTTCAAAAGCCGTGCCCGCGGTTATGTGGCAGATTGGAATTTGTTAATGTCCAGTTGTACAAAACTTGACAGAGGATCCGTAATAAAACACACGAGCCGCGTGAGTAATCGTGACTATCTCTTTTCACTTTGAGAAGAGAACACGGTGGGGTTATGTTTGACTTGTAGGTAGTTCAAGATCTTTAACGATCATTACTAGTTTGCGACCGTTTGCGTAGATGCTCATCTTATTCTTGTACTCGTAAGTTAGATCATACTTTTGCTTAGCCTCTGCTGCAACCTCACCACTTAATCTCTCCATACCCATTAAACTTTTCTAGTCTTGATACCCATGTTTATGGGATTGCTGAGTCCTCGTGGCTCACAGATACTACAACAACAGTTGCAGGTACAGGTTTCCGATGCCTTGACGCGAGAGCGATGTTCTTTGTGTTGGAGTTCTTTCGTTTTCTTCTTCGTCAGTCTTGTGTTAGGTTCCTGGTCGGCGGCCTGTGATAGTAGATGGATGTCGTTGTGCTTTTCATGTTTGCATCCGTAGTCGGATGCCTTGTATTGATGTTGTTGTATTCCCATGACTTGTATGAATTGTATGTATCCCCATGTATTTATGTAATGTTACGATGTAATGATATCCATCTTGCTAAGCACTTGAAATGCGGTTGTGCCCCAATCACGAGTGTATCACGTGATCGGGATAGAATCACATCTTGGTCCTGACAAGTTGGTATCAGAGCCTTGACCGACCATAAGAGGCCCCTTGATTGATCGTAGTTTGGCCATTGTCGAGTCTAGAGGAATAAAAATCGGAGTCTTGTTATATCGGAGAGTAGGAACTCTTTTTACTCCGATGCCCCTTCGTCGCTCTGCTGAGGAATCTTGACGTAGGTGTTTTGAATTACTCCTCTTCCCCTTCAATTTTTTTAGGATCACGTGGTTAGTTTTCGTTCATTGCGATGTCTGCTCTTTCCAACCGGTGTCGTTTCCCCCGTCCGATGTGGTCTTTCTTTTTCCCACCTGCCCACCCTTTTCTTCTCGGAGCCGGAGTCCTTAATCGAGTATCCATTCTATTCATGCGAAGTCTCTTTATTTTTTCCTCAGTGCTTTCAACTTGGTGAATTCGCATCCAGATCATCATCCTTCATCTCTTTTCTTCTCCGATGAATTCTCCTCTTGTTCGACATTCTTCATCTCTTTTCTTATCTGGTGGTCAAATTCAATTTGTTTTTGGTGCTCGTCATATTATTTCCCTTGGCTCAAATGTTTTCCCTTGTCTCGTTCGCCTCTCGCCATTTAATTCTTCTGGAGTTCCGAAGAAATACCAGGATATTCGTTCGTGTTCCAATTAATTCGAGGTTGTCACCTCATTCAAATATTTTAATTATTCCGGTGCATCATCTCCTTTCAATCCTTTCCAACGATGTTTTCTTTTCGGTGGGCTCATAACCCATAGGTCTTTCCTAGGATCTTACCTGACTCATCTAATATTTCCGGAGTTATTTCCACATTATTTTCAAGTGTGACATAAGAATGGATTCCATCAGTCATATGCCTTCTTCAAGATCGCTTTAATTTCTTTTCATCATTGATTCAACCTTTCTTCTTTTCATTCTTCCGGAGTGTTTCAGAAATTCTTTTCTTTGTGTTCCTTCGAAAGCCATCATTTCAGAAGATTTCTTTGTTCTCAGTTTTCAACTTCGTCCTCCAAATATTCTTCATTGATGCCTCTTCGTTCGTCTCACATTCGTCTGGTGCTTCATTCAAGTATTCTTTAATCAGTTTGTGATCTCTTCGTTCTCTGTATCTAAAATTCCTCAAGTGCTTTATTCTTCCCGGCGATTCATTCTCTTGTATTCACTCGATTTCAATTCTTCCCAGTGGTTCGTTCCTTTTCTTCGCCCGGTTTCAATTCTCACGGTGGTTCGCTCAGGACTTCTTTTCCGGTGTTATCATATCAATTGTTCATTTTTCCAATCCTACCGGTGGTCCATGAAGACTTTCTCGAGTTTTGTGTTATATCCCTCTTTAAACTTTTTAAATGTGAATAAGTAGTATGCAAGTCCATTGTTACTCATCAATTTAATTGGTGGAGGATAAGCATAATATAATCCTTATTCCTTTTTCATCAAGTTGATTTAACCACTTCCTTCGGAGTTTGTTCATGATGAATAAATTTTAGTCCCAAGTGCTTTCATCTTTTCTTTTCGATGTTCATAGTTCTCAGCCTTCTCGTCGGAACCCTGTCTAAATCATCGCAAGGCATTAATCTTATTCCTTTCATCCATCATTTCTATATCATCATCCTTTTGTTACCAGAGTTCTTCACGGTGGTTGTTTCATGGTTTAATCATCCTTCAAGTGTTCAACAAATCCTTGTGGATAAGCTCAAGCATTATTCTTCTTCCATCTCGAAGTGCAATTAATTCTCCGTATTCTTTTGAAGTGGAGTTTTGCATTTCTTCATCCTCAGCTATTCAATCTTTTGGTCGTGGCATAATTCACCTCAAGTGTGAGATGTGTCCATAAGCCCACATCGAGCGAATCATTTTGTTGTTTTTTTTCTCAACAAATCCGTTCAAACCGTATCCTAAGGATGCTCTTTCAAATTCATTCGCGCTCGAAGTGGTTCTTCTCTTCTCTGTTCTTTTCATTCCACTATTTTAATTCTTCCGGAGACATTGTGTTGTTGCTCTCGTCGAGTATCATTTCATCTTTTCAAGTTCTTGTTCCATTCCATTCATGTTCAACCGGTGTGCTATTCTTTCAATTTCAGCCGGAGTGCTGCCCGAATTCCATATTTCAAATTCCTTGTCTATCTCTTATTAACCGGAGTGGTTTTGAATTCATTCTTTTTCCTTCAACTCGTGCTTCATGTCCTTCAACCTTTTGGTTCTCGTCGTATCCCTTGTTCCTCTTGTCTAACAAAGCATTTGCAACTTCGTTCATCTCTATTGCATACTTCCTTTCAAGTTGTTCAACCTCTCAAGGTTCTTTGGCTTCACTCTTTTGTTCGAGAAGAACTTTGTTCTTCCTTTTTCCCTTCCGTCTCGTTCGTAAGATCTCGGGACGAAATCTCTTGTTAGTAGGGGAGTGTCATGACACCCCGAGACCGATGCGCCAGGTGTCAGCCAGTTATTCATCGCTGTTGCCCTGTCATTTGCTTGCCTGTTGCATTTAGCCATGTCATCATGTGCATTGTCATCAGCATGTTTTCGCATTCGTCCGAGTTCGCCCGACCTTTCTGTTGTCCGTTCTGAGCCGAGACACACTCGCACGCGCCCGGGGCACCTCCGAATATTTATATTTTAAGTGGCTGGTAAATGTTCTCGGAATGGGACGAAACTAGGTGAGTGGTCTTATTATAGTGTAGACACACCGCCTGCCAAATTTCATCGCATTCGGAGTTCATTTGATAGCCCAACCGTTAAACTATAGTGGCACTATCGCTGGTCAAACGTCGGACGTTACTGTCTCCGAAACGCTGTGCTGGGCCTGTCTTCTCCCTCTCTTCTCAGCCCACTCAACCCCTCCTACACAGGCCACTACCACCCACTAGGCCCAACCTACCCCTCCTAGTGACCGGAATGGTCCGATCGTGATTGGAGGGTCCAAAAGCACCCGCAAACACCTAACCCTAGACCCCTTTCCCTATAAAACACACCCACATACCATTTTTGGCCTTTCCCTACCTCTCTCCTCAATTTCCATGCCTCCCCACTCCTCAGCCGCCACCCAGCCGACCCCCTCCTTGAATCCGCCGCCGGCCACCGCAAGAGCGGCACTTGGCGCTCAGCCATTGGCTAGCCGCCTCCACGTCGTCCCCGCGCCTCCACCACACCAGGCCCGTCCTCGGCCCGCCCCAAGCCATATCTGGGCCCGAAGCCTGCGTGCGCCGCCCCTCAGCGCTCCTCGTCGCCTGGATCCCGATCTCGTAGCGCCCCGCTCCTCCCCGAGCTGCTCTGCTCCGCTGCCGGTCCGCACTCTCCGCCTTCCTGCCGGTGCGCCGCCGTAAGGGCCCGCGCCTCCGCCACCGACGCCCCTTCGCCCTCAGCGTCGACCCCCGCCATGGACGTGCAGCCTAAGCTCGCCCGAGGCTCCCCGTCATCCCCGCTGGTCGCTGGAGTTCGTCGAAGTTGGTTGTCGCTTCTGCCGACCTCCCCGCCGCCGGATCCAAGCTCCCCGCCTCCAGATCCGTCCATTCCCTGGCCTCACAGCTTCTTCTGTCGCCGAAGTCTGCTCGCCGTTTCTCGCCATTAACCGTGCCGTCGGCCTCATTCCTGTGCGAGGAGGACGACGTCCTCGCCAGCGCTTGGGCCGCCTCCCCTGCCCTCCGCGTGGGCCAGCCCGCCTCATCCCTCCAGCCGCCGGCCTGCTAGGCCTCTTCTCCAACCTGGGCCAAGGCCCATAAGGTGAGCTTCAGCCCAGCCTCCTCCTCGGGTGTCTATTCTTCGCCCACGCACCGTTTACTAATTTCGCGCCCATTGTTTTCTGGGTTAAAATATGACTAAGTCCTAGAAAAATTGTTGCATGATGCATACTTTGAGTGATGATAACTTTGTGCATGTTTATCCAAACTGAGCATATGATATGTCAAGATTTTCGTTGAGTTGTGCTCTACATGTTAGTTGAATTTGCATGCATGTTACTATTTGTCTTGTTGTCCTAATCCTTGTTGCAAAAATGCTATGTGATGTTGGTGTCAAGTCTTGTTTTCTGTCATTAATATGTTAGCATGTTTGAGAGGTCACATCTTTGTGCATGTTGGTCCAAATTGAGTGTATGATATGTCAAACTGTTCATTGTGAAGTGCTCTACATGATGGTTGATGTTGCATGCTTGTTTGAGTTAATATTGCCATGTTTATCTCTGTTGCAAAAGTGCATGTGGCTTTTAAGTGCTGAAACATGTTATGAGATGTTGATTTGTCTTTTTCGTATCTTTATGTGTGATTTTAGTTTGAGCCACATGTCAATATGTTTTAGAAGCACAATCATGCCATCTTTGTTGTGGTGCAATCCACTTTTCATGATATGCCTTGTGGTGTTTGCAACAAGCTTGTAAAGTAGCCTACTTGTTGTTGTTATTTCCTATGACTTGTTGAAAACTGCTAAGTGTGAAACTATTATAACCTGATGCCATGTTTTCTTGATGCCCCACTCAAATCCATGAATGTTTTGGGTTGTCCAATGATCATGTCTTGTTGTCGATGTTATGCTCTATCCGTCCATGCCCTTGTTTGCAAGTATGGCATGTAGTAGCTTGTTTATATCTTGCTCTCAAGTTGCTATAAAGTGTTTCTGTCAGCCTGTTATCATGGCACTACAAGCAAGTTCAGCTTTGCCATGTGAATAACTAGTGTTCTATGTATCCTATGACCATGTTCTTGCCATGAGTAGCTTCATAAACATGTCTTCTTGCTGTTGGTTATATTGACATGCCATGATATGCTCTGAGATGAGATGCACAAGCTTGTAAACATGCCTACTTGTCGTTGTTACTGCCATGTCTAGTTTATTTTCACTAAGTTTGTGAATCTGTTATCTTTTGCAATCTTGCCATGATGTTTTGACCATGTTCTTGTGGTGGTTGGTAGTAGCTCAGTGGTCATGCTTGTAGTGCTGGACTTGTACATGCTTGCCATGCCCTTTGTTGCCATGAGATGTTATTGTATCATGTTGTTTTGATGTCAACTATATACCTACTTGCTGTTTTGGACAGCTTGTTTTTATATCTTGTTTCATGTGTATGTGTTGAACCATTGCTCTGTTTTGAGCGTGTCCTATATGAAACTTGTGTGTTTTTGTGTGTAGATGCATTATAACATGTTGAATACCCGTTTGGGTTGTGTGTGCTTGATGTTTGAATGCATCTTGCATCGTTGCCATGCTTAACTTGTTTTGCTCATATCTTCTAGGTCGTAGCTCCGAATTAAACAAACTTTACATGTAACTTGACTAGAATTTCGAGTAGATCATCATGGTGCATGTTAACTTGTTGTTTAACAACTTGAACTTAAGGTTTGTTCAGATCTGTACCCATTTCGAAATTTGCATATGAGGACTTACCGGAATTGTTATATGTTGTTTCCGGCCTCATTTAAACTTGTTGGGTTGTGAGTTCTTGTATGCATCATCCCTTGCCATGTTTTGCATCATATAGAATTGTCTGGCATCATACTTGGTCGGGCATTATGTCATGTTCTTGTGTGGTGTGTTTACCGTGTTGTGTGCTTCTTCTTGCTAGTTCATATTCCGTTGCGATCGTGAGGATTCGTTCGACTACACTTGGTTCGTCTTCGTGGCTTCTTCTTCGTCTTCTTCATGGACTCGTTCTTCTTCCTTGCGGGATCTCAGGCAAGATGACCATCACCTTGGATACCTTTACTGTCATTGCCATGCTAGTTGTCTCGATGCTTTCGTTATATATCATGCTACCCATCTTTTATTGCCAGCCTCTCTCTGTGTCGCCATGAAACCTCTAACCTTTGACACCTTCCCAGCAAAACCGTTGTTTGGCTATGTTACCCGCTTGATCAGCCCCACTTATAGAGTTGTTAGTTGCAGGTGAAGATGAAGATTGCTCCATGTTGTAACTTGTTGTTGGAATATCACAATATATCTTATATATGTTAACACACCTATGTACTTCGCAATGGGTGGAAGACTTGATTTTGCGTTCCTAACGCGGTTGGGTATATGGGGACCCCTTCACAGTTCGTCTTTGAATAAAACTACTCCAGCAAGACCCAACATTGGTTTTATTTGCATACATAGTAAAAACTTAATTACATAATTGCATAGGGAGTTAGCGCTACCGGAGGAATTTTCTACAAACAGGGGGGCCAGTGCTGATGGTGTTGGTCCCAAACTAGAGCCATTTGGGGTGCCACCCAATTATCTGGGGTCTCCGGTTGCTGTACGTAGTGCTCATCCGGACGTGGCCTGAGACGAGATATGCGTGGCTACTATCAGGGTGTCGGCACGCTGGGAGGTCTTGCTGGACTTGTTTTACCATTGTCGAAATGTCTTGTGCACCGGGATTCTGGGTCTGATCGGATTGTCCCTAAGATAAGGGGTAATACTTTTACTTCTGCTGATCGTGACAGCTTGTGATGGGCTAAGTTGGGACACCCCTGCAGGGTTATGATCTTTCAAAAGCCGTGCACGCGGTTATGTGGCATATTGGAATTTGTTAATGTCCGGTTGTAGAAACCTTGACAGAGGATCCGTAATAAAACACACGAACCGCGTGAGTAACCATGATCGTCTCTGTTCACTTTGAGAAGAGAAAATGATGGGGTTATGTTTGACTCGTAGGTAGTTCAAGATCTTTAGCGAACATTACTAGTTTGCGACCGTTTGCATAAATGGTCATCCTATTCTTATACTCATAAGTTAGCCCATACTTTTGCTTAGCCGCTGCTGCAACCTCACCACTTAACCTCTCCATACCCATTAAGCTTTGCTAGTCTTGATACCCATGGTTATGGGATTGCTGAGTCCACGTGGCTCTCAAATACTACAACAAAAGTTGCAGGTATAGGTTTCCGATGCCTTGACACGAGAGCGATGTTCTTTGTGTTGGAGTTCTTTTGTCTTCTTCTTCGTCAGTCTTGGGTTAGGTTTTCGGTTGGCAGCCTGGGATAGCGGATGGATGACGTTGTCCTTTTCATGTTTGCATCTGTAGTCGGATGCCTTGTATTGATGTTGTTGTATTCTTGTGACTTGTATAAATTGTATGTATCCTCGTGTATTTATGTAATGGTACGATGTAATGATATCCATCTTGCTAAGCGCCTGAAATGCGGTTGTGCCCCAATCACGAGTGTATCACGTGATCGGGATAGAATCGCATCTTTGGCCTGACAACAACTTGTAATGCCCAGTATGCGACTATGTCTCCCACGTGTCGAGGCACGACTTAAAGACATAAGCGCATTCTAGAATGATCTCAAGTATGGTATCTTTGCACATCTCATGTAAAATTCAGGGATGAAATTGTAAAATGATAGTTGGCTTGCACTCACCACATCACACAATGAATACAATTGCATACATCATCCAAAGAACATCAGGGCCCGACTACGGACGATAATCCAAATGAGAAAGATACCAAAACACAAGCCCGGATCCTCCTAGTAAGAACCACTACTGATCGTCGGGATACGAAACATAGTAACGTCCAGGCACTTCATCGAACTTCCAGTGAAGTTCTGAACCATCTCCTGCATTGTTCTCAGCGGTACCTGCATCTGGTGTGTGTGGAATCTGTGAGCCACAGAGGACTCAGCAATCCCGTTCCCGGGTATCAAAACTACCACAGCCATAGGTGTGGAAAGGCCATAAACAAGGGTTGCAGCAAGCACTTAGCACTAGCTTACGAGTTTAGAGCGATAAGAGAACAAGTGCCAGCGATCGCCAAGTTGATCAAGAAGTGATCCTAGCTACTCACGATCAAACATAACCCCACCGTGTTCACTTCCCGAAGCCCTTTGAAAAGAGACCATCATGGTTACTCACACAGGTAGTGTATTCTTATCAATAAGGTGTCAAGTTATCTACAACCAGATATTAACAAATTCCCATCTGCCACATAACCGCGGGCACCGCTTTCAAAAGATCAAACCCTGCAGGGGTGTCCCAACTTAGCCCATCACAAGCTCACGATCTGCGGAGTTGCAACTCCAAAGTGGGAAGACCCGAGTATCCTCGGAATCCCGTTCTCAAGATATTTCGACAAAGGTATAACTAATCCAGCAAGACCTCCCGGCGTGCCGACACCCTGATAGTAGCCGTGTGTATCTCGTCTCAGGCCACGACCGGATGGGACAACCTACAGGAAAATACCAGATACCTCGGGTTTCCCCAAGGTAGCCCTGCTGTCTGCCCAGTTGGACCAACACTCATGAGGAGCACTAGCCCGGGTTGTAAATTAAGAACTCGGGTTTGCAACGCCCCATGCATGTTTTAGTTATTAGGCAAATGTAAAACTAATGTTGGGCCTTGCTGGAAAAGCTTTAAACAGAGCGAATTATCAAGGGGGCCCATAAACCCCAACCGTGTTAGGAACACAAAATCAAGGAACATAACACTGGTTTATCGGTTCCTAAGGTGGCATGAGTGGAACAAAACACCAAGCAGAAAGGCTTAGCCTTCCACCCATTACCAATATATAGGTGCATTAGTTGAATAGGTATTTATATATTGTGTTATCCCAATAACAAGTTCATCGTGGAGCAATCTTCAAAACTTCACCTGCTACTAACAACACTATAAGAGGGGCTGAGCGATGCGTACTTAGCCAAACAACGGTTTGCTAGGAAGGCGGTTAGAGTGTTTCATGACAACAATAGGAGGGCTGACAAACAGGAATGGGCATCGCGGCATATCTAAAAGAACGAGACATCTAGCATAGGCAAAGATAGAAGTGATATCTGGGAATGGTCATCTTCCCTATTGAGTCCATGGAGGGATCGTAACCTTGCTCCTCAAACTCATCACCGGGCTCTAACCAACACAACAATACAACAATACAAACTCCGGAACAACGATCAATCATCATGCAATGCTCAAACATATGATGCATGAATATGATGCATATGAACATGGGTAGGATATGATGCAACTCCTAGGGACAAGAAGAGTGCACAAGCATCATGGCAATAACAAGATCACACACATGTGGAATACAAGCAAAAGGAACAAAACTAGTATGGCCGCAAGTGGTTATCTAGATGATTTAAACAAGCCCCCAACTAGTTTTATAAGTTGTTTAACATGGCAAGAGGTTCAACTAGGACTAACAACAACATGCTAGCATTTGAAATGGGCCGGAAAGAACAAACAACAATTTCCGGAAACTCCCATATTCATTTAAATACAAATAGGACAGAACTAAGAAGTCATATTTTAAAGTTGTTAAACATGCAAAACAACAGCACGACATTAATCTACACATTTTTCCACCAAAAATACATATAAAGTTTGTCAAATTTGGAGTTGTAGTTATTTAGTTATGATTTTTACAAGTTTGAGCATATTTAAACACAAATTAATTCAAACAACAAATTAAATATTTTTAAACATGGTAACAAACTGCATATTAATATTCTACATGAAAATCTAGGAAGTTTTCATATATGAAACATTTCCACCAGAAGCATATATTTAAAGATATGAATTATGCAAGGAAAATATAGAAAAAGAAAATAAAACAAAACAGAATAGGAAAAGACTAAGCTGACACATAATGGACTAGCCGCAGCAGCTGACTGGTGGGACCAGGGGGAAGCTGAGGTGGCGCCGCGAGTGTGTGTGTGGGTACGCACACAGAAGCTGCCAGTGGGGCCTGGGTGTCATGGAGTCACACGAAAATCAAAAGAAAAAGGGCCTAACCACTGCCCGAAGGGGAATTCGAACCTGGTCTGCGGGGTAAGGAAAAGAGGGACGAGCCATTGCGCTAAGTTCATGTTGCTGACAGAGAGAAGCCAGGATACTAGCTAACATAGCTGCGCGCCTGAGAAAACCCGAAACAAACTAAAAGGAAAAGTGGGCGCTGGGGAGTCGAACCCAGGACCTCTCGCTGCATGCACGGGGCACTAACCAGTACGCTACATTGTGTTTGCTGAAAGGGGGAGGACTCGGCATGATATGAGACAGCCCCGGGTCGCATTTCCTGTACCACCAAGGAAGACGAAGGGTGGGACGACGGCGACGGCGAGCAGCACAGCGACTTCTGCCGAAGCAGAGCACCGGTGGGGGTGCGGGATCTACAGGGGAGTGCGGGTACGGTGGCTCGTGTCCAGGCACTCGAGCACGAGCTCGTGTCCGTCTCGGGCGCGACTCTGAAAATAGAGGCGACGACGACGTGATGCTGGCGAAGCGATGAGCGAGACCAGGCTCCAGCGGGGCTCGCGGAGGTCGGGTGAGCCGCGGGGTGCAGCCGTGCACGCAGTGAAACACACGAGGGAAACTAGAGGGGTTAACACGCGGCCATGCTACGACAACCACATACTACTCTGAATTTTCCCCAAATCTCACCAGAGCACCGAGGGCATGACGACAACATAGCTCTAGCAACGTCTACGGTGACCAACTCGCGGTGGAAAAGAGTCGGGCTGGAGTTGGGGATACGTCCTTACCCTAGGACACAGAGAGGTCGACGGAGACACGCCGGAGGTGACGGAAGGGAGCTCTGAAACTTGGCGAAATTCTGTCCAGGAAGTAGTGAAGGAGAGGACGCCGTGGAGATAGCCGGACTCGGCGATCCTTGGGCGCGTCTTGGCGTCTGAATGGAACCAGGGCGGCGTTCTCGAGCGATTGGACGACGGAGGGAGGGCCACTATGAAGGGTTAGGCAGTGGAGAGCTCGCGGCCGAGCTGGCCATGGCTTGCGCGGCGGCGGAAGCGGCGTGTCGGTGCCTTCTTACCTGAGGCGGCGGCGCTAGGGGAAAGGAGGGAGGAGGAGGAACCCTAGGGACGAGGCGATGGATTTATAGGGGAAGAGTGGGCGCCGTCGTGGCCAAGGTGGTTGTGCGTGCTGCCTCCATCCTTTTACTGTGAGAGAGAGGGAGAGCGTGAGGTGGAAGAAAAGGAGGGGGGAAGAGATTGACAAATGGGTCCGGGCGGGTGTCCAGTGTGGATTCACCACGGGAGGAAACAAGGGGGGCTGCGCTGAGGCTGCTGCTGGGTCTCCTGCGGGACCGGCCTTGTAGGAGGAGGCCCAGGTAGGCTGTTGGGCTGAACAACAACAGCTGTGCCAAGAGGGAACGTTCATGTGGCCCGACGAGGACGTCGTTTCCTCTGAGTGGGGGTGTATGTGATAGCCTGGCTTATTAGGGATGATAGAGTACTCATATAAATAAGGAATTCCTTCTTTTCCGGGAGCCCATTCGGATAGAACTCCAAAGTTAAGCATGCTCAGCTTGGAGTAGCTTTAGGATAGCTGACCGACCGGGAAGTTGCTCCCGGGTGCGCACCAGTGAGGACAAAGTGCGCAGAAAAGACTAGTATTGATATGTGAGGCCAGTCTAGATCCCGTTAGGAGTAATGACCAATGGCGGGTTTGTCTGGGGCGTTACAGCAGCAGCGCCGAAAAGCTTCACGGGGCGCCATGGCTTGAGGGAGCGGAGGAGACGAGGATGAAGATGCCGGTAGCAGGGAGGCGAGCCAAGGAGGCCAACGGCTCCATGGGACGCGTGGAGGTGCAGAGGAGCTCCGGCGAGCTCCTGCAGGGTGCAGCCACGGCAAGGGGCGGCTAGACGATGGGGAGGCGCAGCAGAGCGGCGGAGCAGGCCACTTGGCCAGGGCGACACAGCAGCGCACGGTGCCGAAGATGGCTTGGCGCGATGTTGGGGGAGAGGGTCGGGCGCCAAGAGCCTGGTGGAGACGAGGCGCGGGAGGCCGGTGCTCGTAGGAGGAGGTCGGGCGCGAGGTGGCCTCGGCCTCCTGGCGCGACGGGGAAGGAGAGGCGGCAGTTGCTGAGGGAGGTGGTGGCGCGGCTCGACAAGGACGAAGGAGGCAGGGGAGCGAGGAGGAGGTGCGGGGAGATCGAGCAGGAGGGAGTGGCGGCGCTCGGGGTCGGGAAGAGGGGATGAGGGGATAAGGAAGATGGGGTGCGGTGCGAGGGAGAGGAATGAGGGACGAGGGGGATCGAGAAGATGAACAGCGACGGGCTAGGGTTAGGAGGCGGTTGGGCCTAATAGGCCGGCTGGTGGGAGGCTACAGATGGGCCAGGAGGTGCGGGCTGGGCTGCTAGGAGGCCCATATGGTGTATCTCTCTCCCTCCCTTCTCTTTTATTCTTTAACAGAAAAAAATATAGAGAGAAGAAAAGAAAGAGAGGGTTAGGAAAGAACTTGGGCATGGGGATTATTTTCCCGGACTCACAAAAATGTGCTTGTTCCGAGAAAATAGAAGTTGGCACGAATGGAAAAGTTAAATTCAAACTCATTTGAATTTAATTCAAATGGTTTGAATTAGGACAAGGTTTAGGAAGTGTCCAAAAATGTTGAGACTTTAGGAGGAGCCTCGATAAAAGAGATAAGAATTTCGAGGAATGTTACAGAGTCAAAAATTGAAGTAAAAAAGAATATGGGGAATATTTGCAAGTGTGTTTCGGTGATCCCAAAGTTAATGGAATATTTTATAATAGCTCCATAATTATTAGGAGGATATGTTATAAAGATAAGTCATCCTTCCCTCGATTTAAATGGATCAAACATCCACACAATTTATTTAGTTGAGATGCAAAAGATTTATGACATGATGGCATGATGACATGATGCAATGCAAAAATAAAATAGAGCAAGCAAATAAAACACACGGCGAAACCCGGAATATCTGGAAGTCTTCTGGAGCGTCGGTCTTGGGGCGTCACATAGGAAACACATATAGAATGGAGGCGGTGAACCTATCAAACCATAGAGTACCTCGCACAAGCATGACTGACATGGGATGATTCCAGAGGACGCAAAACAAACTTTCTCAAATGCATGGTGGCAACTTACATCAATTACACATGAATTAGGGAAAGTCTCTTCTCCCATCCAACATACACCTCATGAATGGGACACGAAGGCAATGCTTACAAAGTTTCCAACAGTAGCTTAATGTCCAACAAAATAATAGAGAAGATAAGGATGTTGTCGATGGGATCAACAACAATTCATCCAGGTTTCCATATAGATAGAATTCCATGACAATGTGAACAAAGTGATAGCATTGGTCAGGCCCAAAAGATATAATGGTGTATGCTCGAGAAAAGCCACGAGTAAGACAACATTACGAACATCGTTGGTTCTGATTTGATTTGATGATAGCCCATACTCAAATCAAGGTTTGTCAAGACAATAGATCCAACAACTGATCACGAAGGTTAGTCGATGAAGATATTATCTTTCTTCAACACAGATACACCAGATATCCCTTTGGAATGAACTAAGTTGGGCAAAGCTTTTATCTTCCAACTCTCCAAGTTGTTGTTTAGCTTAACCAACTAGCTCAGGGTATCCAACACAGATTCTTGGAGAAAGAGTGGTTTATCGAGAAACCAGCTTGATCACAAACTCAACATAGCAGTCAGGGAATAACCTGGTAATACTTCCGAGAAGATATTCGGAAAATCACAAACCATCAACATGTTACTAAGCTCGAGAACAATCTTGATTTTCAGGGCAAGATGATATGATCAAAAGAGCAAGGGATTAATACAATCCTAACTCATTGATCGAAGAGTGCATCCAAAATAAGGACTAGTTAGCACAATCAATCTTAGAATGATAATTTGGTAACCAACACACTAAGAATGAGATTATCATCCATTAACTACCCGGAGTATTGATTTCACACATCAGGATTCACTTGTCAGAATTCTGGTTACAATAACCCGGAGACCGAGCAATGAATAATAATGTTGAGAAGTATCACTGCATCAAGAGTTCATAGGAGGTTGTGCAATTCCCATGGAATTCTTGACATAAAGATGGCAATACTCCAAGGTAGAATAGAACAAAAGCTGGATTGACATTTTGACCTGCGAAATACAACTACTCTGACCCAATCCTGGAAATGGATGAGGTTCTGGAGTTTGTTTCTCCTAGTCATTCTGGAATAGGATTGCTTGACACACCACAAGAGTAAAAGGCATCAATGAACACGAATGCACAACTGCTCCTGACTATCAACTGATAAACGGGGTCGTAATACAACTAAAAGGGACAACTCAAAGGAACATATAACTTTCTGAGTTGTGCATGCATAAATTAGCATGTCAAACTTTCAACATATTTCTTCCGGATAACCCACGCGGAAAGGTTGAATTGGCAGAGTCACAATGTGGAATGGAGAACTCATCAAGAGCACTTTTTTTTGATCTTTTATTAAAACAAACTTCTGCCAAGATGGTTCATGGTATTGGAAGAACAATAGCCACTGACCTCGAGGACTACCACAAGGTTACTAATATCCTAAAGGAACTAGCAAACATTTTCAACATGAGGTAAGTAGGGTGAATCTTGGGTTCACGAACTTAGAAATAGAATGCCTACTAACTAAATGGCATCACCGGATGCTTTCAAGAATGACGGCCAACATTATCACACTGGAACACAAAACATGGCTAGATCACTAGGTGATTCTCTAAGACGCCTAGGGTCATTACAATAGTTCCAACATATATGTTGAGGCAACGGAGTACGTCAACACACCAACTAGTGTGGTTAATCTAGCCTAAAAGGATATCAAGAACAAGGAGGAAGGATTTGCAAAGGCATCAGAATGTTTAGAAACCTTGGATGACTCGGACAGCACAACGGCTGTAAATGCTCAAAAGGATTTTTGAGAGTCATGCGAAATGATGGCATAACCACTCAACATCATAATGTAAAGGTTCTTAGACCAACTGTTTACACAGGGAAGTACGAGAAACTGAACTTACAGTTGAATCCTCCATTAACGTGATCTTGATAATTAGAATGAGAATCCTAGTTCTTACTCCCCGTAGAAAAGAAGAGGGTGACTCAGATCAGAATGGCATGCCACTACAGGAATCAGGCATTTTGCCGTCAGTACGCTACAAACGGCAAAGAAAGGATTACAGACGGAAAATTTTTTGCCGTCAGCCCATGATGGCAAAATATGTCGGCAAACTCAAAATCGGCAAAGTCTCATTTCGCCGTCAGCCCAATTGCGAGATGACGGCAAAAAAATTGCCGTCGGTGAACACCTTTTGCCGTCAGCCGGAATGACTACACGACAAAAAAAAGTAAATAGACGGAACACCCGTCTACCGGACGGCGTGAGTTCTTTTTGTCGTCAGCCCAATGGTAGCCCAGACGGCAAACTATGATTTTTTTTTGCCATCAACTGCGGGACTACAAGATGGCAAAACCACCCATCTTTTTTGCTGTCAGCTCATATTGTACCAGACGGCAAACTTGCTAGTATATTTGCCATCATCTGCTTGTGCAAAGACGGCAACCCCTTCTGCGAGGCTGTACACTGGGCGCCACACGTCCTTTTTTGCCGTCATGAACATGACGGCAAAGAGGCTGCACTCTTTTTATTTAAAAATTCAGATCAGTAATGATTCCTCACACATATAGATAAATAGACAAATGATAGTACATATAGAAAGTACATATAGGCAGTAGATATAGACAATGAACACGAGAATACATACAGACAATATAACAGTATATAACACAACAATGATTTCTCGCACATATAGCATAGTCCATATACATATCCATATAGCAAAGTCCATAACACATTCATATAGCACAGTCCATAACACATCCATATATATATCCATATAGCACAGTCCATAACACATCCATATAGCATAGTCCATAACACATCCATATAGCACAATCCTTATATAAATGTTTCATAGCATATGAATATGTATAGCAGGCATCACTACATAATATTTCGCATATATATATAGCAGGCATCACTACATAATATTCCGCACTACAATAAATGTCTTCATGCCCATACCATAGTCCAAAAGAGCATCCATATGGCAACCTACAAGAAGAAATCATGTACATATGTCAAATTTTGACACAACAATAAAATAAAGGGCTACGTGTCCACAATAACAAAATAAGGTACTTTAAATCATGAAGATGTCAAATATACAAAAGAAAGTACTTGAAGACCCAACAAAATAAATAGTGATCCATATCACACCATATTCATATTCCATTGCAAGTTCCCACAAAAATAGCTTCTCGCCCATATGGAGTTTCTTTAACACTTGTCAAATTTTGATTATTTCAAATTTAACACTCTAAATCACAAATAACTTCGTGAATGGTCTCTAGTTATAAGTTTGATCTTCAAATGTTTCAAATGGTGATAAATCAACACTAGCAAGTTTCTAAATCATGAAGATCTCTAAGTCATGATAATAAGTAGAAATGGTATGGTTCAGATGGTCTTCAAGTGGTCTCTATATCATCGTGTGATACAAATGGTGTGATATAAGTTAAGTTCAATTTAACACCCTAAACAATGAAGATCTCCAGGTGGTCTATAAATCATAAATACACAGCTTCAAATGGTCTCTAAATCAAGAAAATATATAGCTTCAATAATGCATAGCTAATGGGTCAAATGTACTTGTCAGTTTCTTAATCATGGACACATATTCAAATGATCTCTAAATCATGAATATGTTCAAGTGGTCTCTACTTGTAAATGAGATATGGAGGGACTAACCGTAGTAGATCTCAAAGATGCAGAGAACCATCAAGGTTATTGCCACCTAAGCCAGGAGCATGTGACGATCCAGCATTATTCGATCCATGGGTCGATGGATACTGCATGAAGCATTACATGGTTAGCATGACACTCGGACAAAGAAATGGAATAATGATCCTCGGAAGTATTTCAGTTAACTAACCATAGAGCTTGAAGTAAAGGCAGACATATCGAAAGCGGGCATACCATTCTGGGTGCAATAAGCCTGCAAATTATGTTAAAGAGGAGTGAAAGTTAAGTACGGGTAGTAAAAGACAACATGTGTTGACTATTAAGGAATTCTTCTTGGCTATTAAGGAACTAACCGTAAACATCTGAAAGTTTTGAGTATTTTGTGCCCACAACGCCTGTTGTGTCCTCTCATCAGCCAGTCGCCTCTCCTCCGCCCTCTCTGCCGCCCTCTCCTCGACCGCCAGTTGCCTCTCCTCCACCCTCTCGTCCGCCCTCTCCTTCGCGGCCAGTCGCCTCTCCTCTGCCAACTTCTCCTCGAGTAGAGACTACATAATAAGGGGTCGCAATTGCATCTTCAAATCCAGCATTATGTAAGAATTAGCAAAATCATAGGTAGAAAGACTATTATAGAATACCTCCATCTCAGCCCTTGCCGGAGTCGCGCGTTAACATACAAAAGATTTTGAAATACCTAGACGAGCCTTGTACTCAGGTAGAGTGCGAGTGGAGTTCCTATGAAACATGCCTCCTCCAATCGCTTCCTTGCCATGCTTCCTTCCCTTTCCAGCGATCATTACCAACTTGTGGTCAAGGGGCTCCGTTGTCACATCATAGTCGGGCCCTCTCAGCTTTGTTGCCAGCTCTATAACTTTGGTCAGCCGATTGTAGGCGGTCTTGTTGGTGTACGCAGATGATGTGTGAGACGGGTCATATGGTGTGGCTTTTCTGTACGGTGCCTTATGGGACAAAGCATACTCAATGAAAAGTTTGGGCTCCGGAACCTTGTGGTAACGCCCCAGCAACCAAACCAACATCATTAGAATTTCATCACAAGGATTGGCAACATGTATGACAAGAAAGAACTTGTGAAGAATAAATCGATGGGAGTAAAGATGTACCCATATTTTCTTGAATCCCTTAAGGTTCAAGTTGCCTTGATGGTGTGGTGGATAAATCATTGCCATTCGCCGATTTTTGTAATCGACGTGTTTCAACATATACTCTTTAGAACACGAGTAGTCCACAATTCGCTCCCAACACTGCCCCTTATCAGCACACCATCTGGGAGTAACCTAATTGATCATTTGCATCTCATATAAGTCAACAGAAAAGAGTGCCGGCAAATTGAGGAAATAACAAGGATGAACATGATTTATTTACCTGCATGTACTCCTCCTTGTGAAGAAAGATTTTCGTAGCTGGTTTCTTAGTAGCCATCTTATAGCCCCGAGATGCCTTATAAGAACGGACGGCAATAACGCGTGCATCACAGAACATATTGCGCACAAGCTTCTTACAATGAATGTTGACGTTCCTTTGTGCCTCCTCCAACTTCCCATCCTCGCATCTATAGAAATCCTGCAAATACACATGAGATTAAACAAGATTAGAAATTAACTAGCTATGGATTATATATATGCAATGTGTGAACTAAACTTACACTAGTAGAAAATAGGGCTTTGGTTCGGCCAGAAAAGAGCATTAATCCCGGTTACATTACGAACCGGGACTAATGTGAGCATTAGTCCTGGTTCGTGCGGCGAGGGCACAATACATGCATTATTCCCGATTCAAATGGGACCTTTAGTCCCGGTTGGTGCCACGAACCGGTACTAAAGGGTGCGATGCCCATTAGTACCGGTTCGTGGCAGGAACCGGTACTAAAGGTCTAACCTTTAGTACCGGTTCGTGCCACGAACCGGTACTAATGGGGTTGAGACCTTTAGTACCGGTTCGTGTCACGAACCGGTACTAATGGTGCAATTTTCAAATCCTACCCCCTAGTGTATCGCCTTTTCTGTTTTGTAAAAAAAAAAGAAAATGATAAAAACTTCAAAAGTTAAAATCCTTCGAGATGTAGTTATGTTACCACATCTACTAGTTAGGAAAATTTAAAAACTTAAATTTGGACATGTTTTGCAAAAAGTGTAGGGAAAATGTAAAACGGCTATAACTTTTGCATACGATGTCAGAAAAAACGTATAATATATCAAAATGTTTAGCACGAAAATCCGCATCCGATTTCCACAGCCTATGACCCATTTGCAATTTTTTAGAATCCTCAAATTCTAAAAGGAAAAAAAGATATGCTCAAATTTCTATTTTTCTAAATTTTCATTAAATCCGGTCAAATTCTGGTCAAACTACTTATTCAAGAAGTATTAGTGTTACTAAATAATTATTCAATAATATTAGTGTTACTAAATAATTATTTCAGTTTTTTTGAATTTTGGTCAAATCTTGTCAAACTATGGTCAAACTATGGTCAAACTACTTATTCAAGAAATATTAGTGTTACTAAATAATTATTCAAGAATATTAGTGTTACTAAATAATTATTTCAGTTTTTTTTGAATTTTTGTCAAATCTGGTCAAACTGTGGTCAAACTATGGTCAAACTACTAATTCAAGAAATACTAGTGTTACTAAATAATTATTGTTTTTAAGAATAATAGTTTCAAACTCAAAGAGTTAAATGTGTGACTTCATGCTCAAGCTAAACTCCTGAAGGGTAATAGGATTGCCATGTTACTATTGTCAGGAAAACAACAAGTGCAGACTTGGAAACAAGGGGGAATAGAACCCGAAAGTTAAGCGTGCTCAGCCTGGAGTAGTGGGAGGATGGGTGACCAGCCGGGAAGTTAGATGATTTGGAATGATGGGGTGAATAGATATTAGAGGTTAAATTGAGCAGTGATGAGGGGTGGGTGATTAGAGAATAAATTGTAAAATAATTCAATATTTTGAGAATCAGAAATTTTTTCAAAAAAACATTCGAGAAAAAAATTAAAAATCGTAAATTACCTTTAGTCCCGGTTGGTGTTACCAACCGGGACTAAAGGTGGAGCTCTAGACAATAGCCACGTGGAGGGCCTTCAGTTCCGG
The DNA here is from genome assembly GCA_902687465.1 of Secale cereale. Classification (NCBI taxonomy): domain Eukaryota; kingdom Viridiplantae; phylum Streptophyta; class Magnoliopsida; order Poales; family Poaceae; genus Secale; species Secale cereale. The sequence continues at coordinate 316,864,222 of LR738711.1, read as the reverse complement.
TTCGTATAAGAACCGGGACTAAAGGTGGAAGCATTTGTATCGACCCTTTAGTCCCGGTTCCCCAACCGGGACTAAAGGCCCTTATGGACCGGGAAAAATGGCCCATTTTCTACTAGTGTTAATGATTACCCAAAGTTCACAAAGACCCGCACGGCTTTGTTGTGAACCTCGATGTTGTTGAATGTACCAACATCCTCACAGGCTTTTTAGTGCTCCCCAGTAGATGCTACCTCCGGAACATTGCCCTCCCCTGGCAAAGTAACCATGCCAGGGAAATGCTCCTTAAGAAGGATCCCAATGGTCATGTTCACGTGTCGGTACTTACCCGCCTCCTCATTTCCAACTTCCGTCCAACCGCTACATAGCGAGACGCGAAAGTTATGAGCAATTGTTGCATACATTGAAGGTAGAAAAATGAGAAGCCAAAGTTAGTTACCTTACTCCATATGGAGTAATGCGCGGCCTTTGCTCGACAGCTTTCCCTCGTTCCGGGAGCCTTGATGCACCACGCAGGAACACAGACCGACCCTCGGGAACTGCAATTAAACCATCACCCTCCTCCTCCCCGTCATCAGGCATGGGGGAGTGAGACATCGGCTCGTCCTAAAGCGCGGGGGAGTGAGACATAGGCTCGTCCATCCGTTCATCCTCAGACATAAGGGAGTGAGGCATCGGCTCATCCACCCGTTCCTCGTCAAGTGGTGTCACGGCAGGTGGTGGCGAGAGAGGCCGAACCGGGTTTCTCTTAGACTTTCCTCCACGTCCACATCTTCCTTGGCCTCTTCCTCGAGGATGCTGAGCATGAGAGGGTGCCTTGGGAGGATCGCCAGAAAACTGGTGAGCAGATTTCTCGCTATCTTCAGTTGGGCCTTCTCTGTCGTAGCACTATCAGCCCTTTTTCGATGCGGGCCCACCATGCTTCACTCACCTGCTACGACAAATAGTAAAGCAGTTAGTACAAATACAACATTATAGTTCAAATAAATACGCATAAGTTCAAAGAAAAATGGAGTGAGAGTCACTAAGGCAATTATAGTACAAATACAACACTATAGTTCAAATAAATAAGCATAAGTTCAAAGAAATAATTGAATGAGAATCACTAAGGCAATCATAGTACAAATACAACAGTATAGTTCAAATAAATAAGGATGAGTTAAAAAAGATCATACACGAATGAGAATTACAAAGGCGATTATAGCACAAATACAACTTTATAGTTCAAATAAATAAGCATAAGTTCAAAATGTTATAAATTCAACATTACAGCATGTTCGGGATCATGGTAAGGCAACTAGTACAAAAACAACATTACAATTATACATTACAACTAAAAATAGTCGGGATCATCTGGATCACAATTTCCTTCTTCTTCCTCTTCTGCTTCCTCGTCATCATCAGTATCACGCGTGTTGTCAACAATGTCGTCGGAGTGTTGGCCGTCATCGTCAACATCATCGGCAATGCCTTGACATAACCGCTCAAGCATTGATAGGTCTTCCATGTTCGTAACCTCTTCTTCTTCCTCATCTACTTCTTCTTCTTCATCATTGTCAATGTGTACTTCCATGCGTGGATGGATGTTGTGACGGCCTCTAGGACCATGTTGTTGGAAGAATTATCCATCATATGTGTTGGCGTCAATGTGAGGTTGATAATCCTCTTCACTGGGGGAACATTTTTTACCATGTGGCGGCACATCATACATGACATCCCGACCCTTAAGATGCGCCTTCTTTTGACATGCGTACTTGAGATAGAAAACTTGTGCCGCCTGTTGAGCCACAATATAGACATCCTCGCATTCCAATTTGTTTTCTTGTCGAATTTCGACTTCCCAATATCATCTCTCCACTTAACCTTCTCCGGATCGAACCAATGGCACTTGAAGACAATGACTTTTGGAGGATTTGCCCCAAAGTAATGTAGTTCATATATTTCAACAAGTCTTCCATAATACTCGAATCCATGCAAATAGCCGACACTCCGGTGTTTTTTGATTTTAGAACGGCCCGACATTCCTCGTTCTCATGTGTGCGGAAGCGATACCCATTGATGTTGTATTTATCGAATGTACCGACCTTATAGCCAAAGCCATTAGGAATTTGTTTCAACTCTTTGATCAATATTGACATACCTTACAAGTTCAAGTGGGAAGGATCGGTGTATTTGTCGCACGTAATACCAACTTAAGTTATTCCATAATAAGAAGTATATATACCTTTCCTTTGAACCAAGAAATGAAACTGTAATTCCCGTCTGTGTTGCCAGCAAGAAGCTCATACTCTTTGAGTGAATCACGTTCGACCCTTCCATTTGAGAATTGAGCAACGAATTCACTGAGCAATGAGAAATGAGCGTACTTGGACACAAACAAATGAGTAATCTTACATGATGTACCCATCACTTACTCAATGTATGGCCGCACTTCTTTTAGGTTGGTGAGGATATACAACGTAAGAGAGCTCCACTCTTTCAGAGCCAAATTCTTTGAACCAGAAGCACCCACAGGTCCGAGTTGCCCTTTGAAGAGGCTGAGCTTGGATTCATGTTTGGCGTTGCCAGTATTGTAACGGGACTTCACATTATGCAAGCTTGGAATATTGGCCGCATAGCGTGATGTCGTGAAGTTTGTCACCTCTTCCGCCAAGAATGCCTCAGCTATGGATGCTTCAATTATACTTTTATTTCTACATTTAGCTCGAAGAGTCTTTTGCATTCTCTCAAGTCCATAGAACCAACGATTCTGCACAGGGCCACCCAATCTTGCCTCAGAAGGGAGGTGTAAAATCATATGTTCCATCGGATTAAAGAAACCTGGTGGAAATATCTTCTCTAGCTTGCAGAGCAGCTCGGGTGCCCGTTTTTCCATGTCATCTATCACAGTGGGAGATACTTCTTTAGCGCGAAGAACACGAAAGAAATAGCTCAGCTCTACCAATACTTCCCAATCGTCCTCAAGGATATAGCCTCGAATCATCACTGGCATTAACCGCTCAAGCCATATGTGCCAATCATGACTCTTCATCCCGTTGAGCTTCAATTTATCAACATTCACTTCCCTCATTAGATTCGATGCATACCCATCGGGGAACAACAAAGTTTTGAACCACATGAGTATCTCCTTCTTTTGTTCCCTTGTAAGAACAAACCTAGCCCGTGGCGTCGTCCAATTATTCCGGCCTATGGGTTGCCGCAAGTTTTGTTCGGGTCTATCACATAGCTTCATCACATCTAGTCTAGCCTTAGTATTGTCCTTCATCTTCTCAGCAATCTTGAACAATGTGCCAAAAATGGCCTCGGCAATATTCTTTCTAGTGTGCATTACATCAATGTTATGTGGAAGCTCGAGCTAGTGGAAGCATGGGAGATCCCAGAAGCATGGCTTATGAGTCCAGGCATGTTCTTCATAATATCCCAAGAAATACCCTTGACGGTTGGGATCAGGTTGGAGAGCATTTACTTGATCACGAATCTGTTCACCTGTCATCTCAGGTGGTTCCAAGTGTTCGACAACTTCATCTTTCATGAAGTTCTTCTTGTCTTGTCTGAATGGATGGTCAGGCAACAAATGTTGTCTATGGAAATCGAAGCAAGAATACTAGTGATCATGTTGCAGCCAACGACAATGAAGGGTTGTCTTGCATCTGGGGCATGGGAACCTCCCATGCATAGACCACCCCATGAAAAGTGAGAACGCCGGTAGGTCATACAATGAGTACTGGTACCAAACATGCATTTTGAAGTTTTTCTTGCTAGCAGCATCGTATGTCTGTATCCCATTCACCCAAGCTTCTTCCAAGTCATCTATCAGTGGCTGGAGGTAAACATTTATATTCTTCCCTGGATACTTGGGCCCTGGAATAATAAACGATAGGAATATGTGCTAGCGTTGCATTAGGACGCCGGGGGGAGGTTGAGGGGAACAACAAACACAGGCCAACAACTATATGTCTTTGAGACAAAACCAAACGGACTGAACCCATTGAGTCCAATGGCGACTCGTCCATTCTTTGCCTCTTTTGCTTTCTCAGGATGTAATCGATTGAAATTCTTCTGTGATTGGGCACAAGACGGATGTATCAACATTGGTCTCCCATGATCATCCTTGTCGCCTCTTATCCCATATTTGTGCCATACAATCTGTTTGGCCGTGTCTTCATTCAAGTAAAGGCGTTAAATTCTTGGCAGGATTGAAAGATACCGAAGAACATTTTCATGGATTTGGTATGCTTCTTTGTACCATCAACGAGGACTCTCTCTATATACCTACAGGAGCCGCACTTGGCAAAGTACTTGTCGTCGGCATACTCTTTCGTAAATAAGACACATCCGTTAGGGCAAGCGTGTATCTCCTCATACGGCATCTTAAGTGCACGTAGGGTTTTCTTCGCTTCATACCATCTTTTAGGCAGTTTGTGACCTTTAGGGAGAGAGCAACCCCAAGAGGTCATCATTGAATCAAAGTTATCTCTGCTCATGTTGAACTGGGTCTTCATAGACATTGCTTGTCCGATGGCATAAAGCTGGCACTGATCTGTGTAGTCGTGAAGAGGTTGCTGTGACGAATTGAACATTTCTAATAACGTCGTCGCAGACTCCTCTGGTTCTTCCTCTGATCCGGCATCACGTGCATCATTGAAGTCGGCTACCATGTCATCGGTCCTGGTACCATTGTCGTCGGTGTGCCGACGCACCACCTCCTCTCTGCTACGTTCAGTCTCGCCATGAAAGGTCCACCGGTTATAACTTGGCTTAAACCCATGCTTCTGCAGGTGTAACCACATAGTCTTCTTTGACTGTTCTATATAGTTATTGCACTTCAAGCAGGGACACCAAGTTTTTCTCTTGCCACTAGCAAATGTTGCTTCTACAAATTCATTGGTCTCGTCCACCCACTCAACGATCATGCCAGCCTGACTAGGGTGGCCAGTATACATCCACTCATGATTATCCATACCGCTACTTGCACTGACAATACGGTCACCAAATTCATATTCTTCAAGTTATATATAATGTAATTAGGAATAGATATATAACTAATTACTTTTGTCATATTATTTACGCCACAATTTTATTTTTTACCATGCAAAAGGAAACAGACATTCATGGATTGAATCCTATCTCTAATAGGTAAAGATGGGTCCTAATCCCACCCGAGTACATGTAGATTGGGTTCGTTCCCCATGCTCTACTCTGGTCCGAGGCAAAATTTCGGCAGCACCTCCCTGCTGTTCTGCAGATACACGTCTCAGCAACAAGCAGAGAGAAGGTGTACCCGGAGAACAACGGGGTGGCACTGACAAAGTTTTGCCTCGAACCAAAGTAGAGCACGGGAAACGAAACCCAATATACACGTACTCGGGCTTTCCATGGATAACATGGACAATTCGAAAAGATGACGCGTATAAATATGCAAAGACATGCATATTTATAGATGTCGCCCTTTCGAACGGGAGACGCCTAGATTACGAGACTTGACATGAAAGCAAAATGTACTGGCATCGACACGACAACGGGAACAAAGCAAATAGGGGAGGGGGAAGAGATGATAGTCAAGCTCACCCCTACACCGTATGTACAGGCGGTAGTCGAATGACTAGGGCAACAACAACGGGACCAACGGTGCTCCTAGAGATGAAGAGAAGATACCTGCACATGAAAAGCACCGGCACAACCAACATAAGCACTCTCACACACAAGAATCTAATAAAATACGCAAGAAAGAAAGAACCCAAAAAATGATATGTTATGTGTTTGTGTGGCCTTTGTTTGATATGCTTCTCCAAGTAATGGGAACTACTAGTAACAGGGAGTTCCTGTTTCTTATGTGTTGGGCTGCTGACACCACAAACAATTTGTTATTTCGATTCAGAATATGTCAAGCAGCATCGGAGATGGAGCCAAATGGATGGTCAACATTCAAGCCAATATAGGATATGCAATTGTAACATTCATGGAAAAAAGACTATGTTCAAAGAAGACTGTGTTTGTTCTTGAACCACAAATTCTCGGTCAAATCGGCAGTCCCCTGGACATCTAGCATACTAGATTTCTTCCCTTTCTTCTTACCATGGCTCTCAAGAAAAGAAGCAATGTTTCAGATTATCTTCTTTGAACAGATTATGTGCAAAATTACATTATATCAATCATAATGATATGGTTAAATAGATCATGTGCAAAATTATGTGTATGAGTTCATCTACTCATATACTGCATGAGGTGGGTCTGGATTTGATTCTAACAAGAGTCATGTAAAATTATGTGTAGGAGTTTATCTACTCATGTAATGCATGTGCAAACAGATGATAGTCGAGGATTGGAGGCGGAGATTCGCGGATTGGGCTAGAGGCAGAAATTATACCGGGCGAACGGGGGCAGGATGGTGGGCGGCCTGTATCCGGAGCGGCGACTGACGGGGACCGGTGCGGTCGGCCTTGATCTTGGGGTGGCGGGCGGCGACCGGCGGGGAGGCGCAACCGGTCGGTCTCCTCCCTCGCGGTGGGGCGGGAATGGACCGGCGGGACGACCGATACTCCAGCCATGTAGGGGAAACCGACGGTGGCGGTGACCGGTGAGGGCAGCGGCGGCGACCGGTGAGGGCGGCGGCGGCGAATGGTGAGGGCGGTGGCGAATGGTGAGTTTTGGATATTTATTGAAATAAATAAATCATTTCTGATTTATTTAAAATCCAAAAAATATTTACTGCGTCAACAGTGCGTCACTATGATGTCACCAAGTCAACAGGGCCGGTCCAGGTCAAACCGGACAAGTGGGGCCCACTCATCAGTGACTCAGGTAACTAACTGAGTTAATTAGTTCTAAAGTAGTTGTAACTAAAATGTCAGCAGGACTGGGCCGACATGTTAGTGGCTTAACTAATTAACAAGGGATGGTAGTGCTAATTAATTAACTAACCTAATTAACCCAGAGGCCGGGCCCCACATGTCAGCGACCCGGGGTGGTCAAACCCCCGGTCAAAAGGCCCAAATAGGCTGATGGCTTGTTCCGGCATCATCAGACATGGCGGAGGGGTGCGGGAATGCACTACGGGGCATGATTCGAGCCGCGGCTGGGCGCATTGGAGTGCCCTTGCTGGCGTCGTCGAAATATGGCCTTGCCCGGAGCTGGTGTGGCCGGGTTCGTCAATGACAACCTCAGGAGCAGCGTCCAGAGTATGGGTGCTCGTGGGTTTGGCGCTACGGCTTGCAAACAAGGAAACCAAAGTGTTTGGGCTGCTCTACGTGAGCCTGCGAACACGTTGCACACTGGCGTATGACCAAAAGGTCATCGAAGCAACGTCGGCATAAAGCACGGGCGGCGGCCGGTTTCAGTCATCGCCGCAGCGGCAGCTACGGTGTGCAGCCAAGAAAACGGAGAGGGGGAGGAGATAAAGAAACTCATAGAGGTTGCAGCAGGTGTCGAAGCGGGCTCGGGGAAGGCCGAAGCTAAGCAGGGCGGTGAGGCAGATCTCCGGCGGCTGCGAAGAGGAAAGGCGTCGGGGGCGGAGCTTCGAGGCCCTTCCGATCACGTGGCTCGGTAAGGAGGTAGGGAACGAGGTGGCGGAGCTCGGGGCAGCTCGGGGACAACTTGGGGAGCACGATGGACGCTGTGACAGCAAGCAGTGGCGACGGAGGCGTTCTACTATGGCATCAGGGGAGCGAGGAAGAGGGCTGGGGGAGAAATGGAGCAACCTGCTCGATCCAGACGGAAGCGGCGAGGCTATCCGCGGCATCTACGTGGCAGGGGAGGCAGGCAAGCGAGCAAGAGGTGGCGCGTTTGATGTGCGCGCGCGTCGGCCACGTGCCTCGCCTACTGGCGCGAGGTGGACAACGGCTGGCATCGGCCAAATGGGCTGGGCCGTGCTGGGCCAGGCCAGGTTAGCGCCAGGTAAACCCTTTTCCCTCTCTATTTCTTTCTGTTTTCTATTTCTGCTACTATTTGGGCTTTAGTAAAAATACTAAAGCATTTAATAAAACTCCTGAAATATTTGTGGGCACTTGTTGAATATTTCCAACAGCCCTGAAGTGCTTTCAAGATTATTTGGGCATTTAAAATATTAATAGAATTCAAATTCCCCAATTAAAATACAATATGAGTTAATTCAAAAATCCATAAATGTCCAACAAATATGCTCATCATTTATGTTAGAGGTTTTCAACCTTACAAAAAATCATGAACATATTGAAAGGGCATTTTGGGTTATTTGAAAAAGATTTTATTTGATCCTATTTGAATTCTTTCTGAAGCTAGGGTTTGATCAATCCCCATTTCAACTTAAATAAAATTTCAGCATGTTGCATGGATGATTATGCAAAGTCAAGCAATGACTAGCTATGGCTGTGACAGTTCTCGAACCCGTAGGGTTCGCACGCTTAACGTTCGTTGACGACATAGTGTTATATGAGTTATATGATTTGGTGACCGAATGTTGTTTGAAGTCTCGAATGAGATCACAGAAATGAAAAGGAGAATGGAAATGGTCGAGAGGTAAATATTAATATATAGGATGATGCTATTCATACACCTCAAGAGTTTCAGAGTGCACCGGGTAGTCATTGGATCACCGGAAGGGGTTTCGGACACCCCCGATAAGTGTATGGGCCTAATGGGCCAAAGGGGGGACACATCAGCCCTTGGTGCGCCCTTCCTTGGATAGCAGGCCCTAGGGAAACGAAAGAGGAGGGGAGGCCCCTCCTTCCTTTCCCTCCTCAAGTGGGAAGGAAATGGGGGCGCCACCCTCCCCTGCCTTTTCCCCGCACTTATACAAGGAAGGGGAGGGCGCGGCTTGGGAGAGACCCCAAGTAGGATTCCTCCTACTTGGGCGCCTCCTTTGGCTTCCTCCTCCCCCTCCCACCTATATATATGTGTGGGGAGGGGGCGCCACACCAGGACACAACATTGTCTTAGCCGTGTGAGGCGCCCTGTCCAATGTTTACCCCGTCGGTCATATTTTTGTAGTGCATAGGCAAAGCCCTACAGAGATCGCATCACCATTACCGTCACCACGACGTCGTGCTGCTGGAACTCATCCACTACCTATACATCTTGCTGGATCAAGAAGGCGGAGGATGTCATCGAGCTGAACGTGTGCTAAACGCGGAGGTACCGTACATTTGGTGCTCGATCGGTTGAAACACGAAGAAGTTCGACTACATCAACCGAGTTGTCAAACGCTTCCGCTTACGGTCTACGAGGGTACGTAGACACTCTCCCCCTTGTTTCTATGCATCTACATGGATAGATCATTGCGTGTGCGTAGATTTTCTTGTTTTCCATGCAATGTTTCCCAATAGTTGGTGGAGGCGAGCCGCTCCTCGTGTCGGCGCTGGAAGTGCACCACCCAACGCGTGTGGTTGATGGTGGCGTACTCTGGGAGGTCCCGCTCCTCCTCTGGTAGAGAGGCCAGAACATGGTCGATCTCGGCGTGGATGTATGCGGGATGGTCGACGCCGGGCTCGGGGGGCTGGGACACCCCCGGCGCTGAGCCTCCATCGCCCAGGCACGCGCATGTCAGGCGGCGCCGGGTAGTTCGCCTCGTGGAGGAGGTGGGCTTCCCATAGTGCAGGTGACAGTAGACGAAGCCGTTGTCCCCTGGTCCATCACCGGGGAACCACTCTCCCATCGGCGGGGCGTGCACATGGTGGCTAGACAGGGAGAGAGGGGAAAATAGGGCATCGACGGAGGGAGAGGTGGTTGCGGGCCAGTGCGTCCACCCGCGAGCGAGGGGACAACTTTTATAGCGACTGTGGGGCGGCAAACGTGTGAAGGCGTGGAGGCAAGGGGCGCGCCGCCACATTGCGCCGCCCATGAGCAATCAATGGAAGGCTGTCCGATGACAGCCTTGGCAATGATTCCCCGCGGGAAATCGAGGCGATGAGGACGACGATGCACAGGGGTCGTTGACTCGGCGGTCTCTTGACATGTGGGGCAAAAAATATGGAAAATGATGGCAATCTTAGGGGTTGTCTGATTCAATGCCAACTGAGGGTACCAGTAAGTTCAACGGAATGGGTTGTGTCTAGGATCAATGGAAGGAACCCGAGCGGGAGCGCTCGAGCAATTGGATCGCACATTCTCCTCCGTCGGCGGAACCTGAAATCAAACATGGGAAACGATGGAGGAGATCGGAAAGAGATCATAAATGTGTTTAATCAGGAAATGGAGCAGAGGGGAGGAAGAACTATGGTGGCGACCGAGTAGAGCTCTCCTTCTCAAACTGGAGCTTACAAAGGGTATGAGTGGAACTGGTGGCAGTTTAGTGAAATTGGAAGAGAGGAGGGCGGGCTGGAGCTAGAACGCGGTTCTGGACTTTCTTATTTCATAGCTGAGCATCGGTGCATTGTGGACAAGGTTATGGCGTGCTCGGCTTAGTGGGCTTAGAGATAAAACACGGCTGACATTCGGTGGCCTAGACTTACATGAGAAGGGATTGAGCACGAGTGGGGCCGAGGAGACATTGGGTGTGCGACGCGAGGCTCCAGTGCAACGGTGTCGATCATTGCATGATTTCGATGGCAAGAGAGAGAGAGGAAGAGGCATGAGATTGTGCAGGAGGCTTCGTCGCATCGATGTTCATCGGTGCATGAATATAAAAGGCTAGGAGAGCCAGGTGCACTTTTGTGAGCCTTGGAGTTGTCTTGGTCTTGGCGGTGAGACACACGCAAGGGCGAACTATGAAGAGTGATGAATGAGGGGTGATAACCCATAAGTATAGGGGATCAATCATAGTCCTTTTGATAAGTAAGAGTGTCGAACTCAACGAGGAACGGAAGGAATCAATAAGTAGTTTTCAGCAAGATATTCTCTACAAGTGCTGATAAGTTGTTCTGATAGATAGTTTGATAATAAGATAATTCATAGCAAGTAACAAGTAACCAAAGTAACAAGGTGCAGCAAGGTGGCCTAATCCCTTTATTGCAAATGACAAGCTGGAAATACTTCTTATAGGGAGAAAAGTGCTCTCGAGGACACATGGGAATTTCATTTAGTTAACTTCATCACGATATGTTAATTCACGTTCACTACTTCGATAAATTGTTATGTGGATGGACCGGTGCTAGGGTGTTGTTCTTACTTGAACAAATAACCCACTTATAATTACCCCCTCTCGCAAGCATCCGCAAATACGAAAGAAGAATTAACATAAATCTAACCATAACATGAAACATATAAACTAGTGTTTAAACTTACGGTTTAATCATCTCCTTACAAAATAACGCATAAACTAGGGTTTAAACTTTTGTCACTCTCGCGACTTGTCATCGACTTATGAATCCCACAATGCCTTCCCTAGCACAGGTGGAGGTACATGGTGGATAGGGTGGGTCGTGGCCCACCCTGGGATTTTGTACTGGGTTATATACATATGCATATTTAGATGACCACAGGAAAAAAGAAGCCCAACTTAATATTTGACCCAATAAATAGTGCACAAAGACATATCCAACCAAGTTCTTCCCATCCCATTGCTAAAAAAATTATTCTAGTCCCCGATGGCCGACTCCTAGCCACCGAGCCGCTCCATTTCTGTTGCCACATTGCCTCATCGTTTCTTGCCGGCTGACCGCCATTGTCAGTCGCCAACCAGAGCTGAGTCGCGATGTCGGTGCAATGAACACTACTAGGAAAAGGGCTATAGATGGAATTGATACTAATGGCGCACCAGACAAGCAGTGCGCCATTAGTATATACTAATGGCGCACCACCCTCTGATACACCATTAGAGTACAAACTACTAATGGCGCACCTGGCCCAGGGTGCGCCATTAGTATCAAAAAGTTTTTTTTGAACTAGTGCGCCTGTCCAAACATACTAATGGCGCATCCAGACACAGTGCGCCATTACTAGTTGTAACTAGTAATGGCGCACTTGTCGGAAAGTGCGCCACTAATGTTGTTTTTTTATTATATTTTTTATTCTTTTTTCTGCAAAACAACTAATGGCGCACTGTTCCACGGTGCGCCATTACTAGTTTAAACTAGTAATGGCGCACAGTGGGACAGTGCGCCATTAGTATTTTTTTTTCAAAACTAGTAATGGCGCACTAACAGAAGATGCGCCATTAGTAACCTGGTTTACTAATGGCGCATTTAGAGTGGGTGCGCCATTAGTAAGTGGGCAGCAACAAGATATTTTGGACAGCCTCTCCTACCCACACTCACTTTCTCCCCACTTCATTCTCTCCACCTCCTCCTTGTCTCGGGTCCCTCCTATTTTTGACCTCATTTCCACCATAGATTCATTCAAATTAAGTGGTTAAATTACCTTGTTTTGATAGGTAAGTAAGGGGGGAAGCTATATTTATGTTGTTCTCCCTACAACAATGTGCACATGCACTTTTTATGGCCTAGCTAGATCTATGTATGTTCGTGGTGTTGCATATGTTTGTTGTGTTGCATATGTGTTTGTGTTTGGAGGTGTACCGGTATTTGAAATGCGATAGTTGCCAATATTTTCCCGGAATGTTGATTCATTTCCATTTCGGTGAGAATTTTGGTATTAAGCATTCTTTTTGGTCCTATTTTCAGGGAAATTCATGGCAAATTTTTTCTTGGTTCTAAAATATCGTTTTGCTCTACCCCGCAGGCAACCATGGTGCGCACGATGACCGAAGGCATCGTGAATAGGTTTTTGAGGTCTGCGAAGGCCGAGATGCTTCAAAAGAACGAGACGGAGATAAGATGTCTGTGTCGAAGATGCAAGCTGAAGAGCCTTATTGCGGACCCGGATTCCGGGCAGGTGCGGGACCACCTGCTCTTGCGTGGTTTCATGGATGGCTATCGGTGGCAAGGTTATGAAGATGACTACGAAGTCTTCCATGGGGGGCGGGCAAGAAATGAGGAAGGGCAGCAAGACAACCACCGCGGCTCGGGTGGGCGAGAAGACGAAGAATCCCCAGGAGATGATCACGACGGTGATGCTGTACACAGTCATGATGTAGAAGATGCAGGACATGATGGTGAGGAAGATGCCGGAGCAGACGACGGTCATGATCATGAAGATGATGATGTCGGCGGAGCAGACGACGCTGGACCATCGATGGGCTGGGTGCAGGACCCTCATATTCAAGAGCTGCTTCTCAAGCAGACCGATAACGTAGAGCTGCCGCCAAAGAGAAAGCCAAGATGGATCAACTTGAGTTAGATGCGATTATTCCATTGTATGAAGGATGCAGGCCTGAGGATACCCGCCTGAAAGTAACGCTCATGGCTCTAGAGATGAAGGTAAAACACAAAATGACCGACACATGCTTCGACGAGAACATGTCATTCTGGCACGAACGTCTTCCCAAGGGGAACAAGTGCCCGACCAGTTTGGAGGAGGCGAAGAAAATTGTGTGTCCTCTGGATTTACCGCACGTGAAATACCATGTGTGCATGAACAATTGCATCATTTATCGGGACGAGCACGCGGAGTCTACCATATGTCCGGTGTGCGGCGTCACTCGATACAAGAAGAGGAAGAAAGCTCCTCGAAAAGTGGTGTGGTACTTTCCGATCACTCCTCGTCTGCAGCGGTATTTCGCGGACCCTAAGGTAGCAAAGCTCCTGCGTTGGCATGCGGATAGGGAGGAGTAGAAGCGAGAAGATGACGCAAATGATCCGGAGATAGATAAAAAAGACAAGATGCTGAGTCACCCTAAGGATGCGAGCCAGTGGCAAGCGTTGAACTTCGAAGACCTAGAATTTGGGAACGATCCAAGGAACATCGTGTTGGGCGCGAGCACCGATGGAGTCAATCCGTTTGGCAGCCAGAGAAGCACACATAGCACATGGCCTGTGTTTGTGTGGATGTACAACCTTCCCCCTGGTTTGAAGAGCAAGTATATTCACATGAGTATGCTACTTGAAGGACCGAAACAACCAGGGAACGACATCAATCTGTATCAGGGGCTGCTGAAAGAGGAGCTTGACACGTTGTGGAAAACGCCAGCCAATACGTGGGACGCCGTAGAGAAAGAATATTTCCCTATGAAAGCCGCGCTGCTCACGACGGTGCACGACTATCTCGGTTACGGATATGTCGCGGGGCAGGTGGTCCACGGATTTTCTGGATGCGTCAGGTGCATGGATGACACAATGTATCGCCAGCTAGATAGAGATCCTGGGTCTTTGAAAACCGTGTTCATGGGACATCGAAGGTGGCTTCGCGATGATGACCTGTGGAGAAAACGCAAGGATCTGTTCGATGGTGAAACCGAACCCCGAGGACGCCCGCGTATGAGGAGCGGCGAGGAAATAGATGAGCTGTTGAAACATTGGAAAGATTTCCCACTGCCGGGAAAGAAGCAAAAGGCGCCAGAGCCGGGAAAGAAGCGAAAGGCGCCAGAGCCGCTGCTGAAGGTATGGAAAACGAGGTCTGTTTTCTAGGACTTGCCGTACTGGAAGATCCACCATGTGCCTCACAGCCTTGATGTAATGCATATCATGAAGAACGTGTGCGAGAGTTTGCTTGGTACCCTGCTCAACATGCCAGAGAGGACCAAAGATGGGTCGAAAGCAAGGGCAGACTAGAAATCAATGGGCATCAGGCAGGAGCTTCACGCTATATATGATGATCATGATGATGATGATGATGATGAGGCGAAGCAGGACACGGAAAGTCGTTGCAAAGGAAAAAAGGCCAAGAAGACAGGAAATGACTACCCTCCCGCGTGCTTCACTCTAAGTCAGGAGGAGATCGAGCAGTTTTTCACCTGCCTCTTAGGAGTAAAACTTCCTTACGGTTACGTGGGGAAGATAAGCAGATACCTAGACCCAGCGAAGCTGAAGTTCAGCGGGATGAAGTCTCACGACTGTCACGTGCTGATGACGTAGATACTTCCAGTTGCAATCCGTGGGATCATGGACGCGCACGTCCGTGAAACCCTATTTGGCCTATGCAACTTTTTCGATGTCATCTCTCGGAAGTCTATTGGCGTGAGGCAACTCAGAAGGCTACAGGAAGAGATCGTGGTGATACTATGCGAGCTTGAGATGTACTTCCCGCCCGCATTCTTCGACGTTATGGTGCATCTGCTGGTCCATATCGTGGACGATATCATCCAACTCGGGCCAACGTTCCTGCACAGCATGATGCCGTTCGAAAGGATGAATGGTGTCATCAAAGGATACGTTCGCAACATGTCACGTCCAGAGGGAAGCATAGACAGGGGCTTTCTGACCTAAGAGTGCATCTCCTACTGCACAAATTATCTAGGCATCGAGAACCCCGTTGGTCTACCCGTCAACAGGCACCTCGGCAGGCTCGCTGGATGGGGTCACCATGAGTGTCGCCGCGAAATGCATGTCGACTTCGAGGGTCGACTCGCCGACTTTGAAAGAGCAAACCTAGTCACGCTACAACACATAGACGTGGTCGATCCTTGGGTGGTAGAGCACAAAACCTTTATTGAGAAGACGTACAATGACCGAGGCCAACAGAGGACGGACGGAGATATAATCAAAGAGCACAACTCATGTTTCACGCGTTGGTTCAAGCAGAAGCTTCTGTCGTACCCTTTACATGAGGATTCTTCCGCGGAAGAACAACTCATATTTGCCTTGTCACAGGGCACCGAGCACAACCTGATGACCTATGAGGCGTACGATATCAACGGCTACACATTCTACACTGAGGCCAAGGACATGAAGAGCGATGGTTATCAGAACTCTGGGGTAACGATGGAATCCTACACCGGTAATGACAAGGACAGATACTACGGAAGGATCAAGGAGATCTGGGAGCTGAGCTACGCTAGAGAGAAGGTCCCGATGTTCCGTGTCAGATGGGCCAAGAGTGTCCTAAAAGAAGACCGGTATTTCACCACCATGGTTATAACCGAAGCCAAATCCAAGACCGCAGGCGCAAACGTCACCGCGAAAAATGAGCCATGGGTACTGGCTTCCCAAGTTGACCAATGCTTCTTCATTACCGACCCGTCAAAGCCCAGTCGTGTTGTCGTGAGGAGAGGCAAAAGGAAGATCATCGGAATGGATGGAGTAGCCAATGAGCAAGACTTTGACAAGTACGGCGACCCGAGGATCGAACATGACGACGATGATGAAGTAGCAGCATACACCACAAGAAGAAGCAGGACCACCCTACCTAAAGGACGTCAGTTCCAAAGAAGAACTCCATTTGCGAAAAAGAAGGGCAAGAAGATTGTGAATAGATAGCTAGCTAAGATCGATTGTATTTAAATCGTAGCCTTCATTTCTCGATTGTATTTCATGGGCACTTTTTGAACTATCATGAATATTTTTAAATTTCCTGGACACTCGATCTCGATCCCCCTCCATCTCGATCGCTATCCCCGCCTCGCCAGATACGGTCCCCCTCGCCGCCGAGCACACCTCGGTCCACCGGCCGCCGCCGCCGACCCCCCGCACCCTCGATTCCCCTACTCAACCGCCGCCGGCGACCCCCCGCACCCCTCCCCTACTCAACTGCCGCCGCCGACCCCCGCACCCCCCGCACCCTCCCCCGCTGCACCGGCATTACTGTTTGATGATATTTTTTAAAAATTATTACTGTCTTATAAAAAAATATTACTGTTATGATTTAAACAAGTTTGAACATATTTAAACACAAATAAGTATCAAACAAGATTTTAAATGCATAAAAAAAATTGTGGAGCCTGGGAATCGAACCCAGGACCTCCTGGTGTGAGACCTGGCTGCTGACTTGTCGAGCTAGTAGAGGGGACTTGATGTGGATCAGGTCAGGTGTAAGATAACCTGTTGGCTCGAGCAGAAAAAAAATACTAATGGCGCACTAGGGCGAGGTCCGCCATTAGTATGGAGGTACTTATGGCGCACCGAGGG
Source organism: Secale cereale (assembly GCA_902687465.1). Taxonomy (NCBI): domain Eukaryota; kingdom Viridiplantae; phylum Streptophyta; class Magnoliopsida; order Poales; family Poaceae; genus Secale; species Secale cereale. The sequence continues at coordinate 316,847,414 of LR738711.1, read as the reverse complement.
GTGGTGCACCTTTAGTATTGTGCCGCCCCCATCCATATTCCTCCCCGGCACAAATTAACCTATCCCCTCTCTCTCCCTCGCCCGCCCTCGATCCCCTTCCCCTCTACTCTCTCCCGACGCCGCCCTCCCCGCGCAACTCCGGCGCCGACGCCGTCCTCCCTGCGCAACCCCGACGCCGCCCTCCCCGCGCAACTCCAAGGCCAGGTGCCCCCCTGGCCCGCTTCGACGCTGCCTCCCCGTCCCCGACGCGCGCCGCCTTCCCGTGGAGCCCCGGCGCCGCGCCCCCGAGCCCTAGCGCTCGCCGCCGCCCATCTTCCATGGTCTTATGCTCCTCCGCTCCTCCGCTCCCACGGTCGCCGTCGACGAAGGATCCGTCCTACTCAAGGTTTGGCCTTCTCCCCATCCCCTTCCACTCCCATCTGCTCTCTCTCATTAGCATGGTAGTGCTGTGATTTGGAGTGTGAATCCATGTTTTTTTTATGGTTTGATCGACTAAGGTTAAATATCGGTAAAAGTATCCTGCAAAGATGATCTACCTATCATCAATTTCTCCTTTTAATAGGCATGCTTAATTGCAAAATTGTACTTGACAGATTAGAAAAATTAGCCATTTGAAGGTATCTTTTATGGACAATAGGCATGTAGCTAGACATAGTTAAGATATATATACCATTACCAATTATTCCTATTAGTGTTTGTTAATTTCATGAACCACGATTACTGTTTTTAGCATCACTTCCCCGCTATGATTTGTGTATGTTTGTATTTTGAAAACTATTTCACTACTATTTACATGACCTGGTTAATAGAATTTTAACTTACTTCTAATCGCTGGCTAGTTAGATAGTCAACTAAATGTCAAATAGATTTTCTGTTTCAAAGGGCTGACTTCTTTGATACTTTCTTTGCATACATATGTCTATGCTTAGAAGGGTACGGTGTGACCAAAAGGTTAATGGGCAAGGTTACTATGATTTTTCCTTACTGTAGGTAAGTTGAACATACTGATATCGGTGACAAACTCGTTGGAAAAAATGTTACAGAAGGTGATTGTTTAGACATGCCATATATATCTTCTATATGCAATATTTCAGGTTTTGGCAGATACTGGAAAGAGTACATTATATTTCAACCAAATGAGACTTAATATTGCATCAATAATTAAGATTTTAAACCCTCTTGGCTACACAGGCATACGACGGTACGCATATGCTGCGTTTTGTAATAGTGTGGGAAACGTGGATGCCACGTTAGGTTCTTCTAGCACATACCTTAAAGTACTAGTGTACTTTGCAAAGCTTAGCACTGTGTGGTGGTTTTGGTGATACTTTGGAATCGACCATAGATTCGGCATTTTCATGCGCTGGTGAAGATTTTGTAAGATTTCCGTGTGGTCTTTTGACAGATTGCTGACTTTTGTGCACAGTGAAACCAAGAGAGCTTTCTATTATTTACTCCTAGTTTGGAAGTAATTCAAACATTAGATTAAAATAGTTTACTTCCCCTAGGATGCTATTGAGAGCATCTACAACTTGACTGGCAAATTTGGCACACTAAGAGCATCTATAACTGCACCCCGTACCCCATACCTGGCAAATTTGGCCCATTAGAAAACATTGGTTTGCAAATCCTGGAGAAACAAACATGGGCTTAGAAATAAGATAAAAGAGACTGGCCATGCCCATCATCAACATCGAACAAGAGATTGCTTTGAACATTAGAAAGATGACTTTGTTCTAACAAGTAATAGAAAACCTGTTTTTTCTAAGAAGTAATAGAAAGCCTTCACTGAAGAACAATTGAGCACAGTGTAATCCACCTTGTCTATTTTTTGGCATTCCTCAAATGAAAGTTGATTTGATAGAAAATGAGACACTTTTAGGGCCAATGTCAAATGACTAGAAATGGCACTGGAATGACAAGCAAACAGACCACCGCACTGGAATGTTAGTTATGGGCGCATGCAAATCAAGGCTTGTTTGTTAATCTTGAAAGATGGAGCGTCGGTTTTACGTCCATGGTGTAGATGAACAAGTCCACTTATTTGTGGTCAATTTATTTAGTTAGTTACCAGAGAGAGAGAGAGAGAGGGAGGAGCACATACAAATTTTGCAGCCCATACAAATTTTGCAGCTATGACTTCCTCTGGTAGTATTTTATTGCTTATTTAAACCATGTATTGCTAGTACAGATCATGTGAGGACACAGGAGACACTCAGCTTTCGATACATAGCCTTAGATGTAACTTAAGCTATCTAGGTCATTGCTGTTATTGAAGGGGGCGGCACAATAACACTCATGTCTTGCTGCCATGCTTATTTTTTTATCCATTCTCAGTATTGGCACAAATTCTATTATTGAAGTTTCATGCTCCCAACTAACACTCATAATGCACCCATGGTATTATTTTCCAGCTTCTTACCTAGGTGCTTCTGTATTGTGATTATTTTGTTTTGAGGGACTATAAAAATGCTTCCATTTATCAACAGAATTCCGGTTCTGTTTTGAAAGTTGGCGACACAGAAGATGCATCAGCGTCTTGCTGCCATGCTTAGTTTTTTTATCCATGCTTGGAGTTTCTATTATAAATAAGCTTGCAGTTTCCTCCACTTAAATATGCATGCGTAATTTGTGAGTTCTAGGACCTTGCTCTTTATCTGAATTTTAATTGGTGATGTCAGTAGTTGAAGCCAAGCTTCAGCCTACTCAAATGGTAGGGAGGTCATAGTGTTCCTTTACAAGCATAGTAGAGCATAGTATGGATTCTAATGTTCAACTCTGACTAAACAGGTTCTGCAAACGGTCTTTTACTGCACTTGACTGAAGAAGTAGGTGTCTGCTATATCCTGCACTTGAGGTGAGTTGTGTTCTCAGGTTTACATTGCAATGGGTACTCTTCTTGTAAACACAAATTCAGATTTATATACTATATGCTGGCATGACTGTTTTTATTAGGCAGGACAGTGCAGTAGTTGATGTATCTTGGGTTGATTATAAAGTTGCTTGGGTTTAATATTACCCAGAATGATGATGTATCAATGTAGCATTAGCATATGATCCAAGTGCTTGTACTGCTAGTAAATAGCTAATACAGTTAATGAAGAAGAAAAAAAACTGCTAGTACAGTTAATGAAGAAGAAAAACAACTGCTAGTACTGCTAGTTCATTTTTCCTTAGGTTAATATAAATGTGTCCAGTGTATATATATTTGAAAATGATTGTTGCTAGATGTTAATTTGCTGGTACTAGCTAGAATTTGGCACTGAAAAGCAAAAGAAAAAGCTAATTAACTGCTGGGTAATAGCACTGGTACTAGGTAGCTAAATATGTGTTCTGAAACACTCAGAGCAGAAACACTTACTACATACATATGCTCAAGAAACACTTACTAACCAGAAAATGTTTTGACTTGAAATGTTAATGGCACAGCACCTGAATCTGTTAGTATTTGTCTGCATTTTCTCGCATTCTTCTTGTATCTGATCCAGTATTGCTTGTAGTGGTATGTCCAAAATGTTGAATGATACTGCTTGGAGATGCATATATTGTTTCACCTCTTCACATGCCAATGTATTTTCCATGTTGTGATGGAGGCCTTTTTTGCCTTGTCCACCCGAGAGGCCCTTGCGTTTGCTGGAATGTCGATTAACTTCCGTTCTGGCAAATTCGGGTACTCTATATGTCCTATTTTCAGCAAAGGTCATGCTGAAATTTTCCGTGAATTTTAGCATGACTTTGCTAAAGATAGAACATATGGGGTACTTGTGACTAATGCATTGGCCGGGGTATCTTAGTAGTTAATTAAGTAGGATCAAGTGCCCCTTTATTCTAGATGCATTAAACCATAGGCGGCAATAGAGCCAAGTGATTAGGCCCAACTTAGAATTCTACCTCCCAGCTTAGCTTTTAGGATGCCTCGGTGTCGACAAACCATAAATTTTAAAACCTTGGCTTTTAGGGTGCCTCGGTGTGGATAAAAACTGAAATGATGAAAGCTTAGGCTTTTAGGGTGCCTCGGCGTCGAAAAACCCTCAATGATAAAAGATTGGCTTTTTGGATGCCTCGGTGTCGACAAACCCTAAATGATGAGACCATGATCTTGTTCCTTGACAATAACCAACTTTTTGACCAAACTTTGTTCCTATTTAGAGAGAAACATGGCCAACAATGATGAGGCCGGGGGTTCGGGCGGCAAGGCATTCTAGGAGCTGTCCCGGGAGATGGAGGAACAACCTCACTTGTATGAGGACGCCGCCTTCCCCACCGATCCTGGGACCACTGATGGTACCGCCGAGGATGACCCCACTGATGCCACCACTGATGGTGCCGCCGAGGATGCCACCACTGATGATGGCGGCGCATGCACAGATGGCAGCCAACCGAAGAGGCAACGGAAGAATCGGCGCCCGATCGTGCTCCGCACCCTCAAGGAGGAAGTTACTGAAGTGGATTCTGACGGGAATCCAACGGCGCCCGAACGAATAGTCAAGTGGTACTCGCTTCAGCTCGGGTGCATTCTCCGGAGCACCGTCTCGATCAACACCGAGAACCTGAGGCATCCTGACCGAGGGAATTTGCGCAACCTCCTCTTCACGAAGCTGCACCAACGATACAAGTTTCCCGCTGAATTTGAAAACACAAGCCTCAAAGGGAATAAAGTGAACAATGCTGCCCTCACAAAGATGAGCAAGGCCCTGTCTACTTGGAAAAGCAATGTGAAGAGAATGATCGAGAAAGGTGAGAGTTATGAGAAGATCAAGGAGAAAAATCCTTCGATCACCGAAGATGACTACAACGACTTCAAGATCAATTGCTCGAGCACCACAAACTCCGAATCAAGTCTGTGGGGGAAAGAAATGCGGGAGCTGAACTTAGGGGAACACACACTCGGTCCCGGCGGTTACACAGTGGCGGAGCCTATATGGGACAAGGAGGAGGCGGACCATACCGAGGAAGGCCTACCGCCCCTCTTCGATAAATACGGTGACAAGCAGACCAGGAACTTTGTCAGGTCCCGGTACAAGAAGGACCCAAAAACAAAGGAGCTTACCACGAATCCGAAGACCAGGGCGCTTGAGCTTGTTCTGGTAAGGAATACACCCCCGCGTAATTAGCTCCATATGGTTGCATTCTAATTAATGAAGCCAAATTTCTAAATGGTTCACATTCCTTCTGCAGGCGACTGAAAGCAGTAGCGCGGGGTCGACTAAGAGCAACCCTTGGGACACGACTCTAAATAGGGCGTTGAATGTAATGAAGAACAAGAATAAGCTCAGTAAGCCGACGTCAGCTGGTCGTGTGGCCGGCAAAGGCTTGTCGACAAAATGGTCGTCATACTATAACGCTGGTGGGCGAAAGGAGAAAAAGACCAGCTCGGAAAGCCAGGCGCGCGAGGTTCAATAACTCAAGGCACAGGTGGCACGGATTCTGGAGATTGTCCAAGAGCAAGTGCAACAACAGCTCGGAGCGACGATCACCGCCATTGTGCCTACCTTGATAGAGGGGTTGAGTGCGTGGATTGCGGGCGGCCAACAGGGGCCGCCCCCGATTCCTAGCTTCCCGGCCAGCAACTCGCAGAACATGATGGCGGGGCCATTGGTGTCTCCGACGGAGGCGGCATTGGTGTCTCCGACGCCGGCACGGGAGCTTAATGCACCCGGGTGTACGCCGGCCGGCACCTCTGCAGCAAGCAGCCCCTCCGTGAACTGCACGCCCGCCGTTGGCGGTGCCTCGACATTAGCCGAGCTCGACGCCATCATCACGGGAACTAATTAAGCCTCTCTCGGCCGAGGACTTCATCTCCTTGCCTTTGACTGGGCATCCCTGACGCCCTACATGTTTTCGCAGGGCGCCGCCTACGTTCCGTGCACTCTCCTGCACTTCGTGAACAACGAGTTGGTCGATGAAGCCAAGGGCAAAATCGTTCAACCGGGCAACCCCATGCTCCACGGTACCCAGATGCCACCCAACTTTTTTAGGGTTCAACTGGTTCGGGTGCTGCTGGGCTGCGACGAGGTGTTACCTCCGATTCGACCCGTCGGGGCCGAAGATGATGACGTGATGACCCTCAGCACCTGCCTGAGCTAGCCCCTGCTTTGGCCGAAGAGCCAGATTCGTTTGGGGGCGGGGGACACCACCCCAAAGACAACACCGCAAGTCGTGCCGGCGCCAAGTCGGCCCCATGGCAAGACCGCCGCAACGGTGCCGGACATCCTATGCCACTGGATCCAAACATGCATATGGCACAGGATCAGAACAACGATGACGCCGATACATTTGCCAACGTCGATCAGTACTTTGCCGATCATGGGTACGGTGGCGACTTCATGGGGCCTCCTTCTCAAGAACCCAACCCAACAAAAGACGTGCGCGATCTACCTGGTACCGTGGAGAAGCCAAGTTGCAACAGGTGTCGTCTGCCGTTCAGCTCTTAGGAGACGCCTCCAACTGCCGACTTCACCGAGCCTCAGATAGGCGAGGTGCGAAATATTATCAGCCCCAACACACTCAAGAAGGCGGTCTGTGATCAGAACTCGGTCCCATTACAGGAGAAGAAGAAGGCACGCAAAAGAAAGACTAACAAGGGAGCGAGCCAGCCGGCACTGAGTACGATCCGTGCTCAGGACGGGCCACCTTCACCTGAGGATGTAATGAGGAGGGTGCATGTGGCGGGTAGGCCGATGCTACCGAGAAATATGCTCGATGCTGCAACCGGTGCTATGCGGAGTCTGCATGACTGTGTTCTTTCTTTGGAGAAGCGGCGTCTCAGAGAGAAGGATGTGGCATACCCGGTTTTCGCGGCCAAGGTGCCAGAGGGCAAGGGCTTTGTGGATAGCTCCATCGGGGGTACGATCGTCCTACGGTTTGATGACATCCACGCTATGTTGAACCTTCATCCGCTGCACTACACCTTCGTTCGGCTATTTTCGCTGAGTATGGAGATGCGGATCATTCGCGACAAGACCCCGGAAATCGTGATAGTCGACCCCTTCTACATTCGTGCCAAGATCTTGGGCAGCGCTGGGGACTGGCAAGTCGCGAGTTCTTACCTCGAAGACGTCATTCTGGCAAACCGAGATAAGGATAACTTCCTCGTGCCTTACTTTCCCGAGTAAGTCCTCCCCTAAACTGCCCCGTAACATATGAATTCTTATATTTCGATTGTTTTTCTTTTAACATTCCGTGTTTTCTGCAGTGACACACATTTCACGCTCATCCTCCTAAGCCCCAAATATTCCAGGGCCACGTATTTCGACCCGGACCGTCAGTCGAACGTAGACTACACAAATGTCAAGAAAGTTCTTGATGATGTTCTCCCCGGCTACGCCAAATCTGGAGGCACCTTCACCAGGACAGTTCGTAAGTATGGCAAGCACGTGTTCTCCCACAATACGACGTTCTGCTGCGTCAAGCAGCCGCCTGGCGGTCAGAAGGGTGCCTACTACGCCATCCATCACATGCGGGCGATCGTACGGTACCATCATCAACTTCTGCTACCGAGTAAACTCAAAGATTGGGTCGCGAGCGTGTCGGCAATCCAGGACGCGGACATCAGACAAGAATTCTTTCGCATCCAGTCGAAGTTTGCGGAAATCATCCATGAAGATGTCCTTCGTACCTCGAGGCAGTTCTACCTCAGAAATCAACCGTCCAATAGTGACCTCGACACAATGCTACAAATGCAGGCTGACAACGCCCAAGATTTCATGACTCCCACGATAGACGGCGGCTTCATCCACGCTCCGGTCCCTTGAGTCGAGTCGAAAGCAGTGATGCTGTGTCTAGTTCTGAAACATCGATTGGCTCATGTTGTAATTAAACTTTAATGAACTTGTAGTATGTCTCTTTGGTTTCGAGAGTCGTTCAACTTAGATGTAATCGATGCTATTAATGTCTTGCTTTTATCTTTCGATCGTTCTATTGCATACTTATATATTGCTTATGTATTGTCTGTGAATTGGTACTAACGTTTCGTTTGGCTAGTGCATAGCGATGCCGTCGTATGTCGTGTACAAGGGTAAGGTTCCCGTAGTCTACGACGACTGGCGGGAGTGTGGGAGACTGGTTCACGGATTCAACGATAACAGTTACAAAGGGTACACCACTAGGGCCTAGGCCGAATCTAGATACGCCCGCTATCTAGCGGGAGAGGGGAGGGAGCATTGGAGGAACCGTATGAAGACAAGTTTCATTGTGATGATGCTCATCGTGATGACCGCAACTCTCTTCTATGTGATGGTAGTTTAGATGATCGGTATCGACTTGTAATGTGAAGACAAACTCGCTACTCGCGGTCTCGAGACTTGTAATATAATGTTCTATCTTTGTTCGGTCTTTTCAATTTGGAGACTAATATGATGAATTGTATTCGGAGACTAATATGAAGAATTGTATTCAGAGACTAATCTTCTATTGTACTCGATGAATCTGTTGTTGATGTGTGCTGTCTATATTCTGTCCAATTATACATTTTGTAACCTGTGCAAAAAACAGAAAATTAAAAAATAAAAAAACCTAATATTCATACTAATGGCGCATCACATCACAGTGCGCCATTAGTATGTCAAAGGATACTAATGGCACATCATTAAACAGTGCGCCATTACTACGCCGAAGTTACTAATGGCGCATCTTGTTGTTGTGCGCCATTAGTATGCCAAAGCACCTGGGTATACATGGCCCCCTGGGAGGCATACTAATGGCGCACTGCTGTATATACTAATGGCGTATCTGAGGTGCACCATTAGTATACCAGATACTAATGGTGCACCAGAGGTGCGCCATTAGTAAAATATACTAATGGCGTGGCACTAATGGCGCACCACTAATGCGCCATTAATGGCCAAATTAGGTGCGCCATTAGTAGGCCTTTTCCTAGTAGTGGAACATCCGTGTTCGCTACCGGAACTTGTGCACACGCGCACAACGAGTCACACTTCAAGCAACAATACTTGGTGTAAGGCAAGCCAGAGAAACCGCTCTTCGTGAGATCAAGGAAAAAAATTAAGAAGACAAAAAGCAACCATGAGGCCCACCAGAAAGGACTCCCCCATCGGGCAAACGAGCCTTGCGGGGTTGAGATCAGAACTAAGGCCAATGCTAAGCCTCTCCCCGGCAAGGCTTTCAAGGTACTCCAAAGTCGAGGCAAGACTCAAACATACCCCTGGCAAGCTCCACGCCGTCAAAACCCTCTGTCAAGATGCCACCGCTCCACCTCAGTGTACGCAAGTCATTAATCGATGCGGTGTCGAGCTCTCAGGTAGCTAGGTGGATCCTAATAGGATGGCAAGCAAGCTGGAGAGGAGATTTACTCTATCAACACTTGTCCAGGCGGCATGACACGCTAATAAGGAAGAGGTGGATAAGCGGCATGGCAGACTTGTCGGGCTTCAACCTCAGCATGACACCCAGCACTGCAGTTAGTGCAGTTTGTCATAACTGCCAGAGTTAGGTATGATAACACTGTTGGCCGTCTATGAAGGAAATATGCCCTAGAGGAAATAATAAAGTTGTTATCTTATATTTCCTTATTCATGATAAATGTTTATTATTCATGCTAGAATTGTATTGATCGGAAAGCTTGATACATGTGTAAATACATAGGCGAACACTATGTCCCTAGTGAGCCTATACTAGAATAGCTAGTTGATCAAAGGTGGTTAAGGTTTCCTAACCATGGACATGAGTTGTCATTTGATAGCGGCATCACATCATTAGGAGAATGATGTGATGGACATGACACACCTGTTAGCTTAGCATAATGATCGTTCAGTTTTACTGCTATTTGCTTTCTTCATGTCAAATACATACTCCTCCGACTATGAGAGTATGCAACTCCCGGATACCTGAGGAATGCCGTGTGTTCTATCAAACATCACAACGTAACTGGTTGATTATAAAGATGCTTTACAGGTATCTCCGAAGGTGTTTGTTGAGTTGGCATAGATCGAGATTAGGATTTGTCACTCCAAGTATCGGAGAGGTATCTTTGGGCCCTCTCAGTAATGCACATCATAATAAGCCTTGCAAGCAAATGACTAATGAGTTAGTCTTAGGATGATGTATTATGGAACGAGTAAAGAGACTTGCCGGTAACGAGATTGAACTAGGTATGAAGATACCGACGATCGAATCACGGGCAAGTAACATAACGATGGACAAAGGGAATAATGTATGTTGTCATAATGGTTCGAACGATAAATATCTTCGTAGAATATGTGGGGGCCAATATGAGAATCCAGGTTCCGCAATATGTTATTGATCAGAGAAGTGTCTCGATCATGTGTAAATAGTTCTTGAACCCGTAGGGTCTGCACGCTTAACGTTCGATGACGATATTGTATTATATGAATTATGAGATTTTGTGGCCGAATGTTGTTCGTAGTCTCAGATGAGATCACGGACATGATGAGGAGTCTGCAAATGGTTGAGAGGTAAAGATTGATATATAGGATGATGGTATTCGGACACAGGAAGTGTTCTAGAGGGTACCAGACACATATCGGGTCACCTGAAGGGGTTATGGGCGCCTCCGACAAAATATATGGGCTTAATGGGTCATGGGGGGACACACCAGCCCACGAGGGGCTAGTGCGCCCCTCCACCAGGCCGGCCAGTCCTAGGGAAGGAAAGGGAGGAGGGAAAGTCCCTCCTTCCTTCCCCTCCTCGAGGGAGAAAGGAAAAGGGGGGCGCCACCTCCTCCTTCCTTCTCCTAGTGCCAAAATAAGGAAGGGGGCGAATTGGCGTGGAACCCCAAGTAGGATTCGGCCTACATGGGGCGCCCTCCTGGCTGGCTCTCCCGCCTCCAACCTATATATATGTGCGGAGGGGGTGCCTAGAACACAAAACAACATCCGTTAGCCATGTGCGGCGCACCCCTCCGTAGTTTACTCCCACGGTCATATCTTCGTAGTGCTTAGGTGAAGCCCTGCACGGATCACATCACCGACACCGTCACCACGATGTCATGCTGACGAAACTCATCTACTTCATCGACACCTTGCTAGATCAAGAGGACGAGGGACGTATTCGGCCTTAATGTGTGCAGAACTCGGAGGTGCCATACTTTCGGTGCTTGATCGGTCGGTGCTAAAAGAAGTTTGACTACATCAACCGTGTTGTCAAATGCTTCCGCTTTCATTCTATGAGGGTACATATACACACTCTTCCCCCCTCATTTCTATGCATCTCCTAGATAGATTTTGCGTGAGCGTAGGATTTTTTTCAAATTGCATGCTACGTTCCCCAACAGTGGTATCAGAGCCAGGTCTACGCGTACAAGATATGCACGAGTAGAACACAAAGAGTTGTGGGCGGTGATAGTCATACTACTTACCACCAACGTCTTATTATGTGTGGGGACCCCGACTTAGGAGTCGAGATCACCGAATGCACGTGTACAGTGATCCCAGAGATCAATGCTCACTGAACACACAGAAGCTGAATAACAAGAGTCTTACATCCATACATATCGTCTTACACAAATTATGGCCATTATGGCCAAGTCTTACATAGATAAAGCCTCACGGGCTGAATAGCAAATAACTCAAATAGCGGAAGTCTTCGATAATAGGTAGAACCCATGCCATCTGCCTTAACCCTACAGACATTCTGACTGGGATAGCGTCCTAGTTCGCATGTTCGTCTCCAAAGAACTCTTCACCATAATCCTGTTCTTCCATCCCTGGCCAATCAAATAACCAGTGGCAAGACAATGAGTACTTTGAATGTACTCGCAAGCAACCCATGATGTGGTACAAAGTAACAGTGCAGTTGAACAATAATGAACAATATAGCAAAGGGCTAGAATAAATATTCTACCATCAGGTTTATGCATCAATAAACTCGCATAACCTTGAAGGCAGGTTACCGATATCAACATGAATATGATTCAATACATCGAGTCAAGTCACCACCTTGACTCATCACACACATACTTTCACCGATGAAGTAAAATTCTGGACATAGTTTAAGTAGCACCACCCAACTGTCCATGACCGTGGACACGGCTATTCGAATAGTTTTACACTCTGCAGAGGTTGCGCACTTTACCCACAAGATCTGGGAAGCTTTCGTGTCATCCACGATCCCGCAGTACCTCAAGTACTCGAGGGAAGCACCCGGTCATTACCTTTCCTTAGACGACACTAACATAGAGTCCACTCATTGGTACACGGCCCTCGGGTACAAACAATAGATCACGGGACTTGCCCTAATTTCAATGTCATGCGTACCCGAAGGGACCAACGGTGTGTCCGGTGCCCTGTGAAAACAGTCATGGTCGTCTATCCAAGCACGACCCCGTCCCGGGAAAGACCTCAAGTCTTCCCGTCACTAGTAATGCGGGCACCATGCTAGTATTGACCTAAGTAATCAATAAAGCCCCGTCCCATAAGGGGTAGTGTGGTTGCACATGTTTGGTTGGGACGGTAGTCACACATAAATCTAATCCATTATTTCACCCATGCACATGATTAACCGGCACATCACTTCTTCCTCAAGTGATGACCTAACTCAACGTCACCCTCGGGCATTAGGGGCACCCGATGGGTTCATGCAAGGATTTCAACTACGAAGGTTCAAATCACACATGCATCATTTAAGCATCATGACTAACTATTTGCATGTCATCTAGCAAATAGCAAGATCAAGAGCAAGCATGCATCATGAGGTGGTTCATCTAGGGCACCACCGTAACTCTATCAACATGCATTGGAAACAAACGGGTTCCGAAGAACAAGTGTATCATGGTCAAAGGGCTGCTTGCCTGGATTGGCTTGGTCTTCAAAGTCTTCAAATCCTTCTCCTTCTCCTTCTTCAGCAACTTCGTCAAATACGGTATCTATACGTCGCATAATAACAACGGAAAAATAAGACCACAAATAAAACAGAAAAATCAAAGTGCTCAGAAAAATGTCAACTTATTTTTGTTAAATACAAGAGGGATTTCAAAGATAGGGAAAATTCATAGTTGTAGTTTTGGAGTTACAGAATGAAATCTAGGGATTTTAGAACAGAAGTTTTATTGCTCAAATTTGAATTTAAATTTGAACAGAACAGAAAAGTTTCATGGATGTGTGTGAAAGTGGCACCATTAAATAGGTTGGAATATTACAAGAATTTAGGAGTTGGAACCATTTCATTTGGACCAATATTCATTTCTGTAAAAATGTTTGAATTATTTACAGAAAAGAAAAAAGAGAAAATGCCCTGTGTAGCTGGGCCAGAGGGGCCACAGTGCACGGCCTAGGGCATCCAGCCCAGCGGCACGGGTGCCTGCGCGCGCACGTCAGGTTTTTAAACCTGACGGGCGGGGCCCGGCGGTCAGTGGCTGTGAGGAGGGGGAGAGAGATGTGAGGATGACAGGCGGGGCCCGCCTGTCATCTCCAACCTCACGGCCACGGCCACGGCGAGCTCACCGGCGGCGATTCCGGCCACGGCGACGGCAACGGAGGGCAGGGACGTGTTCAACATCGAGTTGCGGAGGTAGGGGTGGTGATGCGGCACGCCGGGGAGGTCGGGTTCGCCGGCGGCGAGGTGGGACGGCGGAGGAGCTTCGGGAGGTCGTCGCTCCGGCCGATTCCAACTGCCACAGAGAGGGGAAAATGAGGGGAAAGGGTCAGTGGTGCATGGTGGTTCTAGATCGGGCAAAAGGAGGGGTGGAGGAGGCTTGTACTGCGAGATCACCGGTGTCCCGATGCGGCGGAGCTCCGGTCGATCCCGAGCACTGGAGCTCTCTGGGGAAGAATGGGTGGTGCTGAGGGACTGAAGAGGATGTGGTGAAGCTGCTGGTGCCGTTGGAGAGGCTCGGGGGGTCCAATTTATAGGGGAACGGCGGAGCCCCGTGGTCCAGTGCGCCTGCGAGCTCCTGCTCGATGCTACAGCGCACGGGAGGTGAGGGGAGTGAGTCCATGGCGTTGCTGGACGAGCTCTACGTCCATTTGAGGTGAGAGGAGGAGCGTGGAACCTTCTAGGCCGTGCGCGCGTGTGAGCGCGAGGAGTGGGTGCTGCGGGCGGCCGGTGCGCGTGCGGCGACGGCCACTGGAGGGCGCAGGAGGAGGGGGGACAGCACCGGGGTGGTTGCGGACATCGAGGGGCATCGACTGGCGCGAGGGGGGAGGCCCGAGGCTGTCGGGGGCAGCTGATTGGGCGAAGCTACAGTGCGGTGGCGCACTGTAGCGTGCTCCAGAGCGCCCGAATGGCTGGCACATTCATGCCCTCGCCGCTCTGGTCATGTCCAACGTGCCCAAGGTTGTCTAGAGGGTCAAGGGGGGAGTAAAGAAATGGCCTGTGGCCTTGGATGCTCTTTAGATGCTGTGAGAGAGAGGAAGCTGGTGACTTGGTAAGAAATGGTTGTCCAGCAGGGTAAACTAGGGTTCTTACCCCTCAATCATGGAGCTGGGGTCCTGGGGAAGCTACTGGAGGTAGCTAGTAACTGGTTGAACATGTGGTAGAAAGTTGAAGCCAAGGTAAAATGTGAAAGTGATCAAGAAGAGGGTTTTAGTAAAAATCCAGAAGGTGTTTGATCAGTGTTTGGTCAAGCAAATGATCTCCACTTGCCATGACACTTAACAGGATTGAATTACATGTGAAAATAGGGTGCTTCACCAAATTTGGGCTCATTTGAAGAAACTAGCCAATGTAACTTTGGTGAACCCTAGAAATCAACAAAAATGGCTTCATCTTGTTTGAGTCAAGCTAATCATCTCCCCTTGATGCACCACTTGGTGTAGTTTCATCATTTGGGGTATTGATCATGCCCACAAAGTTTGAAGCTCCAGGTAAAAAGTTGGTAATGTAAAGTTGTTCAAATTTGCATTTGAACAGAAAGGGTTTTGGGGTGTGCTGATCAAGTTGCTCTATTCCAAATCTTGTGCCATTTGGTCTAGATGCCTTATTAGGCATTTCTAGCATGTGCACCAAGTTTGAGAGCATTTGAACAAGTTTGGCAATGTAGAGTTGCTCAAACTTCAATTATGGACATAATGGTTAAGAAGGGTTTTGAGGATGTTTTCTTGCTTCCCAAGGCATGGGACTTGGCAAGATCATCAAATATGTCATATATGACATGATAGAATTTCCCTGGAATTTTTGGAGAATATTTCTTTGTAAATATTTCAAAAGCTTGAAATATCCAGAAAGGGTTTTAGAGGAATTAGCCCATTATTTTGAACATGACCAAGTGTTGAAACTTTTATATATGGACAATATATGTCCTCTGAGTCTCCCTGAATTTTGGCAAATATTTTTGAAATAGTTAAATAATTTTCCCCTATTAAAGACCATTTCTGGCCTTAAGAAAAAGCTTTTAATTAAAATAGGAAAATAACTTTTAAAATTATACTTTTGTGGTTTCTGGGAGTCCTATGACTACTAGGTTTCAAATGTACTTTTTGAAATAATTTTCTCACCCTAAATCAAGTACTTGCAGTGCAAATCTCAATTCAGGGGTTTTTGGAAAACTAAATTTATAAAATACATTTTGGCCAAATTAATTTTGTAAGAAAATTCTATACTGATATATAACACTTGGCATGATCATTGGGCAGAAGTTTTGGGTATGGAGATGAATTCTACAAAAGGGAATAGTTGACTTTAATGAGCACATGAAAAGCACATGAAGAAAAACTCAACTCCAAATAAAAACCAGATGATGCCAAAAAAATTTTGCTGGTCCAAATTTTCATGCTTCATTGATGCAAATAACATGTTACAAAATGCAGGGTGTGACAGACCTACCCCCCTTACAAGAATCTCGTCCCCGAGATTCCTAAAGTAGGTCTTAAAAGAGATCGGGAAACTCGGATCTAAGATAGTCTTCACGTTCCCAGGTTGCTTCTGCTTCGGTGTGGTTCCTCCACAGGACCTTGAAGTACTTGATGGTACGGCTTCGCGTACGTCGTTCTGCTTCGTCCAGAATGCGAATGGGCTTCTCGCGGTAGGTAAAATCAGGTTGCAGATCAATGGCTTGGTGATCAACGTCCTTGTAGAGATTAGGCTTGTCTGGAACTTGGAGACATTTCCGGAGTTGTGACACATGGAATACATTGTCCACATCGGATAGTTCAGGTGGTAGTTCCAACTGGTAAGCCACTTCTCCTCGTCGTGCAGTGATCTCAAAGGGTCCGATGAACCTTGGTGCGAGCTTCCCCTTGACGTGGAAACGCTTGGTTCCCTTCAGAGGAGTTACCCGCAGGCACCCATGGTCCCCGACATGGAAACTCATGTCCCTACGGTGAGTGTCAGCATAGTTCTTTTTCCTTGACTTGGCTGCCTTCAAACGCTCTCTGACCAGTTGGACTTGCTCTTCTGCTGCGCGGAGAATATCCGGTCCAAAGACTAGTCCTTCTCCAGTCTCTGACCAGTTGAGGGGTGTGCGACATCTGTGTCTGTACAACACCTCAAATGGTGCCATCTGAAGGCTTGACTGGTAACTGTTGTTATAGGAAAACTCGGCAAAAGGGAGACAATCTTCCCACTTGGCTCCATATGCCAGGACACAGGCTCGGAGCATATCTTCGAGAATCTGATTGACTCGCTCTGTTTGACCTCCAGTCTGTGGGTGGAAAGCTGTGCTGAAAGATAACTTGGTTCCCAAGGCTTCTTGGAACTTCTTCCAGAACCTCGAGGTGAACTGGGTTCCTCGATCTGACACAATCTCCTTGGGAACGCCGCGAAGACTTACGATTCTGTTGCTGTAGAGAGCTGGCAGCCGGTTGCCATCATAAGTGGTCTTGACAGGAATGAAATGGGCCACCTTGGACAAATGATCGACTATGACCCAGATAGAGTCATGTCCTCTATTCGACCTTGGTAATCCAGTGATGAAGTCCATTCCGACTTTATCCCACTTCCACTCAGGAACCTTGAGTGGCTGAAGCAATCCAGCGGGTCGCTGATATTCAGCCTTGACCCTTTGACACACATCACACTTTGCAACATAAGTTGCAATCTCTCTTTTCATCCCGTGCCACCAAAATCGTGCCTTCAAATCTTGATAGATCTTGGTTCCTCCGGGGTGGATGGAATACGGAGTGTCGTGGGCTTCTTGCAGAATGAGGTTCTTCGGCGCTGTGTTGTTTGGTACGCAGATGCGGCCTTTGTACCAAACAATCCCGTGCTCGTCTTCAGAGAATCCTGGGGCCTTGCCTAGCTTCATCTTCTTCTTGATGCCTTCAATGCTTGCGTGTCCATCTTGTGCCTTCTTGACTTCGTCCATCAGGGTTGGTCTGACTTCCAAATGATCCAGAAATCCAGGGGTGACCAATTCCAAACTAATTGTTCGAACTCCTTAAACAAGGCCGGCTGCCTTTCTTGAATAACGGCATTCAAAGAGCAAGCCTTCCTGCTTAAGGCATCGGCCACCACGTTAGCCTTCCCGGGGTGATATTGAACACTGAGGTCGTAGTCTTTGATGAGTTCCAACCATCTCCGCTGCCTCATGTTCAATTCCTTTTGGGTGAAAATGTACTTCAGACTCTTGTGGTCTGTGTAGATCTCACACCGTTTCCCTAGGAGATAATGCCGCCATGTCTTTAAGGCATGAACTACTGCCGCTAGCTCGAGATCGTGAGTAGCGTAGTTCTCCTCATGGGGTCGTAGCTGCCTGGAGAGGTATGCTATGACTCGGCCTTCTTGCATCAGAACGCTTCCCAGTCCGGTTCGAGAGGCATCACAATATATCACGAACTCCTTGTGAATATCAGGTGCATGTTGCCAGAACTAAGGCGGTGGTCAATCTCTTCTTGAGCTCTTGGAAGCTTTCTTCGCATTTTGGCGTCCACTCGAACTTCTTGTCCTTCTTGAGGAGCTGAGTCATTGGCCTTGCAATGCTAGAGAATCCTTCCACGAATTTGCGGTAGTAGCCCGCAAGTCCGAGGAAGCTTCTGACTTCCTTGACGGTCGTTGGAGATTGCCATTGGGTCACAGCTTCGATCTTTGCGGGATCAACTGATAATCCTTCTTCGGTCAAGACGTGACCTAAGAATCCAACTTTATGCAGCCATAACTCACACTTGCTAAATTTGGCATACAGTTGGTGCTCCCGAAGCTTGTCTAGGACCATCCTCAGATGCTGCTCGTGCTCTTCCTCCGACTTCGAGAAGACAAGAATGTCATCGATGAAGACGACAACGAACTTGTCCAAATATTCCATGAAGACTTTATTCATGAGATACATGAAGTAGGCCGGGGCATTGGTTAACCCAAAGGACATGACCGTGCACTTGTACATGCCATATCTGGTTACGAATGCCGTCTTCGGAATATCATGGGGTCTGATCTTCAGCTGGTAGTACCCAGATCTGAGGTCGATCTTGGAGAACACCTTGGCTCCGCTGAGCTGATCAAACAGATCTTCGATCTTGGGAAGTGGATATTTGTTCTTGATTGTAACTTCATTGAGGGAACGATAGTCAATGCATAAGCGGATGGTACCGTCCCTCTTTGCCACAAACAGAATAGGAGATCCCCAAGGGGAGGCACTTGGGGGGATAAATCCCTTCCTCAGCTGTTCTTCCAGCTGCTTTTTCAACTCGGCTAATTCTTCCATCCCCATTCTATAAGGCTTCTTATAGATGGGTCCTGCTCCGGGCACGAGCAATGATGAACTCAATGTCACGGTCAGGGGGCATTCCCGGTAGTTCATCCGGAAAGACATCAGGATACTCACATACCACCGGTACTTGCTCTAGCCCAACTTCAGACAGACAATTGACTTGAGCGGCTTGAGTGAAAGAGGAGTTGGAAGCAAACTTGACTTCGACTCCTTGGTCATTGGTCATAGTGACTGTCCGATTGGCACAGTCTAACAAGCCTTGGTGCTTACTGAGCCAATCCATCCATAAGATCACATCCAAGCCTTGCGATCTTAGGATGATGAGGTCTGCTAGGAAATCTACACCGTTAATGGTAATACTGACTCCTTTACAGCCTATCTTGGCTCTCATCTCCGCTCCGGGGGTTTGTACCACCATAGGGTTATTCAGGGGTGTAGGGGTCATGCCACTTTTTAATGCAAATCTTTGAGTGACAAATGAATGCGTTGCTCCAGAATCAAACAAGACAGTTGCAGGTGCTGAGTTG
Source organism: Secale cereale (assembly GCA_902687465.1). NCBI lineage: Eukaryota > Viridiplantae > Streptophyta > Magnoliopsida > Poales > Poaceae > Secale > Secale cereale. The sequence goes on along the minus strand of LR738711.1, from coordinate 316,828,331 downwards.
ACAAGGAACGTACCCAGCATGACGTCCGGGTCTTCCTGGGCTTCTTCAGCAGTGACGTGATTCGCACGCCCCTTCCCATGGTTAGGTGGATTGCGAGGAGCTGGGTTCCTTGGTGGCATTCCGCGGCCTTGTCCCTGGTTCTGCGCATTGGGGCGCGGGGCATCAGGCTTCTTGTTGGGGCACACCCTTGAGATGTGTCCGGACTGACCACATCCAAAGAAAGTGACTTGGTTTGGATAGTTGGTCTTGTTGCCACCACCAGAATTGGGGTTGAAAGCTGGCCTTGGGTTGGCATACTGCTGAGGCTGAGGGTTGGTACGAGGTGCAGGAGCTCTTGGTTGCTGATAGGTTGGCTTGGCCGGGGCTGACTGCCACGGACGAGGCTTCTGGTTGCTGGAACTTCCCTTATTGACAATCTTGCGCTTGCGAGTGTCTTCCAAAGCACGCCGCTTGTCTTCAAGCATAAGTGCTTTGTTTACTAGGTCAAGGAAGGATGGGCAGTCGCACACGACAAGCGAGTATTGCAGGGCCTGATTGAGGCCTTCCATGAAGCGCTCCCTTTTTGCAGCATCAGTGCTGACATCTTCAGGGGCATACCTTGACAGAACACTGAACTTCTGCATGTACTCATTGATAGTGCCACTTCCTTGCTTCAGGGCTCGGAACTCACGCTTTTTGATAGCCATGATTCCGGAAGGAATGTGGGCCTTGCGGAATTCTGCCTTGAAGTTGACCCAAGTGATGTCTTGTTCAGCATGCATGACATTGAATCCATCCCACCAAGCTCTAGCAGTCCCCCCGAGGCAGTGGGCTGCATAAGCCACCTTCTCGCGGTCTTCGGTGCATCCGACTAGTTCCAGTATTTCCTCAATGGAGCGGATCCAGTCGTCTGCATCCAGGGGTTCAGCAGTCTCGATGAAAGTTGGTGGTGCATGCTTCTTGAACTCTGCCAACGTGGAACGTCCATTGCCATTCCCCACCGGCTGGCGGTTGTTGGTGACAGCTTGAGCAATCAGCTGGAGGGCTGCAGTGTTGGCTTGGCGTTCCTCTCGGAAAGCTTGGAGAAGCTGAGCCATGTCCATGTTCGGAGGAGGTGGTGGTGGTGGAGCTTGGTCGTTGGTTTGGTCGCGGCCTGCCTCTGACTGAGCGGATGCTCCGGCTTCAGGCTGCTGGGTACAGGTACCAGTACGAGTTACAACATGCATCCTGTTGGAGCGGTAAAAGGTCTCATGACTTGGAAGAGGGAAATCAAGATAGATGGGTGCCTAGTAAGGGGGTGGGTGTGACAGTAATAAAATTATGCAAGGGCCGAAAGGCCAAAACACATTCATTAAAATCCAAATGGGTGATGTAGTCGTTTACACATTCCCGAAGGAAGAATACGACATACGTCCAGACACAACAAAAGCAAACACTAGATGGTTTCATATGAACCATACAAGGACTCGACTGCGCATAGGGGTTACACGACCTATCCTACCGTAGAGGTCACAACTGGCATATCCGAGTAGCGAATAATGCCTAAGCAGCGGAATGCTCGGTCGCGTATTCCGGCTCTTCTGGGTCTTCCTCCTTGTCTTCATCTGTCTGGGCCCCCTTATCACTTGAGGGTGTGGGGGAGTGGAGGAGTTGGATACGACGGTGCTTCGTCGGTGGTGCAGGGAAAAGCTTGCGATATTCCCTTGCCGTCATCCGGCGTCGCCGAGGTGGTTCTTCATTCTTGGAAGATACATCCTCGGAGGGCCTTCCGCCTCGATATGCGATAGCGGACTGTCCAGAAGGTGCTCCTTCCTTCTTGATCCTATTTGTCTTCTCTTGAGCTCGACGAAGAAGTGCCTTGGTCTTGTGAAGTTCTTCTCGAAGCTTCATTGATTCCGAGGCCAGGTCTTGTGCCAAGCGGTCGGCACATAGACTGAAGTAGGTTTGGAACCGAAGCGAGAGTCCTTCCTTTAGTGGAGGAGCTAGTGCGCTGCTTTCTTCTTCACCTTCCTTCCGGTAAGGTAAGAAGCGAGTTGTCATCTTGGCTGCCATCTCTGGAAGAAGCTCGCGGAGACTGGTTAGTGCCTTGAGTGCAGCAGCCTCGACAGCGAGTGGTAGAGTTGCCATCTGGGGTACCTTGAAGAACCAACTTGTGGGAGGATCGTTTGCCTTCACGATCACTTCCACATGGTACTCCACCTCAGTGTCGCTAACCCAATGCTCAAGGTAGGTGAGGATGGGTGCTCGGTGGAACTGACACTCCTGGAGGCTATCCTCGAGAAGCAAGGGAAACCTAGTGGTCAGGTGCTCTTCGGGTAGAGCGGCCATCTACAAAGGTGGAATAGGAGGGGTTAATAAGCTGATGAAATCTTAGGTTTAGAAAAGGAGAGAGGTTCAGAAGGTTTTTGAAAAAGGGTCTCATCTAACTAACGCCCATGCTAACTAAGGCTTCCTACAGTCAGGATGGCTCTGATACCAGCTCTGTGGGGACCCCGACTTAGGAGTCGAGATCACCGAATGCATGTGTACAGTGATCCTTGAGATCAATGCTCACTGAACACACAGAAGCTGAATAACAAGAGTCTTACATCCATACATATCGTCTTACACAAATTATGGCCATTATGGCCAAGTCTTACATAGATAAAGCCTCACGGGCTGAATAGCAAATAACTCAAATAGCGGAAGTCTTCGATAATAGGTAGAACCCATGCCATCTGCCTTAACCCTACAGGCATTCTGACTAGGATAGCATCCTAGTTCGCATGTTCGTCTCCAAAGAACTCTTCACCATAATCATGTTCTTCCATGCCTGGCCAATTAAATAACCAGTGGCAAGCCAATGAGTACTTTGAATGTACTCGCAAGCAACCCATGATGTGGTACAAAGTAACAGTGCAGTTGAACAATAATGAACAATCTAGCAAAGGGCTAGAATAAATATTCTACCATCAGGTTTATGCATCAATAAACTCGCGTAACCTCGAAGGCAGGTTACCGATATCAACATGAATATGATTCAATACATCGAGTCAAGTCACCACCTTGACTCATCACACACATACTTTCACCGATGAAGTAAAATTCTGGACATAGTTTAAGTAGCACCACCCAACTGTCCATGACCGTGGACACGGCTATTCGAATAGTTTTACACTCTGCAGAGGTTGCGCACTTTACCCACAAGATCCGGGAAGCTTTCGTGTCATCCATGATCCCGCAGTACCTCAAGTACTCGGGGGAAGCACCCGGTCATTACCTTTCCTTAGACGACACTAACATAGAGTCCACTCGTTGGTACACGGCCCTCGGGTACAAAGAATAGATCACGGGACTTGCCCTAACTTCAATGTCACGCGTACCCGAAGGGACCAACAGTGTGTCCGGTGCCCTGTGAAAACAGTCATGGTCGTCTATCCAAGCACGACCCCATCCCGGGAAAGACCTCAAGTCTTCCCGTCACTAGTAATTCGGGCACCATGCTAGTATCGACCTAAGTAATCAATAAAGCCCCGTCCCATAAGGGGTAGTGTGGTTGCACATGTTTGGTTGGGACGGTAGTTACACATAAATCTAATCCATTATTTCACCCATGCACATGATTAACCGGCACATCACTTCTTCCTCAAGTGAAGACCTAACTCAACGTCACCCTCGGGCATTAGGGGCACCCGATGGGTTCATGCAAGGATTTCAACTACGAAGGTTCAAATCACACATGCATCATTTAAGCATCATGACTAACTATTTGCATGTCATCTAGCACATAGCAAGATCAAGAGCAAGCATGCATCATGAGGTGGTTCATCCAGGGCACCACCGTAATTCTATCAACATGCATTGGAAACAAACGGGTTCCGAAGAACAAGTGTATCATGGTCAAAGGGCTGCTTGCCTGGATTGGCTTGGTCTTCAAAGTCTTCAAATCCTTCTCCTCCTCCTTCTTCAGCAACTTCGTCAAATACGGTATCTATACGTCGCATAATAACAACGGAAAAATAAGACCACAAATAAAACAGAAAAATCAAAGTGCTCAGAAAAATGTCAACTTATTTTTGTTAAATACTAGAGGGATTTCTAAGATAGGGAAAATTCCTAGTTGCAGTTTTGGAGTTACAGAATGACATCTAGGGATTTTAGAACAGAAGTTTTATTGCTCAAATTTGAATTTAAATTTGAACAGAACAGAAAAGTTTCATGGATGTGTGTGAAAGTGGCACCATTAAATAGGTTGGAATATTACAAGAATTTAGGAGATGGAACCATTTCATTTGGACCAATATTCATTTCTGTAAAAATGTTTGAATTATTTACAGAAAAGAAAAAGAGAAAATGCCCTGTGCAGCTGGGCCAGAGGGGCCACAGTGCACAGCCCAGGGCATCCAGCCCAGCGGCACGGGCGCCTGCGCGCGCACGTCAGGTTTTTAAACCTGACGGGCGGGGCCCGGCGGTCAGTGGCTGTGAGGAGGGGGAGAGAGAGGTGAGGATGACAGGCGGGGCCCGCCTGTCATCTCCAACCTCACGGCCACGGCGACGGCGAGCTCACCGGCGGCGATTCCGGCCACGGCGACGGCAACGGAGGGCAGGGACGTGTTCAGCGTCGAGTTGCGGAGGTAGGGGTGGTGGTGCGGCATGCCGGGGAGGTCGGGTTCGCCGGCGGCGAGGTGGGACGGCGGAGGAGCTTCGGGAGGTCGTCGCTCCGGCCGATTCCAACTACCACAGAGAGGGGAAAATGAGGGGAAAGGGTCAGTGGTGCATGGTGGTTCTAGATCGGGCAAAAGGAGGGGCGGAGGAGGCTTGTACTGCGAGATCACCGGCGGCCCGACGCGGCGGAGCTCCGGTCGATCCCGAGCACTGGAGCTCTCTGGGGAAGAACGGGTGGTGCTGAGGGACTGTAGAGGATGTGGTGAAGCTGCTGGTGCCGTTGGAGAGGCTCGGGGGGGTCCTATTTATAGGGGAACGGCGGAGCCCCGTGGTCCAGTGTGCCGGCGAGCTCCTGCTCGATGCTACAGCGCACGGGAGGTGAGGGGAGTGAGTCCACGGCGTTGCTGGACGAGCTCTACGTCCAGTTGAGGTGAGAGCAGGAGCGGGGAACCTTCCAGGCCGTGCGCGCGTGTGAGCCCGAGGAGTGGGTGCTGCGGGCGGCCGGTGCGCGTGCGGCGACGGCCACTGGAGGGCACAGGAGGAGGGGGGACAGCGCAGGGGTGGTTGCGGACGTCGAGAGGCATCGATTGGCGAGAGGGGGGAGGCCCGAGGCTGTCGGGGGCAGCTGATTGGGCGAAGCTACAGTGCGGTGGCGCACTGTAGCGTGCTCCAGAGCGACCGAATGGCTGGCACATTCGTGCCCTCGCCGCTCTGGTCATGTCCAACGTGCCCAAGGATGTCTAGAGGGTCAAGGGGGGAGTAAAGAAATGGCATGTGGCCTTGGATGCTCTGGAGATGCTGTGAGAGAGAGAGGAAGCTGGTGACTTGGTAATAAATGGTTGTCCAGCAGGGTAAACTAGGGTTCTTACCCCTCAATCATGGAGCTGGGGTCCTGGGGAAGCTACTGGAGGTAGCTAGTAACTGGTTGAACATTTGTTAGAAAGTTGAGGCCAAGGTAAAATGTGAAAGTGATCAAGAAGAGGGTTTTAGTAAAAAGCCAGTAGGTGTTTGATCAGTTTTTGGTCAATCAAATGATCTCCACTTGCCATGACACTTAACAGGATTGAATTACATGTGAAAATAGGGTGCTTCACCAAATTTGGGCTCATTTGAAGAAACTAGCCAATGTAACTTTGGTGAACCCTAGAAATCAACAGAAATGGCTTCATCTTGTTTGAGTCAAGCTAATCATCTCCCCTTGATGCACCACTTGGTGTAGTTTCATCATTTGGGGTATTGATCATGCCCACAAAGTTTGAAGCTCTAGGTAAAAAGTTGGTAATGTAAAGTTGTTCAAATTTGCATTTGAACAGAAAGGGTTTTGGGGTGTTCTGATCAAGTTGCTCTATTCCAAATCTTCTGCCATTTGGTCTAGATGCCTTATTAGGCATTTCTAGCATGTGCACCAAGTTTGAGAGCATTTGAACAAGTTTGGCAATGTAGAGTTGCTCAAACTTCAATTATGGACAGAATGGTTAAGAAGGGTTTTGAGGATGTTTTCTTGCTTCCCAAGGCATGGGACTTGGCAAGATCATCAAATATGTCATATATGACATGATAGAATTTCCCTGGAATTTTTGGAAAATGTTTCCTTTGTAAATATTTCAAAAGCTTGAAATATCCAGAAAGGGTTTTAGAGGGATTAGCCATTATTTTGAACATGACCAAGTGTTGAAACTCTTATATATGGACAATATATGTCCTCTGAGTCTCCCTGAATTTTGGAAAATATTTTTGAAATAGTTAAATAATTTTCCCCTATTAAAGACCATTTCTGGCCTTAAGAAAAAGCTTTTAATTAAAATAGGAAAATAACTTTTTAAATTATACTTTTGTGGTTTCTGGGAGTCCTATGACTACTAGGTTTCAAATGTTTCATTTTGAAATAATTTTCTCACCCTAAATCAAGTACTTGCAGTGCAAATCTCAATTCAGGGGTTTTTGGAAAACTAAATTTATAAAATACATTTTGGCCAAATTAATTTTGTAAGAAAATTCTATACTGATATATAACACTTGGCATGATCATTGGGCAGAAGTTTTGGGTATGGAGATGAATTCTACAAAAGGGAATAGTTGACTTTAATGAGCACATGAAAAGCACATGAAGAAAAACTCAACTCCAAATAAAAACCAGATGATGCCAAAAAATTTCGCTGGTCCAAATTTTCATGCTTCATTGATGCAAATAACATGTTACAAAATGCAGGGTGTGACATTATGATATGGTGGTATTATGGGATGAAGCGTCCCAGACCAACCTTACATGACCGCATTCTTGAGACCGGTTCCACGGATAGACATGCAACTAGTTTTGCATAAAGGTGGCTAGCGGGTGTCTATTTCTCCTACTTTAGTTGAATCAAATTTGACTGCAGCCGGTCCTTGAAGAAGGTTAAAACAACAAACTTAACAAACTAACATTGTGGTTTTGTGCCGTAGGTAAGAACATTTCTTGCTAGAAGGCCGTAGTAGCCACGTAAAACATACAACAACATAGTAGAGGACGTCTAACTTGTTTTTGCAGGGCATGTTGTGATGTGATATGGTCAAGACATTATGAGTTATACGTTATTGTATGAGATGATCATGTTTTGTAAATTATCGGCAACCGACAGGAGCCTTATGGTTGTCTCTTTATTGTATGAAATGCAAGCGCCATGTAATTGCTTTACTTCATCGCTATGAGCTAGCAATAGTCGTAGAAGCAATAGTTGGCGAAACGACCATAACGCTATAGTGGAGATCAAGGTGTCAAGCCGGTGAGGATGGACATCATGAAGATGCTTTGGATATGGAGATAAAAAGCACTAGCTGATGATGTCCATATCATGTCACATATTTTGATTGCATGTGATGTTTATCTTTTAAGCATATTATTTTGCTTAGTGCGGCGGTAGCATTATAAGATGATCCCTTCACTAAATTTCAAGGTAAAAGTGTTCTCCCTGAATATGAACCGTTGCTATAGTTCGTCGTGTTGAGACACCATGTGATGATGGGGTGTGATAGACTCTACGTTCACATATAACGGGTGCAAGACAATTTTGCACATGCAGAATACTTAGGTAAAACTTGACGAGCCTAGCATGTACAGACATGGTCTCGAAACACTGGAGATTGAAAGGTCGAACGTGAATCATATAGTAGATATGTTCAACATAAATATGGTCTACATTGATGACTACTCCATCTCACGTGATGATCGGACATGGTTTAGTTGATTTGGATCACATATCATTTAGATGACTTGAGGAATGTCTATCTAAGTGGGAGTTCTTTAGTAATTTGAGTAATTTAATTTAATTTATCATGACCTTAGTCCTGATAGTATTTGCATATCTATGTTGTAATCAATGCCCTGTGCTACCATTCTCTTGAATTTTAACGCGTTCCTAGAGAAAGCTAAGTTGAAAGATGATGGTAGCAACTACACGGACTGGGTCCATAACTTGAGGGTTATCCTGATTGCTGCATAGAAGAATTATGACCTTGATGCACCGCTAGGTGAAAGGCCTGCTGTAGGAGCAGATGCTGATGTTTTGAACATCTGGCAAGCTCGATCTGATGACTACTCGATCGTTCAGCGTGCCATGCTTTCGGCTTAGAATCGGGACTTCAAAGACATTTTGAACGTCATGGAGCATATGAGATGTTCCAAGAGTTGAAGTTAATATTTCAAGCAAATGCCCGAGTTGAGAGATATGTAGTCTCCCACAAGTTCTATATCTGCAAGATGGAGGAGAACAATTCTGTCAGTGAACACATACTCAGAATGTTTGGATATCATAATCACTTATCTCAGCTGGGAGTTAATCTTCCATATGATAGTGTTATTGACAGAGTTCTCCAATCACTTCCACCAAGCTACAAAGGCTTCGTGATGAACTATATTATGCAAGGGATGGCGAATATAATTCTTGAGCTCTTCGCAATGCTCAAAGCTGCGGAGGTAGAAATCAAGAAGGAGCATAAAGTGTTCATGGTTAATAAGACCACTAGTTTCAAGAAAAAGGGCAAGGGAAAGACAGGGAACTTCAAGAAGAATGGCAAGCAAGTTGCCACTCCCGAGAAGAATCCGAAAGCTGGACTCAAGCCTGAAACTGAGTGCTTCTACTCCAAAGGGACTAGTCACTTGAAGCGGAAGTGCCCCAAGTATTTGGTGGATAAGAAGGATGGCAAAGTGAACAAAGGTATATTTCATATACATGTTATTGATGTGTACCTTATTAATGCTCGTAGTAGCGTCTGGGTATTTGATATTGGTTCGGTTGCTCATATTTGTTACTCAAAAAAGGAGCTACGGAATAAATGGAGATTGGCTAAGGACGAGGTGACGTTGCACGTGGGAAATGGTTCCAAGGTCGATGTGATCGCCATAGGCATGCTACCTCTACATCTACCTTCAGGATTAGTTTTAGACCAGAATAATTGTTATTTTGTGCCAGCATTGAGCATGAACATTATATCTGGATCTTCTTTAGTGTGAGATGGTTATTCATTTAAATCAGAGAATAATGGTTGTTCTATTTATATGAGTAATATCCTTTATGGTCATGCACCCATGCAGAGTGTTCTATTTTTGTTGAATCTCTATACTGATATTACACATTTTCATAATATTGATGCCAGAAGATGCAAAGTTGATAATGATAGTGCAACATATTTTTGGCACTACCGTTTAGGTCATATTGGTGTAAAGCGCATGAAGAAACTCCATGCAGATGGACTTTTGGAATCACTTGATTATGAATCATTTGATACTTACGAACCATGCCTTATGGGAAGATGACTAAGACTCCGTTCTCTGGAACAATGGAGTGAGCCAATGACTTATGAGAAATAATACATACCGATGTATGCGGTCTGATGAGTGTTGAGGCTCACGGTGGGTATCATTATTTTCTGAACTTCACATATGATTTGAGCAGATATGGGAATATCTATTTGATGAAACACAAGTTTGAAACATTTGAAAAGTTCAAAGAATTTCAGAGTGAAGTAGAGAATCATGGTAACAATAAAATAAAATTCCTACGATCTGACCGCAGAGGTGAATATTTGAGTTATGAGTTTGGTCTTCATTTAACACTATGTGGAATAGTTTCACAACTCACGCCACCTGGAACACCATAGCGTAATGGTGTGTCCGAACGTCGTAACCGTACTTTATTAGATATGGTGTGATCTATGATGTCTCTTACTGATTTACCACTATCGTTTTGGAGTTATGCATTAGAGATAGCTGCATTCATGTTAAATAGGGCACCGTCTAAATCCGTTCAGATGACACCGTATGAACTATGGTTTGGCAAGAAATCTAAGCTGTCGTTTCTTAAAGTTTGGGGTTGCGACACTTATGTCAGAAGGCTTCATCCTGATAAGCTTGAACTCAAATTGGAGAAGTGCATCATCATAGGATACTCTAAGGAAAGAATTGGGTACACCATCTACCATAGATCCGAACGCAAGATCGTTGTAGCCAAGAAGGAAACATTTCTAGAGAAGGAGTTTCTCTTGAAAGAATTGAGTGGGAGGGAAGTAGAACTTGATGTGGTAATTGTACCTTATCTCGAATTGGAAAGTAGCTCATCACAGAAAACCATTCCGGTGAAGCCTACACCAACTAGAGAGGAAGCTAATGATAATGATCATGAAACTTCAGATCATGTTACTACTCAGCCATGTAGGTCAACCAGAGCACAATCCGCACCAGAGTGGTATGGTAATCCTATTCTGGAAGTCATGTTACTAGACCATTGCAAACCTACTATCAGTGTACTAAAGTAGGGGTACCTTAGTATCCCGACTCGTGCACGGGCAGTAGCAGCGTCCCGTGGTCGGGCTTACCACGCGCCCGCCAAGGCCCGCTCTGGATCCTTTAGAACCATTCAAGAACAAAGTATACAAATCAGGAGAACAAGGCCCCGGCAAGAGGAGCTTGCCGGAAAGGCTGCTCCAAGCACAAAGCCACTCCATTTTCACAAGACCCTGGCAAGAGGAGCTTGCCAGGAAGGCCAGAGAACAACACCTCAGAAGATATATCACGGCGCATCATGCGCCCCGACTGGACCCGGAGAGCGACAAGCTTCCGGGCCCGGCAAGATAGCAACCCCGGCAAGGTGCTTCCCGGGGGAAGGCTTACACTGTGTGCCTGCGCTCCAGCTCATCTAGCCACGCGTCACCCTGGGGCCCTTCCAGGGGCACGTGGCGGATGGCTGTGCAGCCTGGGGTACACGGTGGCGAGCCGCGGAGACGAGGCCGTCGTCGTGGCGAACGGAGATGCCCGGGCGGACGCTTTTGGGGTGACGGCGACGGGCATTCAATGCCCTTGTCCCCCACCGTCAGTGTTAGGTATAGACCACTATGCATACACTGTTCATGCACTATTACAACTACCACCATTTTTACACTTTTACCCTCCTCTATGTTGACACCTGTCGGTGACCCCTTTGAGCTATAAAAGGAGGCCCATGCACAACGTAGAGGGGGTTCGATTCCAGAAACTTAACCAGTCCCATGCTCGGTGTAGCTAGTACTGTAGATCTTCAAGCTCCCGAGCTCACGAACTCAATACAACCAAGGCAGGAGTAGGGTTTTACGCATCCGTGCGGCCCGAACCTGGGTAACTGCCCGCGTGTGCCCCTCGATCTGCTCTTCGTGCTCCCTCCGCTCCCTTGCCGTACCGAAAAGGGGCTGTGGTCCCATAGGTGTTCGTGGGCGACCAGTTTCCCCGACATCTTTGGCGCGCCAGGTAGGGGGCGTCGAGGTTGTGCGAACCTGATCCGGCGCTCGCGCGAGCGCAACCTTCAACAACTTCACCAACTTCGTCAGCTTCATCGACTACATCAACATGCCTCCGAAGAGAAGGCTTCGGAGGTCGGAGGCCCGTCCGCGTCTATCCCACCACCACCAAAAACGACGGTTGGTGGGGGAGACGCTGGCGGAAGGGTGGACGCCGGTGGGGAGACTCACGGCGCCACCAAGTCCAAGGACAAGACGGACGACCGGGCGAACTCCAAAGCCTCGGCGTCCGTGCACGCACCACGTCCCTCTCAGGAGGTGCCAGACCAGCAGCGACGTGGTTCCGGAGGTACCATACGCTTGCTGGGACGTGGCCAAGCCGGCGGGTCGCGGGACGCTCAAGGCCAGCGTCCTGGCACGAGCAAGGCGCGGTCGCCGGGGCGAGAACATGCTCCTTCTAACGCGGTTAGAAGTCCGAGCGTATCTCGCTCCTCACACCGCTCGCCACCGTTTCCCTCCTCTCCAGCAGAAGCCCTAGCTAGGGCTCAGCTGCTCCTCGACTTCCCTCCAGCGGAGGACAAGGCCGAAGACTGGAGAGCTACGATCCAGAGCCTCATCGCCTTCACCAACAACGACACGCCACAGCAGTCAGCAACGTCACGGCCGCGGCAAGTCAGCCAAGCGAAGGCCGATGGAGACAGGACCGCCGGGGGTGCAACTACCGTGCACTCCCTGCCGCGGAAGCAGAAATCGCCGACCCGCCGGATCAACGTCGACGATGACTCCACGGCGTCGTCGGATCCACGGGCTCGCTGCGATCAGCGCCAAGTCCTCGACGACAGGCGACAAGAGGACGCTCGAACTCGTATCGAGCGTCGAAAAGAAGCCAGAAGACAGTCCGATCAGCGTGCTGGGACCGCTGTCGACATGCACACGCCCGGTGAACCAGGCGACTTGCCGTACGCGGCAGGCTGCCCTGCCTTCACCCGAGAGCTGCGGCAAGTCCAGTGGCCCAGCATGAAAAACTTTAAGCCCGACGTACCCGAGAAGTACGACGGCAAGACACACCCCTCAGAGTTCCTCAGCATCTACACCATTGCGGTGCAGGCTGCCGGGGGACGCGACGAGAAGATCTTAGAGAACTACTTCCCGCTCGTGCTTAAGCCAAACGTCAGGTCTTGGCTTATGCACTTGCCGGAGAACTCCATCTCTTCATGGGCAGATCTGTGCCACCAGTTTGTTGGCGCCTTCACGGGCGGCCACAAACCCCACGGCCAGGAGAGCGATCTCCACATTCTTGCCCAGAAGGACGGAGAGTCCCTGCGCAAGTACATCTAAAGGTTCAGCCGCGTTCAGCACAACATCCCCGATGTCCATCCTGCCGCGGTTATCAGCGCGTTCCATCAGAACGTGCGTAACCGCCGGATGAGGGAGGAGATGGCAATGACCAAGATCCGGGACGTCAGCGAGCTTTATGCTCTGGCTGACAAGTGTGCCCGTGCTGAAGAGGGGAGGAGACTCCCCGGAGAGGATACTGGAGCAGGAGGAACGGACAGCGAGGATGCCGCCCCGGCAAGGAAAAACCAGCGGCGGAACAACAAGAAGAAGACGAATAAGGAGGTAATGGTTGTCGAGCAGTCCGGCAAGGAAGCTGCCGCCAAGAAGACACAGGCTGGTGGCTCCGGCAAGGAGGCCACCCCTGTAGCGACCGCCGACAAGCAGGACGGCTCCGACAAGCAGTGTTGTAAGATCCACCGCACCAAGGGCCACGATCTCCAGAACTGCAAGAGGGTCGAATACCTCGTAGAACAGCAGAAGGCTGAATACGAGCGACGCGACAAGGAGAAGGCCCAAGGAGGCGGAGGAGAGCCCAGCAAGAAGCAGCCGTTCAATGGCCCGGGGGGCTCCGCGGCAAGGCCAAGCAGCGGCAAGGAGATAGACCTCCCCGGGGCCGCGACAAGGATGAAGATGAAGACGATGACGAGGACATGGATGACGGAGATAACAGCGAGCAGGAGTTCCAGAAGGCCACAGAAGTTCTGTGCGTCGATGGGGGCGCCTCTCTGCACACTTCCCACTGCCAACTCAAGCAATGGGTGCGGCAAGTGAATGCGGCAGAGCCACCCGTCGAGTCGCGCAAGCTACTGAAGTGGTCCAGCACGCCCATCATCTTCGACCTTGAGGACCACCCTGACCGCAACACTGCGGTTGGGTGCTTGCCGATGTTGGTTTCACCAACAATCCGCAACCTCAAGGTCACCAAGATGTTGGTTGACGGTGGGGCCGGCCTAAACTTGATCTCCTCTACTGTAATCCGGAAGCTGCAAATCCCCGACAGCGAGCTCGAAGAAACCAGAACTTTCCAAGGGATCAACCCGGGAAGGAGCAAGCCGAAGGGGAAGATCACGCTGCCGGTGACTTTTGGCGGAGAGCTTAACTTCAGGACGGAGAGGATCACCTTCGACGTCGCCGATATCCCATTGCCATACAATGGGATACTTGGCCGTCCTGCGCTCGCCAAGTTCATGGCAGCCTCTCATCATGCATACAACATGCTCAAGATGCCTAGCCCGATAAGCGTCATCTCTGTCCCTGGCGACAAGAAGGACGCGCTTATCTGCGCCGACAATATTTACCAGGATGCAGCAGCCGCGGTAGACAGCAACACACTTGCCGCTGAAGCTCCCGGGGGGAAGACCAAGTCCGGCAAGAGCTCTGGGGCCCACTCCGGTAAACGCACCTCTTCGGAGTGCTGCGCTGCCGTCGAGGACTCACCATCGAGCTCCACCGGCAAGTGCAAGAAAGGAATGGTAGCTCCACCGGCAACCAAGAAGGTGTCCGCCAACGAGGACGGCACTGGTGGTACCTTTACCATCAGTGCTACGCTCGACCCCAAATAGGAAAGCGCGCTCGTTGCCTTCCTTCGGGCGAATGTCGACGTGTTCGCATGGCAACCGTCTGACATCCCCGGCGTTCCCAGGAAGGTAATTGAGCACAAGCTTGCTGTTTGTCCTCACGCGCGACCCGTCAAGCAGAAGGTCAGGAAGCAAGCGGTGGAGCGCCAAGAGTTCATTACCGAGGAGATCAAGAAGATGGAAGCAGCAGGCCTTGTTAGAGGTGTACTTCATCCCATGTGGCTGGCCAATCCAGTTGTCGTGCGCAAGGCTAATGGGAAGTGGAGACTTTGTATAGACTTCACCGATGTGAATAAAGCTTGTCCCAAGGATACATTTCCCTTGCCGCGCATTGACCAGATTGTTGACTCCACGGCTGCATGTGAGTTGCTTTCATTTCTCGATGCATACTCAGGTTACCACCAGATATTCATGGCTGAGGAAGACGAAGAGAAGACCGTATTCATTACTCCATGTGGCACTTACTGTTTCATACATATGCCCTTTGGACTGAAGAATGCGGGCTCAACATTTGCAAGGGTGGTCCACACTGCTTTTGAGCCACAGATACATAGGAATGTAGAAGCCTACATGGATGATATAGTGGTCAAGAGCAAGAGCAAGGATACCCTGATTCAAGACCTAGAAAAAACCTTCGAGAATCTGCGCAAGATACAACTCAAGCTCAACCCCGAGAAGTGCGTCTTCGGAGTTCCCTCCAGCAAGCTTCTCGGGTTCTTTGTGTCCCAGAGGGGGATTGAAGCCAATCCCGACAAGATCAAGGCCATCGAGCAGATCGAAGCACCAAAGCGCGTCAAGGATGTACGAAGACTTGCTGGTTGCGTGGCTGCCCTCAGCAGGTTCATTTCAAAGTCTGCGGAACGCGCCCTGCCTTTCTTCAAAATTTTGAAAAAGGCAGGTCCTATGAAATGGACTCCGGAAGCGGAGGTAGCGCTGCATGACTTGAAAGGGTACCTGTCCTCCACTCCAATACTTGTCGCACCTAGGCCACAAGAGAAGTTGCTGCTGTACCTAGCGGCAACCAATCAAGTGGTTAGTGCTGCGTTAGTAGCGGAGAGGGAGGCAGATGAGGAACCCACATCCCCGGCAAGCGCGTCCTGCGACAAGCAGGGGGCTTCCCCGACAAACTCTGGCCCCGACAAGGACAAGTCTGCGCAGGAACAAGGAGAAGTGCGAAAGAAGATGGTGCAGCGCCTGGTTTATTTTGTAAGTTCCCTCTGGCAGGGGGCTAGATCAAGATACTCTGGGCTGCAGAAGTTGCTTTTCGGCCTCCTCATGGCCTCGAGGAAGCTGCGCCATTACTTCCAAGCACACGAGATAACGGTGGTCACTCGCTTTCCGCTGAAGAGGATATTGCAAAACCCAGAAGCAACAGGAAGGATTGTCGAGTGGGCACTGGAGCTGTCAAGCTTTGGTCTTAAGTTTGAGAGTACTTCGACTATACAGAGCAGAGCTTTGGTAGAATTCATAGCAGAATGGACCCCGACAACCGATGAAGAAGTTCCAGAGACAAGCATCCCCGTCAAGGAAGCGAGCATGGAATGGATAATGTACTTCGATGGTGCTTTCTCGCTGCAAGGCGCCGGTGCTAGTGTGCTACTTGTCGCACCCACCGGGGAGCACCTCAAGTATGTTGTACAAATGCACTTTCCCAAGGAGCAAGCGACAAACAATACTGCTGAGTATGAAGGTTTGCTTGCCGGCCTCAGAGTTGCAGCCGAACTTGGGATCAAGAAGCTAATTGTGCGGGGAGATTCACAGTTGGTGGTCCGACAAGTAAACAAGAACTACCAGAGTCCTTTGATGGAAGCCTATGTCGATGAAGTGAGGAAGCTTGAAGAACACTTTGAGGGGCTGCAGCTGGAGCACGTTCCAAGAGCTCAAAATGATATCACAGATGGTCTCTCAAAGTGTGCTGCAATGAGGTTACCTGTGGAACCAGGGACCTTCATACTCAAGCTAACTCAACCATCCGTTACACCATCAGTTGGGCAAAGCAAGAAGAGGAAGCTGGTCTCCGGCGACTCTTTGCCGGCGGACCTTCCTGAAGCCGCCGCCAAGGTCCCCAAGATCAGCAGCCAAGATGCTGAGGAACAGTCTGCTCCTGCGGACCCAAGGGTCTGTACAGTTGAAGCAGGCGTTCCCGACAAGTCTTGCCCCGGCAAGCTTGCCGGGGAACACTCGGCTCCGGCAGAGCCGCAGGTTCTTGCCGTAGAAGCTGAGGTTCCCGCAGCAGCCCTGATTCCTTTAGTCCTTGTTGTTGAGCCTCAGGCTCCAGCATGGGCACAACAAATTGTCCAGTTTCTTCAAACTGGAGAACTTCCCGAAGAACCAGAAGAGATAGAAAGGATAACCAGGCAGTCAAGTATGTACCAGTTCATTGGCAATGAACTGTACAGAAAAAGACTCAATGGTGTCAGATTGAAATGCATTTCCCGGGAAGATGGACAGAAGCTGTTGGCAGAAATCCATGGAGGCATATGTGGACACCACATTGGCGCAAGAGCACTTGCCGGGAAGGCGTTCCGGCAAGGTTTCTTTTGGCCAGAAGCCCTCCAAGATGCAACTGCACAAGTAACCAAGTGTGAAGCGTGCCAGTTCCATGCCAAGCAAATACACAAGCCAGCTCAAGCTCTCCAGACGATCCCTTTGTCCTGGCCCTTCTCGGTCTGGGGGCTTGACATTCTCGGCCCCTTTCCTCGTGCTGTCGGGGGCTTTGAATACTTGTACGTTGCAATTGACAAGTTCACAAAGTGGCCAGAAGTGGAACCAGTGAGAAAGGTGACCGCACAGTCAGCAGTCAGGTTCTTCAGATCGATCGTTTGCCGTTTCGGAATCCCTAACAGGATCATCACCGACAACGGCACACAGTTCACAAGTCGCACCTTCATGCAGTACGTCCAAGACCTTGGCGCCAGGGTCTGATTCGCTTCTGTTGCTCACCCAAGGAGCAATGGTCAAGCGGAGATGGCCAATGCTGAAGTGCTGCACGGGCTCAAAACAAGAACCTTCGACAGGCTGCACAAGTGTGGAAGAAACTGGATCGAGGAATTACCGGTGGCTCTTTGGTCAATCAGGACGACACCAAATCGAGCCACCGGGCAGACACCCTTTGCTCTTGTCTATGGAGCAGAGGCAGTTCTCCCCACGGAACTCGTATACGGGTCTCCTCGAGTACTCGCTTACGATGAGCTCGAGTAAGAGCAGCTGCGGCAAGATGATGCACTGCTCCTCGAGGAGGACCGTCTCCAGGCTGCTGTACGAGCTGCTCGATACAAGCAAGCCTTGCTTCGCTATCACAGCCGCAAGGTCAAGGCCAGGAGACTCGAGGAAGGCGACCTTGTTCTTCGGCGCGTTCAGTCCGCCAAGAACTCCAACAAGTTGACGCTGAAGTGGGAAGGCCCTTATCGGGTGAGGCAAGTCACAAGGCCCGGCGCTGTCCGCCTTGAGACCGAAGAAGGCTTACCGGTGAGCAACTCCTGGAACATTGAGCATCTTCGCAAGTTTCACCCATGAGGCGCGGTTGCCGTGATCCGCTCCGGCAACCACCTTTTGTACAAGTCTTGCCGCTGTTGCATGTAAACCTTTGTACAAAGCCGGGCGCAGACCCCGTGCATCAGTAAAACTTTTGTGCTTCGCACCATTTGTCATTTCATGCCTTTCCTTTTACTTGCATGTATCATCTGACACTTTGTGCAGCACACATCCCCGGTAAGCAGTAACAAGCCACAAGGCTCCATACTTGTGTTTCCTCCTCTTTTCTTTTCTCTCTTAAATAGAAAAAGTGTTCCTCGCGCACAAGTTTGCCGGGGGGGAAGGAGATAGTGGTATGGACCAAGCGCTGTTCAAGGAAGGAAAGCCTTGCCGAGAAGCAAACAGAATGCATAAGATAAGTTGACAAAGTTTGAACATTCAAAATTTCAAATTCTTAGTTGTCTTCCTTGAACCACCACACTTTGTACGGAAAACCTGTGCGCAGAGGAACCTACCCGTGGCTAGCCGCACCCTTACTTTGTTTTGAGTACGCTCAACGGCTTAAGTGAGCTGCGACAAGTGTCGCGCCCTTACTTCGTTTTTCGAGTTCGCTCAACAATCTAAGTGTGCTGCGAATAGCTGCGGCAAGGTTTCTTGCCGGCAAGGGCATTGCCAGCAGGCTGCTAAGAGTCCCGTACTCAGCGCTCGCGGCAAGGGCCCCTTTGCCGTCTAGTTCCTTAAAAGCGTAGGGTGAAGAAGCATACAAAGTGAAGGAACAAAGCAAGGGGGATAATACTGCATTGACTACCCAAAATAAAGTTATATTACAAGGTAACTTGCCGCTGTTCTAACCAACTACTATCCATGACTTAATCGACAGCGGCAAGGAAAGCAGGAAGAAAGGAGCCTAGTCTACACGGTCTCCGTCAACCCTCTTGATCTTGCCCGCCCTGGCCACGATATGGGCAACTTGTGCCTTCAACGCCTCCTGGTCAGCTTCGGGCGGCAGGGTCCGGAGGACGTTGTTGAGGTTGATCCCGGGGTTGCGGTAGACGATCTTCGACAACACCCGCTCCATAGTACCCATGCAAAGCCGGCGCGCCTCGTCAGCCAGCTGCGTGGGGATCTTCTCCCGTAGCTGCGCGAGAGCCGGCGCCACTCCTCTGAAGAACAGGCTCAGCTTGGCGCTGTGGGGGAGGCTCTCATCGGGGGAGTACACGAGGTGCTTCGCCCTCAGCGCCACCATCTCCTTGTCGATGTTGGCGGTCCTCGGTCCACTGCTCCACCGTCCGCTGGAAGTTGTTCTGCGACAGGGCGGCGCTGTCCAACAACGCCCTTTCAGACCGGAGGTCTTCTTTCAGCTTCATTTCGCGGTCCCGGGCAGCGTCAAGTGAGTCATTGAGGGTGGAAACCTACAGCTCCAAGTCCGCGATGGAGTCCTTGGCGTCGTTGAGCTCTTTGCCCTTCTCGGAGAGACGGACTTGCAGCTCCGAATTGGTGTGGGCATCTTTCTCCCACGCCACGTTGAGCGCGGCAACCCTGTCCTCGCTCGCCTTCAAGCCTGTCTCCAACTACGCCACCCGGGCCTCCAGATCCCACTTGGCGGTCTCTGCGGCAGCAGCGGCATCCCTCGCCTCCTGCAGAGCCCCGCCAATGGCCTTCTCACGAGCGGTGAGGTCGTCCTCATGGCTATCGAGGTCGACCTTCTGCTGGTTGAGCACTCCCTCCCGCCGAGACAGATCCTCGGCGGCCAGTCGCTGCTGCTCCTCCACCTCGGCCTTCTCGAGGAGGAATGCTTGGTGTGCTCCGGCAAGCTCTTCGCACTCCTCCGCCAAGTTCCGGAGGGCCGCCTGGTTGGCAGCACGGAGCTCCGTGGCACGCTTCTCCAAATCAGCACCAGCCTTGGCAGCCAGAGCCTCCCGGGACTCCAGCTTTGCTTGCCTGGCCCGGTACAAGCCCAGGAGTCGACGTAGGAGTTGCTCCTCTTCGGGCTTGTCGCTGCTGCTGGGCGCGTCGACAATCCTCAGCCCGGCGGAGGCGAGAACTTCTCCGTCGAAGGTCTCCCCCTCCGCGGGTGCCCTTGATGAGGACGCCCACGGGACTTGGATAAAGACCCCGTTGGCGGCCTCCAGATAGACGCCCGACCCAGCCGCGGGGGCGGAGGGGTCGGCAGCCGGCGCTGCGTCCGGCGCTCCTGCGGCCTCAGGGCCAGCAGTGCGGTCGCCGGTCCCTTCCCCCAGCTGCCGCGTCAGCGGTCGGGGCAGTCTCCTCAGCGGCTGGCTCGTCGGCGCCGGCCATTCCTTCAGCGGTGGTGGCGTCGCCAGCGTCGCCGCGCGCTTCCTCCTCGGCGATGGTCTCCGTCTCCATCGGCTCCGGGGCGGGCGGATCTGACAGAAGAAAAAGAAAAGAAAGAATCGTCAAGCAAAGATCCAAAAAGAAGAATCTAAGAAGAAGAAATTACAAGGGTTACCTGCGCGGGCCTCTTCGGTAACGGAGTCCCTCGCCGGGGAGTCCTCCCTTGGCGGTGTAGTAGCGGCCCCTGCTGGCGGAGGCCCGCTTGCGCCTTCCCCTGGCGGGGTGCTCACCCTTGTCGGGGTACTCGCCCTTGGCGGGGTACTCGCCCTTGGCGGAGTACCCATCCTTGGCGGAGCGCTGTCCCTCGCCGGGGAGCTCCTCCTTGGCGGGGAGGGTGGAACAAGCGGCTCGTTGGGGGCGGCCTCTTGGTGCTCCTGCGGCTGCGGCTCCACTTCTGCACAAGACAACAAGACATCAATAAGGGTAACAAGCTCAAGCGCGCCCATCAAGCGGAAAAGTGAACGCAAGGCTTACGCTGGGGGTTGCGCTAGGGGCTGCTCTCCGGAGCAGCAGGCTAGTCCGGCAAGTTTGTCGCTGGCGCATCCCCCGTCGCTGCGATCTTGGCCCTCTTCGCCATCCTCTGGGTCAAGGTCCTGGAAGCCAAACAAGATCAGAACCAAGCAAGAGAATTCAAGAGAAGAACAAAAATTAAAGGAAATAGAAATTGCAAGTGCTTACTCTTCCTCCTCTTCATCGGAGCTGAGGGCGGAGAAGTCAAACTCCGCCTCACGTGCTCCAGCGCGAGGAGCTGGAGGAGAAAGCTCCCTCGGGCGCTTGGCGGGCTCCGGAGCCGTGGGTTGTGAAGACCCCGCTCCGGTCGTCCCCAAAGACCGAGGGGCAGAAGGAACGCCAGAACTGCTCCGGGAAGATCCCCCTCCGCTTGCCGCTGGGACACGGGACGCCTCATTGACGACCTTGCTCGTCGTGGTGGCGCGCGTCGCACGACGCTTCGGCTGTTGTCGGGGCGCCGGTGGCCTCTCCGGCTCAGCGGTCTTGCGGAGGCGCTTCTTCTGCGGCGGTGGAGGACTCGGTGGTGGCGGAGAGTTTTCCGAGGATGAGGAGGCGTCATCAAGGTTCAGTGACCCGCCCGAGTCTTTGTCGGAAGCGCCCGATTCGGCGTCTTCCTCGGCGGGCTCGCTGGACTCAGTGCCTTGCCCGGCAGCCTCCCTCGTCCCGGCAGGCTCCCCGGCGAACTCCTCGGGCGCAATCTTCAACAGCTTGAGGATTTCCTCCTCCTCGGCCTGACTCACCGCGTCCGCCGCTTCCGCTTCCTCCCCGGTGTACCCAAATTCCCCCGCGGCCGCCGCTGCGGCGGCCTCCTCCATCCTGTTGGCTATATATGCCACATCCCGGTCGGTGGTCGCCCGGGTGAGGCCCTTTTTCTCCTCGGGGTTGCGTGGCCGTTCAACCAGGCTGTCGAAGAAAGTCTGCACGGTCTCCTCTGAAGGCGTCAGCCAAGTAGGAACAACCCTGTGGGAGTCACACTCGGGCATTGCCGCACGAATGGCACTAAGAGCAGTATTGTTGCACAACGGGACTACTCCCCGGGACGGGGTGATCCACTCCTTGTGCTTGGGGTCATGTTTGAATAGCTCCCGGACCATCCCCTTGAGTTCCAAGACGGTGAAGTTATAATTCAACCCGGGGCGCAGCCTCATGCGGTCTGCCGCGTTGCCGAACTCCCAAGCAGGTCTCTTCCTTTCCTGCAGAGGGGCAATACAGCGGCGGAGGAAATCAGCCCCAACTTCACCTACAGTAAGGTTGGCGGCCCGGAGGCGAAAGATCCTATTAAGGGCAATCTGCAGCTTGTCGTCCTTCGGGGCCAAGTCACTCCAATCCTTGCCACGCACTATTGCAGTCCGGCGCGGCGAGGTAAACTGCTCGGGTTCATCTTCTATAACCCAGCACCAATCAGCCCTCCACTCCTCCCACTTGTCGCGGAGCTCTCCAATCAATACGCCTCCTTCTTGCCGAGCCTGAAGATCCAGGAGATACCACCGGAGAGTGGAGATCCGGACTCTACTCTAGTTGTGAAGAAGTGGCAGAAGAGAGCTACGTTTGGGTGGACCCTGACATAGTTTTCGCACAGATGTGCGAAAACAGCCAAAGTGAGGACGGCATTCGGGGTGAAATCTAAGAGGTGGAATCCGTATGTGTTCATCACATCGCAAAAAAACTGTGAGTACGGAGGACACAGACCGCAATGGAAGAACAAAGCAAAGAAGTGGTAACCTCCCGGGTACAGGTCGATGGCTTCGGCGGGGAGGACCCTGGTGCGTGGGTGAGCTTTCGTCTCCCTCGCCCAGAAAAGGTAATACTTGTCCCGCAGCTCCCTCGCGCCGAGCCTCGACGGGAATACCACCATCCTCCTCCGCATGGCTGCCAGCTTCGCCGCCTTGTCGGACTTCTCTTTCTTCGCCTTGTCGCTCTTCGCCTTGTCGCTCTTCGGGGCCATGGCGGGGACGGCGAGGGAGGTCGACGGCGCTGTGGATGCTGGAGACGGCGGAGGAAGGGCGGAGCTTGGCTCTCTGTCGACCTTCGGGGAGGCGGAGAGCGGCGGGGGTTTCTGGAGATTGAAGACACAATGAAGGCAATGGGGGGAAACCGCCC
Organism: Secale cereale; assembly: GCA_902687465.1. Lineage (NCBI taxonomy): Eukaryota > Viridiplantae > Streptophyta > Magnoliopsida > Poales > Poaceae > Secale > Secale cereale. The sequence continues at coordinate 316,805,610 of LR738711.1, read as the reverse complement.
CTGCTTCCTCTGCTTTTAAGGGGGAAGTGGGGGACGTTCCGCATTTCCCCATTAAAGAAACAGGCCACGATCTCTCCCACGACGCCGCAATCGACGCGTGCCGTTAGGGAGAGATGCGGTGGATACAGAGAGGGATACGGCGCGCCGTGGGCCGCGTGTGCCCGTGCACTGTTTTGGGCCTGGCCCAACAGCGCTCGGCATCGTGTGTGGCCCAGGCCCGGGGGCTCCTGTCGGTGTACTAAAGTAGGGGTACCTTAGTATCCCGACTCGTGCACGGGTAGTAGCAGCGTTCCGTGGTCGGGCTTACCACGCGCCCGCCAAGGCCCGCTCTGGATCCTTTAGAACCATTCAAGAACAAAGTATACAAATCAGGAGAACAAGGCCCCGGCAAGAGGAGCTTGCCGGGAAGGCTGCTCCAAGCACAAAGCCACTCCATTTTCACAAGACCCTGGCAAGAGGAGCTTGCCAGGAAGGCCAGAGAACAGCACCTCAGAAGATATATCGCGGCGCATCATGCGCCCCGGCTGGACCCGGAGAGCGACAAGCTTCCGGGCCCGGCAAGATAGCAACCCCGAAAAGGTGCTTGCCGGGGGAAGGCTTACACTGTGTGCCTGCGCTCCAGCTCATCTAGCCACGCGTCACCCTGGGGGCCTTCCAGGGGCACGTGGCGGATGGCTGTGCAGCCTGGGGTACACGGTGGCGAGCCGCGGTGACGAGGCCGTCGTCGTGGCGAACAGAGACGCCCAGGCGGACGCTTTTGGGGTGACGGCGACGGGAATTCAATGCCCTTGTCCCCCACCGTCAGGGTTAGGTATAGACCACTGTGCATACACTGTTCATGCACTGTTACAACTACCACCATTTTTACACTTTTACCCTCCTCTACGTTGACACCTGTCGGTGACCCCTTTGAGCTATAAAAGGAGGCACATGCACAACGTAGAGGGGGTTCGATTCCAGAAACTTAACCACTCCCACGCTCGGTGTAGCTAGTACTATAGATCTTCAAGCTCCCGAGCTCACGAACTCAATACAACCAAGGCAGGAGTAGGGTTTTACGCATCCGTGCGGCCCGAACCTGGGTAACTGCCCGCGTGTGCCCCTCGATCTGCTCTTCGTGCTCCCTCCGCTCCCTTACCGTACCGAAAAGGGGCTCCGGTCCCATAGGTGTTCGTGGGCGACCAGTTTCCCCGACACCTACGAACTATGAAGAAGCTATGATGAGCCCAGATTCCGATAAATGGCTTGAAGCCATTAGATCTGTGATAGGATCCATGCATTAGAACAAAGTGTGGATTTTGGTGTACTTGCCCGATGATCGGTGAAACATAGATAATAAATGGATCTTCAAGAAGAAGACTGACACTGATGGTAATGTTACTGTCTACAAAGCTCGACTTATCGTGAAAGGTTTTCTACAAGTTCTAGGAGTTGACTAAGATGAGACTTTCTCACCCGTAGCGATGCTTAAGTCTGTACGGATCATGTTAGCAATTGCCACATTTTATGATTATGAAATCTGGCAAATGGACGTCAAAATTGCATTCCTTAATGGATTTCATGAAGAAGAGTTGTATATGATGCAACCAGAAGGTTTTGTCAATCCTAAAGGTGCTAACAAAGTGTGCAAGCTCCAGCGATCCATCTATGGACTGGTGCAAGCATCTCAGAGTTGGAATATACGCTTTGATGAAGTGATGAAAGCATATGGTTTTGTACAGTCTTTTGGAGAAGCCTGTATTTACAAGAAAGTGAGTGGGAGCTCTATAGCATTTCTGATATTATATGCGGATGGCATATTATTGATCAGAAATGATGTAGGATTTCTGGATAGCATAAAAGGATACATGAAGAAGATTTTTTCAATGAAAGACCTTGGTGAAGCTACTTACATATTGGGAATCAAGATCTATAGAGATAGATCAAGACGCTTGATAGGACATTCACAAAGCACATACCTTGATAAAGTTTTGAAGAAGTTCAAACTGGATCAGTCAAAGAAAGGGTTCTTGCCTGTGTTACCAGGTAGGAAGTTGAGTCAGACTCAATTCACAACCAATCAAGAAGATAGTGAGAAAATGAAAGCCATTCCCTGTGCCTCAGCCATAGGTTCTATCATGTATGATATGCTGTGTACCAGACCTGATGTGTGCCTTGCCATAAGTCTGGCAGGGGGTACCAAAGTAATCCAGGAGTGGATCACTAGACAGTGGTCAAGAACATCCTGAAGTACCTGAAAAGGACCAAGGATATGTTTATCGTTTATGGAGGTTACAAAGAGCTCGTCGTAAATGATTACGTCGATGCTAATTTTCACACTGATCCGGATGACTCTAAGTCACAAACCGGATACGTGTTTTTATTGAATGGTGGAGCTTTCAGTTGGTGCAGTTCCAAGCAGAGTGTCGTGGTGGGATCTACGTGTGAAGCGGAGTACATAGCTGCTTCGGAAGCAACAAATAACGGAGTCTGTATGAAGGAGTCCAAATCCAATCTAGGTGTAATCCTAGTGCATCCGATCCAATGAAAATCTTTTGTGACAATACTGGAGCAATTGCCTTAGCGAAGGAATTCAGATTTCATAAAAGAACCAAACACATCAAGAGACGCTTCAACTCCATCCGTGATCATGTCAAGGAGGCAGACATAGTGATTTGTAAAATACATATGGATCTGAATGTAGCAGGCCTGTTTACTAAGCCTCTTCCACGAGCAAAACATGATCAACACAAAGACTCCATGGTTGTTATAATCATTACAATGTAATATACATTATTGCCTCTAGTGCTAGTGGGAGACTGAAGGAAATATGCCCTAGAGATAATTATAAAGTTGTTATTTTATATTTCCTTATTCATGACAAATGTTTATTATTCATGGTAGAATTGTGTTGATCGGAAACCTTGATACATGTGTGAATACATAGACAAACACTATGTCCCTAGTGATCCTCTACTAGACTAGCTCGTTGATCAAAGATGATTAAGGTTTCCTAACCATGGACATGAGTTGTCATTTGATAACGAGATCACATCATTAGGAGAATAACATGATGGACATGACCCACCCGTTAGCTTAGCATAATGATCGTTCAGTTTTACTGCTACTTGCTTTCTTCATGTCAAATACATATTCCTCCGAATATGATATTATGCAACTCTCGAATACCGGAGGAATGCCTTGTGTGATATGAAACGTCACAACATAACTGGGTGATTATAAAGATGCTCTACAGGTATCTCCGAAGGTGTTTGTTTAGTTGGCATAGATCAAAATTAGGATTTGTCACTCCAAGTATGGGAGAGGTATCTCTGGTCCGTCTTGGTAATGCATATCATAATAAGCCTTGCAAGCAAATGACTAATGAGTTAGTCTCGGGATGATGTATTACGGAATGAGTAAAGAGACTTGCCAGTAACGAGATTTAACTAGGTATGAAGATACCGATGATCGAATCTCAGGCAAGTAACATACCGATGGACAAAGGGAATAACGTATGTTGTCATAACGGTTCGACCAATAAAGATCTTCGTAGAATATTTGGGAGCCAATATTAGCATCATGATTCTGCTATTGGTTATTGACCGGAGAAGTGTCTCGGTCATGTCTACACATTTCTCGAATCCGTATGGTCCGCACGCTTAACATTCGATGACGATATTGTATTATATGAGTTATGTGATTTGGTGACTGAATTTTGTTCGGAGAACCAGATGGGACCACGGACATGATGAGGAGTCTCCAAATGGTTGAGAGGTAAAGATTTATATATAGGACGATGGTATTAGGACATCCGAAGTGTTCCGGAGGGTACCGGGCACATATCGGGTCACTAGAAGGGGTTATGGGCGCCCCCGGCAAAATATATGGGCTTAATGGGCCATGAGGAGGACAGGCCAGCCCACGAGGGGCTGGTGCGCCCCTCCACCAGGCCGGCCAGCCCTAGGGAAGGAAAGGGAGGAGGGCAAGTCCCTCCTTCCTTCTCCTCCTCAAGGGAGAAAGGAAAGGGGGGGGGCACCACCTCCTATATCCATCCTTCTCCTAGTGCCAAAATAAGGAAGGGGGGCGAATTGGGGTGGAACCCAAAGTATGATTCGACCTACTTGGGGCGCCCTCCTGGCTGCCTCTCCCCCCTCCAACCTGTATATATGTGGGGAGGGGGTGCCTAGAACACACAACAACATCCGTTAGCCGTGTGCGGCGCCCCCTTCAGATTTTACTTCTATGGTCATATTTTCGTAGTGCTTAGGCGAAGCCCTACATGGATCACATCGCCGTCAGTGTCATCATGTCGTCATGCTGACGGAACTCGTCTACTTCCTCGACACCTTGCTGACAAAGAGGACACGGGACGTCATCGAGCTGAATGTGTGCAGAACTCGGAGGTGTTGTACATTTGGTGCTTGATCGGTCGGAGCTAGAAGAAGTTCAACTACATCAACCGCGCTGTCAAACGCTTCCGCTTTCGTTCTACGATGGTACGTAGACACACTCTTCCCCCCTCGTTGCCATGCATCTCCTAAATAGATCTTGCGTGAGCGTACGATTTTTTAAAAAAAATGCATGCTACATTCCCCCAACAGTCTAGTCATACCGAAATGACTGTTTTGCCATTGTGGTGACCCCTTAGCCTATAAAAGGAGGCCCGAGGAAACCTAGAAAAGGGTTAGCACTTCTGGACCCCCCAACACTTGTACGCATGTAGCTACTCTCCCCCGAGCACCCTTGCCGGGCTAGAGCACTTCGTGCCTTCGTCCTCCCCAAGTTCAATACACCAAAGCAGGAGTAGGGTTTTACGCTGCAAAGCGGACCGAACCTAGATAAAAGAGCATTGTCCATCGTCGTGCTACCCTATTGTTTCTGATCTTTGTGCAATGTGATCATCCCCCTCACCAAACCTCAAAGGGTCTGCATTGCCCCATAGGTGAAGGTGCTTCCCCCACGACATCTTTGGCGCGCCAAGTAGGGCGTCTCGCTTGCGCGAATTAGAAGCAATAGCCAGCACGTCGATCCTCATCACCCTTGATTTTTTCAATGGCTCCCAAGATGAAAACAGCGGCGGTGTCCCATCCCTCCAGCGCGTCGATCCACGTCTTGGCTAAGGCACCTGCCCGAAGATTCCATCTCGTCCTTGGCCGACCTGTGCAATGAGTTCGTTGGCGCCTTTACGGGCGGACATCAAGAACCCGGGCAACCAAGTGACTTGCAAGCCCACTTGCAGAAGGGGGAGAAAATCTGCGCAAATACTTGCAAAGGTTCAGTTGAGTACCCCGCCATATCCCAAAGATTCATCCAGCAACGGTGATTCCGGCGTTCTACACGAACATGAGCAATCAAAGGATGCACCCCAAGATGAACGTTCAGCTGCCAACGATAGTCAACGAGTTGTACACCCAGGTGGACAAGTGTGCTCGCGTTGAGGAAGGGAGAAGGCTCCCCGGGGAAGAGGTTGGCACCGGAGTCGATTCAGAGGACGACGACACCACCATCGCCCACGAAGGAGAAGCAAGAAGCGCAACAAGAAACTCAAAGGAAAAGCAGTAATGGCCGTTGAGAGCTCCAGTGAACCCAGTGCTGGCAAGAGGGCAAAGACCGATGTGCCTAGCAAGGAAGCTGCTTCGTGCACTGATTGCCAGGTGGCCACCACAGTAGAGAAAACTAGCAAATCCGACGGGCGATATTGCAAAATCCATCAAACCATGGGCCATGATCTCCAGGAGTGCCAGTAAGTTGATCAACTTGTCGAGAGGCAGAAGGTCGAGTAAGAGAAGCACGATAAGGAGAAAGGCTAGGATGGCACTGGCGGGAAAGGATGTGCTGGGCGCGGTGGCCACGGCAGGAAGGTCGATCAACAGACGGAAAACCCCGCCAGAGGTCAAGAGAAAAAAGATGGAGAAGAGGACAGCAAAGAGGAAGATGATGAGGAGTCCAGCAAACAGGAATTCCAGAGAGCTACTGATGCAATGTGCATTGACAAGGGTGCATCTTTGTACTCCTCTCACCGCCAACTGATGCAGTGGGAACATAAGGTCAATGTAGCAAAACCCATAGCAGGCGCTCGGGAACCACTCAAATGGCCACACACGCCCATCATCTTTGACATTGAGGACCATCCTGATCACACTACCGCGGTCGGATGCTTGCCGTTGTTGGTCTCACCCACAATACGCAACCTCAAGGTCACCAAGGTGTTGGTTGACGGTGGGGCTGGTTTGAATCAAGAAACTCCAAATTCATGATGAGGACCTCAAGAGGACTGGCACGTTCCAAGGCATCAACGTGGGAAGAAGCAAGCTGAAAGAAAGGATTCTACTGCCAATGTCATTGGGCGGGGACTTGAACTACAGGACTGAGAAAGTTTTGTTTGATGTTGCTGAGCTCCCCCTTCCATTCAACGGTTTGGCCGCCCAGCTCTAGCCAAATTCATGGCAGCGTCACACTACGCTTATAACACTTTGAAGATGCCGGGGCCAATGGGATTCATTTCCATCCCGTCAGACAAGAGGGATGCATTCATATGCATCGACAAGATGTATAGAGATGTGGTAGCGGAGGAGGCCGCTGGAAGCTCAGTCCCCACAAAGAAAGAAAATAAAGCTGGCAAGGACACCAGCAAGGACCCTGGGAAACGTGCCTCTCAGGAGAGCACCGCGCCCGGCAGCGACTTGTCGGAAAGTTCTACCAGCAAGAAGCCTAGAGTTGCTCCCCTGGCGACGAAGAAGGTTTAGCAAGGTAGGATGGCACCGACGGTACCTTCACCATTAATGCCACCCTTGGTGACAAATAGGAAAGTGCGTCCGTTGCCTTCCTGCGGGCGAATGTCGATGTGTTTGCCTGGCAACCATCCGACATCCCCAGCGTTCCCATGGAGGTAATCGAGCACCATCTTGTTGTCTACCCTCATGCCCGTCCGGTCAAGCAGAAGTTTAGGAAGCAAGCTTTGGAGAGGCAATAGTTCATCACCGAAGAGATCAAGAAGCTTGAGGCGGTGGGTTTGGTCAAAGGAGTGTTGCATCTAACCTGGTTAGCAAATCTAGTGGTGGTACGTAAGGAAAATGGGAAGTGGAGACTTTGCATTGAGTTCACTGACATGAAAAAGGCATGTTCGAAGGACCCCTTCCCTTTGTCGCGTATCGATCAGATCGTCGATGCCACTGCCGGGTGTGATTTCCTCTCCTTCCTTGATGCATACTTCGGCTACCACCAGAACTTCATGGCCAAACAAGACGAGGATAAAACCGTGCTTATAACCCCATGTGGCACGTACTGCTTTGTACGTATGCCTTTCGGGCTAAAAAATTCTGATTCAACGTTTGTGAGGGCCGTGCGGATTAGTTTTGAACCCCAGCTACACAAGAACATAGAAGCTTACATGGATGATATTGTGGTCAGGACTAGAGATAAGTCTACGCTCATCACGGACTTCGAAGAGACATTTGCGAATATGCACAAGGCCAGCCTGAAGCTTAATCCCGAGAAGTGCATGTTCGGTGTCCCGTCACGCAAGCTCCTTGGATTATTCGTATCCCAGCAAGGGATAGAAGCAATCCCCGAAAAGATCAAGGCAATAGAGCAGATCCAAGCTCGGAAAACAGTCAAGGTCGTAAGGCGCTTGGCGGACTGCATTGCTTTGCTGAGTAGGTTCATTTCAAATCCTCTAAGCGTGTCTTGTCATTCTTCAAAATCTTGAGAAAGGCTGGCCCGATAAAATGGACTCCAGAAGCAGAAGCAGCGCTCCAAGTTTTGAAGGTCTATCTCTCAACTGCACTAACTTTGGTCACGCCTAAATCTCAAGAGCCACTGCTGCTTTACTTAGCGGCAATGAATCAAGTGGTTAGTGCTATGTTGGTGGCACAGAGAGAGGTGGTCATCAGCAATGATGAAGCCTCAGAGCCATCTGATGGCCAGACAGACCTATCCCCGGCAGGGCCCGGCGGCGGCAAGGAAGGCGGATCCCAAGCAACTGTTTATGAGAAAGTGACTTCGGGAAAGAAGAAAATGGTGCAGACAACGGTGTATTTTGTCATCTCCCTCTTGTAGGGGGCTAGATCAAGATACTCTAGGGGTGCAAAAGCTAATCTTTGACCTCCTCATGGCCTCCAAGAAGCTGCACTACTACTTCCAAGCCCACGAAATCACGGTTGTCACCCGCTTCCCATTACAATATATTTTGAGGAACCCAGAGGCTACCGGCAGGATAGTGGAATGGGCACTGGAATTGTCAAGTTTTGCCTTGAAGTTTGAAAGCATGACAACCATCCAAAGCAGAGCATTTGCAGAGTTCATCGTGGAGTGGATGCCAACACCAGATGAAGAGGTACCAGAAACATCTCTCCCCGGAAAGGTGACCCCCAAGGAGTGGATCATGTACTTTGATGGTGCTTTCTCACTACAAGGCGCCGGGGCCGGACTGCTGCTTGTCGCAACCACTGGAGAGCGCCTCAAGTACATTGTCCAGATGCATTTCCCCAAGGAAGATGCCACTAACAACACCGCATAATACGAGGGACTCCTTGTCGGCCTCAGAATCACCATAGAGTTAAGAATAAGGAAGTTGATCATCTGTGGTGACTCTCAGCTCGTGGTGAAGCAAGTCAACAAGGACTATCAGAGCCCACTGATGGAGGCATACATAGAAGAAGTGAGAAAGCTGGAAGAACACTTTGACGGGCTGCAAGTGGAGCACATACCTCATGCAAAGAATAGCATTGCCGATCACCTATCAAAGTGCGCTGCTCAGAAGCTATTTGTGGAACTAGGGACTTTTGTGCTCCAGCTGACTCGACCACCAGTTTCCCTATCAGCAATGGCCAGGAAAAGAAGAAAACTAAACACCGATAGCTATTCCCTGGCAGAGCTTACCAAAGCCGCCAGTGAGAATATTGCAGGGGAGAATCCGATGTTGGAAGGTGATCTACGTTCTCTGACGAAAACACCAGCCTTCGCTGTTGAGACTAGCACACCCGCGGCAGAGGAGATGCCTTTAGTCCTTGTTGTCCAGCCCAAAGCTCCAACATGGGCACAACAGATAGTCCAATTCCTGCAAACAGGAGAGCTTCTCGACGGCCCAGAAAAATCCAAAGGGTAGCCCGCCAATCGAGTATGTACCAGTTCGTGGATAACACGATGTACAAAAAGAGGTCGAACGGAGTAAAGATAAAGTGCATAAGCTGGGAAGATGGACTGCCGTTGTTGGCAGAGATACATGGAGGGGTGTGTGGTTCACACCTGGGATCAAGTGCACTTGTCGGGAAAGCTTTTCGGCAAGTATTCTATTGGCCCACCGCCCTCCAAGATGCAACCGAGCTAGTCACCAAGTGTGAAGCGTGCTAGTTCCACTACAAGAATATTCATCAGCCAACCCAAGCCTTGCAGACGATCCCTTTATCCTAGCCCTTCTCGATGTGGGGACTCGATATCTTGGGCCCCTTTGCCCATGATGTCGGGGGCTTTGAATGCTTGTTCGTCTCAATCAACAAGTTTACAAAGTGGCCAGAGGTGGTGCCAGTGAGAAAGGTGACCGCGCAATCAACTGTCAAGTTCTTCAAAGGATTGGCTTGTCACTTCGGAGTACCCAAAGGGTGATGACCGACAACGACACCCAGTTCACGAGCCGCACGTTCATGCAGCACACCCAAAACCTTGGGAGCAAGGTCTCTTTCACCTCTGTCGCTCATCCAAGGACCAATCGACAGGCTGAGCGGATGAATGCTGAAGTGTTGTGTGGCCTCAAGACAAGAACTTTTGAAAAGTTGCAAAAATGCGGTAGGCGCTGGATAGATGAGCTACCGATGCTTCTTTGGTCAGTCAGAACGACACCAAGTCGAGCTACTGGCCAGACTCCTATTCTCCATGCTTTATGGAGCAGAAGTAGTTCTCCCCACGAAACTCATATACGGGTCACCTCGAGTACTTGCCTACGATGATGTAGCGGAAGAGCAACTGCGGCATGATGATTCCATCCTCCTCAAGGAAGACTATCTTTGGGCAGTTGTGCCCGCTACACGCTACCAACAAGCCATGTCGTGGAATTAGCACGACAGATGTCCGGTTTAGAGGACTTAGGTGTGAGGCCATCGCGCGGGTTAGCTTGAAGAGGTTAAAAACACACAAAGGACACAGAGGGTTTATACTAGTTCGGCCCCTTCGATGAAGGTAAAAGCCTACGTCTAGTTTGGTGCGGTATTGCTTAGGCGTCGATGAACAGGGAGCGAATCGCTTGCCTATGTTTCACGCTGTTGTTTCTTGTCCTTGAACCGTCGTCGGGTCATCCCTTTATATAGGAGGCGATGCCCGGTCCGGTTTACAGAGTCCCGAGGCCGGTTCATAAACGTGTTTGCCTCGGTCTCTACTCTTTCTATCTTACATCCGAAGTTACATGATATGACGGTTTATAAACCGTAGGCTTTACACATGGGCCCTAAGCCTCTATGGGCCGTAACATCTGGTAGATAATCTACTGGGCTTGTGATAATACAACTATGTCAGTGTAATCCGGATCTTCCTGGCCGATTTATATCTGCTAGTAATATCCCTAACATTAGGCCCCAGATTGATTTGAACTTGTTCATGTCAGTCTTCTAAGTCTTGCATAAATTTCTTCTCTGTAATTTATCTGCTTCATGAACAGGCTATGACGTCATCTCCTGGAATCGCCTTAATCTATTGTGACATCATCTCCGCATTTAAGGCTTGTATCTCTCTGTTACCTTTCTTAAATGTCATAACGAAAATCGAGGCGACAGCGTGATCTTTATCCAATCATTGACCTCCTTGATTCCCGCGCTTACCGTTTCACCTCTTCGGCTTATAAATACCGCTGGGGTCTGCCTCTTTTCCTCTTCTGCCTTCGTCTTCCTCCATCTCCGTCGCTCGAAGCTCCGCTGCCGCTCTTCGAGCCATCATCATCCTCGAGCCAAGGCCGCTGCATCACCCTGAACATTTACCAGAGCACTTCACCGCCGTCGTCTACTTCGTCAGGTACTCTTTCCTTCTCCCTGTAGATCTCAATCTAGGGTTTCATCTGTAGCTCCGCCATGAAAACCTTGAAGCTTTGATGTTCATCCCTGTAGGTTAACTTTGCTGTAGATTCAACCCTTATGTAGATTCGTCCTGAATCCATGCGCTCCTGCTCCGTCCTCGCGTCTTTTAGTTCTTCTAGCTTACCAGTTTAGATTTGATCTGTAGAAAACCTCTGCGGTCCTTCCTGTATATGACTTGCGTTTATTCCATCTTTTTCTTATGCCTCAGATATATTTTTACTTCAGCTTTCTGTGGAAACTGTTTCTTCACACTATAGATCTGTAGCTTGTCTTCACCGGTTTAGGCAATCATATGCTTTCTTCGACGGTTTAGATGTAAGCCCGTATTCGTAATTGATGGTTTAACTCCTGCCCTCCTTGTCATTATGAACCAGTAGCTTCCTCCTCGTATATGCTTCCGGATTAGTAACGCCATTAGTCCCTTGTGTAAACCGGCAATTTAGATCCATAACTTTATACACTGCTCCGGCTTATGCTTTAGCAATTGGTAAACCGGATTTTGCACTATAATTTTCAGCACTTCCCCAGTCAAGATGACAGCCAAGCAGTTCGTCGCTTGCAACTGTGTTCCTTCCCGCATTACTGAGGATGACTTAACGGACGCCGCTTCAATCGGTATTCTGGGTCCTAAGGAGGTTCTGCACTGGCGGGCCCCAGGAGATGAGTGTCCACCTACTCCTAAGGAAGGAGAGGTTATTGTTTTCTTTGATCACCTGGCCCGTGGTTTCAGCCCTCCCGGTTCAAAAAAATTCCGGGATGTGCTAGCCGCTTTTCAGCTCCATCCTCAGGACATAGGCCCAAATTCTATGTCAAATATCGGCAATTTTCAAGTCTTCTCAGAAGCATATCTTCAAGAAGAACCATCAGTGGATTTATTCCGAGACTTTTTTCATTTAAACCGGCGAACGGAGTTTACTGACGGGCTGCATCAAGAGTTGGGTGGCGTCAGTATCCAAAAGAGAAAAGATGTGAGCTTTCCTCACGCTACCCTTCACAGCCACCCCAAGGAATGGAACCAAACGTGGTTCTATTGTAAGGATACTTCGCCTGAAGGAGAAAACCCACTGTCGGGTTACCGTGCCTATCGCCTGCCCACAGATCACCCCTTGCCGCAACACCTCAGCGCTCCAGATCGTGCCCGGTTTGCCCCTCAGCTTTCTAAACTCAGGGCCTTTGTAGCCAACGGCTTAATCGGAGTAGACTTCGTTCGCTGCTGGCTCTCCTGGAGCATTCTTTCACTGAGCCGGCGCTCAGGCCTGATGTGCGAGTATACTGGTACACTGGATGATCCTCCGCGCCACATTGATATAATACTTCCTGAAAAAGAAGTTACTGAGTCCGCGAAGAAGATGTTGAATATCACTTTGGAGGAGTGCAGTCGGACCGGTTTAGCTCCGTTCTGCGAAACCAATAAACCGCCAGCGGTAAGTTCTTCCCGATTTTCCCCTGTTTGTTTTAATCCGGCCATATCAATTGTCTTCCATTTATTTCCTATATTCTGCACAGGCCACCGATCCCTTTTGGAAAAGGAAATCTCAAGATAAAGCGGCCAAGCAACCACGCCGGAAAACTTATGCTGTTAAGAAAAACAAGGTTGCTGCCGCCTCCGGTTCACACCCCGAGGAAGATGATCCGGATTCAGAGGTATGAATTAAACCTTGTATGCTCTATCCTCCCTTTGTCTAAATTTATGTTTAACAGTGCCTTTTCACAGGATCTGGCGGAAGGAAGTAAAGCGGCGGAAGTTGAGGTAATTTCCCTCTCTTCTGACTCAGAACCGCTGCCCCCGAAAATCCGCCGGGTGTCCCGGAAATACCCTTATTCTCATCCTTACGCTCAATTGGACCCCAACTTTCTTTTGAAGAAGCAGCAGCATGAAGCACGGCGGACCATGCGCCATAGTGGCCATGTGGTGGAGTCATCCGGAATACCTCTTACACCGACTCGCAGGCGCCGCTCCGAGGTTTTACTTTCTCCAACTCTCCTTCATCCAAAAGTCGGGCTCATACGTAAACCGCTTAAGCTGTCTGATCCTAACTATCAGGAGGCTCCCTTGTCCTCTTCCGGCAAGTCAACTGCCACACAGGTCCCCGTGCTGAAGACCGTGCCTGGGTAAGTCCTTGTCAAACATCCGGTTTACCTTCATATTTTTAACTTCGTGATTCTCATTATTCCTTTTGCTTTTTACCAGAAAGCCGAAGCCTAGTAAGAAGACGAAAGCAACCAAAACGGCTGCCAAAACCACTCCCGCTGAACCGGCTGATGACCCTGAAGCGGCCATCCTTCCAAAAAACAACCCTGAAGCTCAGTTTGATGATCCTCTCCCTATGGATCGTGATGATATCGCTACTCCAGGAGGTGATACTGTGGTTGATCCGGTGAGCCCTGTCCGGGTTAGCCCTCCTCGGGCTAGTCCGGCTCCTGTCAGCCCGGCGCCTACTGCTGCCCCTTTCCAACCAACTGCCGCTTCATCCACGGACGTTGAGGTAACCGGGTTAGGTTTCACTGCCCCCACTGAGCCTATCATGTTGGCCAGCATACTGCCAAAGAGGAAAAACTTCAGCAAGACAAAGGCAAGTGGAGCACAGACTTATCCAGTTATGCCGAGTTGAGTGCCCAGGAACTTCATTCCGGGTATCTGAACCGGCTCTTTGCCAGCCGCGAGTATGAAGCCGGGTTAGTTAACATGATGAAGGATAAATACGAGGTAATTTCCTTTCCTTTTACTTGTCTCTGTTTTGTGTTCTTGCAATCCTGTCTTCAGGCCATAGTAGGCCCTAAGTGCCGGTTTAGCTTCATTGTAGGTGAATCGGGACTTCAAGTGTATCTGAAAATGAACTTACATTAGCCCCCAAGTGCCAGGGGTATAACTTGTTTTATGCGCTTGGGACTTGTCTGAACTTCTTTTTGATACTTCAGATGCACATTAGCCCCGAAGTGTCAAGTGGATAACTTGTTATATGCTTGAGACTTGATTTACTTCTCTTTCTAATCCGTTTGATTTCCTTGCAGGCTGACTTGACCCGGAGGGCTTCGGAGGTAATTGAACTCCGGAATAGGTTGGCTGTTAATGAAACTGCTTCCGCCAAAGCCAAGGAAGAGCTGGTGCTTACCTTAACCAACATGGAAAAATTGAAAAAAGACTTTGAAGCGGAGCGGTCCACATGGGAAGTGCAGAGGAATGCTCTTGAGAAAAGAGCAAAAGATGCTGAGGCTGCGCTTAATCCGGTTACACTGGAGCTGACCGGTTTAAGACAGCAAATAGAACTCATGACTTCTGCTATCTTCGGTGATTACCCATCTACATATGTTTCTTATCTTTGCAATCTTCTCTTCCGCTCCGGTTTAACTTGGCCAACGTTTTCAGGGAGGCGCATAACTCATCTTGGAGATGATGTCCAGAAGAAGCTCAAGGCCTCTTATACCCTGGTGGAGCAGCTGTATTCCGGCACTCAAAGGGTTATTAGTGCAATGTCCCATCACAAACCGGCCCCAACTACCATCCAAGGCACTTTGGAGAAGCTATCTGTCCTGTCTGTGCGTCTGGTGGAAGTGAAGAAATCTGCTACACGGGCTGGTTCTCTTATAGCACTGACTCGGGCCAAGTCATGGGTTCCAGACTTTGATCCGGATGAGGCTATGAGCGGATATCCCAGCAATAAAGGGGATGGATCCACCTTCTTTGCCGAAGACCTCCGTGCCTTAACCAAAGAGATGCGCCCACTCGCCAGCAAACTTGCCGATGAAGCGGATCTGACAAGGTATCATCCGACCTATGACATAGAAAATGAACGGGTGGAGCGGCCGGTTTACGACACTGAGAATCTGATCCCACCGGTTTGTGGCCATACTTTCACTCTAGATGTTGATCCGTCAGATTATCTGTGCCTGCATATATCAAAGGAATGTCTGCTTTATACCAAAGGGACCTCATACCTTTGATTAAGCGTGCCTGACATCCTTAATCCGGTAGGCAGAATTGAAAGCGTAGATGCTAATGAGACTCTTGGCTCTCTTAGTGTTTGCCTGATGGCTGATCCGGGTTATGATGAATGCCTGTTTATTTCATGCTGGTGTTCATGACCTAGACTTTTAACTTTGTAGATATATGGTCAACCTTGTAGTTGCCCAATCCCATATCAATAGACTTGGTTAAAAACAAAACTTGTAAAATCACAGAAACAAAGCATTTTTGGCAAATAAGACCATGTATTCGAGGCTTTTTATGAGCTGCCAGGCTCCAAATCGAGGCTTTTTATGAGCAGCGAGGCTCGAAATCGAGGTTTTTTATGAGCTGCCAGGCTCTGGCTTTTTGCGAGCTGCCAGGCTCCAAGCTTTTTGTGAGCAGCCTTTAAGCTCTAGGCATTGTTTTAAGAGTGGCCTTTAAGCTCTTGGCTTTTTGCGAGCTGCCAGGCTCCATATTTGACGCATCAAGGCCGCCGGTTTAGGAGGCTTCTAATTCGAATACGATCAGTAAACCGGACCAAAGGGGTTAAGCTAGGATTCAAATACGATCATGTAGCCCCCAGTGGCTTTGGCGTTGCGCCGATTAAGAGGGTACCGATAGATTCGAATACGATCCAAGTCGGACCCCGAAGGGGTTAAGCTCTGATTCGAATACGATCTGTAAACTGGACCAAAGGGGTTAAGCTAGGATTTGAATATGATCATGTAGCCCCCAGTGGCTTTGACGTTGCACCGATCAAGAGGGTACCGACTGATTCGAATACGATCCAAGTCGGACCCAAAAAGGGGTTAAGCTATGATTCGAATACGATCAAGAAGCCCCCTAGTGAGTTTGGCTATGTTCTCTTTGGTTCAAATACGACCTATGTTTGAACAGGAAGCCCCCAAGTGATCATAGAGGAAGGGTACCTATCTGGGAGTTGCGCTGTGCGGCAAACCCTCTCTGGTCCCTTCATAAATAATTGTCCTGCATATCAAAATAGATACATCAAAGCATCTTGTTTTCTTGATGAAAATGATATATATCAAGAGAAATAAACTTTAGATGGATATCACCTGAGTGAATTCCCATATGACACTTCTATTTGAAAAAGATGGTTGATCCCCCGGTTTACCGGGGGTGCCAGTTTATTTATTAATCATAATATATACAGGATACATGAAGCGGAGCCCATGGCTCAAGTGTAGTAAGGCCACAGAAGAGCGATGTTCCACGGCCGCTTCGTCTCTTCCTCTGCTGTACGTGAGGCTTTATGCTCTCGAACTTCAATCAGGTAGTATGAACTGTTGTGTAGGTTCTTGCTGACCACAAAGGGTCCTTCCCAAGGTGGGGATAACTTGTGCATATATGTCTTGTCTTGGATGAGCCGGAGCACCAGATCCCCCTCCTGGAACGTCCTGGTCTTAACCCGGCGGCTGTGATATCGGCGCAGGTCTTGTTGATAAATTGCTGATCGCGCTGCTGCTGTGTCTCGTTCCTCATCCAGCCGGTCTAAGCTGTCTTGTCTCGCTTTCTCATTGGCCGCTTCAACATAGGCTGTCACCCATGGTGAGTCGTGTCGGATGTCACTAGGGAGAACTCCTTCAGCACCATATACCATGAAGAAAGGCGTATAACCCGTAGACCTGTTAGGTGTAGTGTTGATACTCTAGAGGACAGAAGGTAACTCCTCAACGCAACAACCTGGTGTTCTTTGAAAGGAGTCATAAGCCTGGGCTTGATGCCTCGCAAGATCTCTTGGTTGGCCCTTTCAGCTTGACCATTGGATTGAGGGTGAGCTACTGAAGTGTCAGGACCCCGATCCTAAGTCACACCGATCTAGCTGTAACACGTCATATCACTTTGCGGCCTCACGCACGGTAACCCCACGGGTGCCACCTTACCTGGCCCGGGACCGTTTGCGCATTTTGGCACACTTATAAGACAGTGTCGCTAGCATTCATATGACAGAGAACCCGGGCCGACATGGCTAGTTATAAACCAAAAGTGGCACTAAATTACAGAGACAGGCATCCATGACCCAGCAACGAACGTGTCGGTCATCAACGTATGAACCCAAGTCGTAGCAAGCTACATGGACTTAAAGGAACAACACGTGACATTTCCCCTAAGGGAGAGACACAGGAACGAAGAAGGACACATGCCGGCCAGCCTACGTGTTCTGGGCAGTAGCAAGCTACCAAGGCTCACTGGAGACACTAGGAGGCATTTCCCTATAAGATAGGCTACCAAAGGAAAACAACTAGGTGTCGGATCCCACGCATACCAAGCATTTCAATCATTCACGCAATATGCTCAATATGTGCAAATACAACATTGCGTCACAACAGAACTCTATGACTCAAAGTACTTTATTTAAAAGGCTCCAAGAGCCATACATAACATATCCATATAGGTAGGGGTCACATGACCCATCACTCAAGTCATACAGTCATACAAGCAAAAGCGGAAGCTACATGTCTGAGTACAGACAACTTAGAAAATAAAACAGGCTTGGTGTAGCCTGACTATCTACAAGGCCCTTCACAAGCTCCAGATCTCCGTCTGGGTGTCAAGCTACTCGTCGACGTCAACGTCTATGTAGAACCCATCAGTAGGGGCAGGGTTCTCCTCTGCAATAGTTATTAAGCAAACATGAGTACAAAGGTACTCAGCAAGAATTACCACAAAACCTATCATACATGCAACATTATCAAGGGGGGGTAGTGGAGTTCATAGCAGAATGCCAGCTTTGACCTTGGCTATCCTATACTACAACTCTCAACAGATTGCAAGATGTTATTACGAACACGAGTCCTCTACTCACCACATCAATACACTACCGAGGATCCTCTTCCGTCATCCTACGGAAGGGCCATCCACGACACTCACGCTTATCTTGAGGCTTTTAGTAGTATCCATCAACTTGTCTATGAACTGTAAGAGCTACCAAGTAGTCCGTACCGCGAACAACGGCTATTCGAATAGATTGATAACCCTGCAGGGGTGTACCTCTTCACACACGCTTTCACCACTTATCGCCGTTTACTCAGCGGAAGCCCAGCGGGGGTATCGGCCACGACCTGACTAACTACTCAAGTCTCTCGTCCAGGTTTATCGCCTATTTGGGTTCCATCCGTGGGGAGATCCGGTCGGGGTGTCGCTCACGGCCCCAAACGATGTGTACAGGGTTCCCGAGTCACCAAACGGGCAACCGGTACACCGTGCCACGTACCTGTCGCATCACAACCCACCCCGAGGGTCAGCGTTGTGCACGACCTCCAGTAAGCTATAAACACCAGAAACTAGTTGCAACTCCTGGACAGATACCAAGGGTAATTAATAAGCCGAGAGGGTCAATTAAGGATCCCAATGTGTGGTAGTAGCTGTAACTTGAACCACACATACAGATCTCGGGTCCTATGGACGATTCCGATGAAACAACCCACCATGTACTCCTACATGGCCTTTCATCGATACCTTTACCAAGCGTATTCAACACTTCCTTCTCTTTATCGGTATGATCATTTCACTCTGATCCATCACCCAGACGAACCAGACCAGACACAACTCTAAGCATAGCAGGCAACGTAAGCAAATAGCATGGTGGATCACACATCACATGGCTCAATCAACTCCTACACATGCTAGTGGGTTTCAACTATTTACTGTGGCAATGACAGGTCATGCAAGGGATAGGGTTCAACTACCGCAGCAAGTAGCAGCTCACACAGAGTAGTTGTTGGGTATTGCTCTTCAACTGGATACGCAGCAGTATCCTCGGGAGCAGGACCTAACACAGAGAATACCGGCGATACAATCATTAACAAACAAATGCGACAATATGATGCATGCTCATGACATGGCAAGATGCATGTGTGTTGGCTAATGCAACTAAAACCAAAAGGGTTTGAACCTATTTGAATCAAAGATTCAAATTGGAGTTCAAACTATTATTTAAATAAGTGCATCATCATGTTTTTGATGTATACAACAAGTTAACTTGTTCAAACATGCACGAAACCAGTGCCATTAGGAAGATTGGATTTTTCTGATCATTTTTCATATATAAATCTTTTCCATTTGAGCTATGATTGATTTTATATGATTTTTAGAAGTTTTGGGTATTTTCTGGAATTTCCTGAATTATTTATAAATCTAAAAATCCCAGAAAAACCTTTACTGCGTCAGCATGACATCATGCTGACATCAGTCAGTCAACAAGGCCAGTCCAAGTCAAACCTGACCAGTGGGACCCACTGGTCAGTGTCACAGCTAATTAACCAAGTTAATTAGAGTTAAACTAAAACTAATTAGCTGTCAGTGGGGCCTGGGCCCACGGGTCAGTGACTAAACTAATTAACTAATTAAATTAACAGAAACTTAATTAAACTAACTAATTAGCCAAAGGTGGCCCACACGTCAGTGACCCAGGGGTAGTCAACCCCCTGGTCAAACAGGTCAAACCCGTCGGCGACGTGACGCCGGCGAGGCCAAGTGCGGCGGCGTGCTTCGGAAATCGTCTACGGGGCACGGCTCGAGCTGCGGCTAGGCGCGTTGGAAAGCTCTTGTCATGGCGCGTCGAATGGTGGTGGTCGCCGGACCTGGGGTGGCCAGAGACGACGGCAACAAGCTCGACGGCAGCGCCCGGCGTCGGGCGTGTGTGGAGATGCGGCTGCAGGGGCCTAGGCGATGCGTGCGTAGCACCTTTCGCATTTACGCACTGCGGTGAGTGTGATGGACGGGTGCCAGTGACCAAATGGTCACCGGAGCATCACCGGCGGCGAGCACGGCGGCGGTGCGTGCAGGTGATCTTCGTGCGGTGCGTTACAGGGCAGAAGAGAGCCAACGGAGAGGGGGAGGACGAAGCTGGGCTCACAGGGGTTGCAGCAGGAGCTGGAGCGAGCTCGGGGGTGGTCGGAGCTGTGCGGGACGGCGAGGGGGATCTCCGCGGCCGGAGTTGGGGAAGAAGAGGTTGGGGGCGTCTCCAGGGCGGGCGAGCGCTCGGGGCTCGGCCTGTTCGAAGCAGTCGAGGACGGCGGAGACGACGGACACCAAGGCGGGGCTCAGGGACGATGGTGGGCGCGGCTTTTACGATGGTGCGAGCACGACGGCGTCGGCCATGGCTCGGGGAGAGCGAGGGAGAGGAGCTGGGGAGAGGGGGAGGTGTCTGCGAGGTCGGGGGCGACGTGTACGACCGGTCCATGCTTCCAGGGCGGCAAGGGAAGGAAGCTGGGCGGCGGGCAGCTGCGTGGCGCGCGGTGCGGTCGCCGTCGAGCACCTGCCTGCCTGCTTGGCCGAGCCAAGCAGCTCGCTGGAGCGGCAGCTGGGCTGGGCCGGCAGGTGGGCCGGGTGGGGCGCCATGTAAGCTTCTTCTCTCTCTTTTTTCCTATTTTCTTTTTTGTTTCATTTCTTTTGCAGCTTTGTTCAATTAATAAAAATGCCAAAACATTTTTATAACTCATGAAACTTGTCATGCCCACTGTATATAATATGAACAGTAGGAAACATTATAGTTCATGATTATTTGAGCATTTAAAATATTTTAAAGTATTTAAATGCCCAAATACAAATACCATATGATTTAATCCAAAGCCCTTGAGTGTCCTAGAAAATTGTGCACCACTTTTGGCAGAGGTTTAAGACCAAGGCAGAAATGATGAACATTTTTGAAGGGCATTTTGGGTACATTGGAAAATATTTTAGCAAACCCTAGTTGTTAGGAGAGGGGTGCTGGGGTTTCTGTTATTCCCATTTCAAATTTCTTTGAGAAGTAAACATGATGCACACACCAACTAACCCTAATGCAAGTGCTAACTAGGGATGTGACAACTCACCCCCACTTAAAAGAATCGCGTCCCGAGATTCGGGTTCCTCCGGAAAGAGGGTGGGGTACTCAAGTCGAAGACGATCCTCCCTTTCCCAAGTAGCTTCACCCTCGGAATGATGTGACCATTCAACCTTGAGAAATTTGATATTGTGGCGTCGAGTGGTGCGCTCGGTTTGATCAAGAATACGAACAGGGTATTCTCGATATGTGAGATTGTCCTGGAGATCAAGCGTTTCGTGGTCCACTCCGCGGATAGGATCCGAGAAGCAACGCCTGAGTTGAGAAACGTGGAACACGTCATGAACTCTGGAGAGGTGCGGAGGTAGTTCCAGTTGGTAGGCAACTTCTCCTCGTTTGGCAAGAATGCGAAAAGGACCGATATAACGAGGGGCCAATTTGCCTTTGATACCGAAGCGATGGGTTCCCTTAAGAGGAGTAACCCGAAGGTAAGCCTTATCGCCGACTTCAAAAGTCACAGCCTTATGAGGACTATCATATTGGCTCTTTTGGCGAGACTGGGCTGTTTTCAATCTCTCACGAACGATGCGAACTTGTTCCTCTACTTCCTAGATCATATCCGGGCCAAAGAATTGTCTTTCCCCGGTCTCTGACCAGTTAAGAGGTGTTCGACACCTTCGTCCATATAGAACTTCGAAGGGAGCCTTGCCCAAGCTGGCTTGATAACTATTGTTATAAGCAAATTCGGCAAATGGAAGACATTTTTCCCATTCCATACCGAAAGAAATGACAGAGGCTCGAAGCATGTCTTCCAGAATTTGATTGACTCGTTCCAATTGACCACTTGACTGGGGATGGAAAGCGGTACTGAAAGAGAGATGAGTTCCCATAGCATTCTGGAAACTTTCCCAAAATCGTGATGTGAAAAGACTTCCACGGTCTGAATTAATCTCCAACGGTACACCATGAAGTGATACTATCCGAGAGACATACAAATCTGCTAGCTGGCTAGCGGTAATACTCTCGCGAACAGGCAGGAAATGAACTACTTTAGAAAGACGGTCGATAACGACGAAGATAGCATTATTCCCTTTCCTGGACCTGGGAAACCCGGTAATGAAGTACATACCGACTTTGTCCCATTTCCATTCAGGAATAGCTAAAGGTTGAAGGGTGCCAGCAGGCCGTTGATGCTCTGCTTTGACTCGACGGCAAACGTCGCAGTTAGCAATGAATTGAGCGATTTCTCTTTTCATCCTAGTCCACCAGAATCTCTGACGTAGGTCCTGATACATTTTGGTACTACCGGGATGAATCGTGAGAGGAGATTCATGAGCCTCCTTAAGAATCATCTGTCGTAGTTGTGGTTTCTTGGGTACCACCAAGCGGTTCTCGAAGTACACTACACCTCGATCATCCATAGAGAAACTTCTAGCAACTCCACTAGCAATGTTCTCCTTGATCCGAGATATGCCTTTATCATACCGCTGGGCAACTATGATTTGATCCATAAGGGTAGGTTTTGCCACCAAGGTGGAAAGGAATCCTCGAGGAACAATGTGAAGGTTAAGCTTACGAAATTCCTCGGTGAGAAGTGGTTGACTTTGTTGTAACATTAAGTTGTTACAATATGACTTACGACTTAGTGCATCAGCCATGACATTGGCCTTTCCAGGGGTGTAGGTGATTCCTAAGTCGTAGTCTGTGAGCAACTCAACCCAACGTCTTTGCCTGAGATTTAGATCCGGTTGGGTGAATATATACTTCAAACTTTGATGATCAGTGAAGATTTCACAGCGATTACCAAGGAGGTAATGTCGCCATGTTTTGAGTGCATGGACTACAGCTGCAAGCTCTAGATCATGAGTAGGGTAGTTATCCTCGTGTGGAAGCAACTGTCGAGATGCGTATGCAATCACTTGACGATCTTGCATGAGAATGCAACCTAGTCCTTGTCGCGAGGCGTCGCAGTAGATTATAAAATCCTTGGAAAAATCTGGTGGTACCAGTACAGGTGCAGATGTCAGTCGTCTTTTCAGTTCCTGAAAACTGGACTCGCACTGTGGGGTCCACTCAAACTTTTTATCTTTCTTGAGGAGTTCGGTTAGAGGTTTAGCAACCTTGGAGAAATTCTCGACGAAGCGTCGGCAATAGCTCGCTAAGCCAAGAAAACTCCTAACTTGCTTGACCGATTCAGGAGGAGTCCAATCAAGGACGGCTTGAACTCGCTCGGGATTGACAGCAATACCCTTGCCAGAGATCACATGACCTAGATAGGTTACTTCTGGCAAGCAAAATTCACATTTAGAGAATTTGGCATAAAGGCGGTGCTCTCGAAGTTTCGTCAATACCAGCCTTAAATGCTCGGCATGATCTTCCTTGTTCTTGGAATAGATGAGTATATCATCGAGGTATACCACGACGAATTTATCCAAATACTCCATGAATATAGAATTCATTAATCGAGAAAAGGTAGCTGGGGCATTGGTTAACCCAAAAGACATAACGGTGTACTCATATTGGCCATAACGAGTAACAAAAGCCGTTTTAGGAATGTCCCCGTTCTTGATTTTGATTTGATGGTAGCCCAACCTCAAATCCATCTTAGAGAAGACTGAGGATCCAGCGAGCTGATCATACAGGTCGTTGATCCTAGGGAGCGGATACTTATTCTTTATGGTGACCAGATTGACAGGTCGGTAATCTACAACCATCCGCTCCGTTCCATCCTTCTTCTTGACGAAGAGGACGGGGCAAGCCCAAGGGGAAGAACTAGGACGGATGAAACCTTTTTATAAGGATTCATCGAGTTGTTTCTTTAGCTCAGCTAATTCTAGTGGTGCCATCTTATAAGGTCTCCTAGAGATTGGGACAGTTCCAGGGATAAGATCTATCACGAACTCGACATCTCTGTCAGGTGGAATTCCTGGCAGTTCTTCTGGAAAAACATCCGGGAAGTCACGGACTACCGGGATATCTTCGAGTTCTGGTAGAGGGCTGGCATTAAGAGAGTAGAGCTGATGCTCAGCCATTCGAGTCAAGACATTGACTATCTTGCCGGATGGATGTGTAAGTTGAACGGTCCTAGTAAAGCAATCAATCTTGGCGTAATGAGTTGTCATCCAATCCATACCCAAAATGATGTTTATGTCCGAGGACTTGAGAGCGATTAAAGATGCAAGGAAAACAAGTCTATCGACAAGGATTTCATTTCCATGGCTTACCCTAGAGGTTTGCCACTTTGAACCAGGAGTTTGAATAACCATGGAAGTAGGCATGTCACAAAAAGTCATGTTGTGCAATCGAGCATAGCTCTCAGATATGAACGAATGGGATGCTCCAGTATCGAAAAGAACAGATGCCGGATGGCAGTTGACGAGAAGCGTACCAAGGACGACGTTAGGATCCTCATAAGCTTCCTCGGCAAGGACATAGTTGACATGACCACGTGCAGTCGGGATTGGCTTGACATAATTCACCTTGTCGGTTGGCTTACCACGGCCAACGGTTTTTCCTGGCTGGTTCTGGGGACAATCACGCATGTAGTGTCCCGGTTCTCCACACTTGAAGCATGTCACAGTGGTGGTGCGTGGAGCAAAGTTGGAAGGTGGTCCTCCATAGGTCTTAGCAGGTGCAAACTGTTGAGTTGGGCGAGGCGCCTCATGGTGTGTACTTGGGTGGCAGAGCAGTGTTAGGAACCCACACACAGCGCTTGTGAGAGCCAGAGCCGGATGAGGAACCAAAGTCTCGAGTATGCTTGCGGGTGGCCTCGAAGTCGGTCTGGCCTGTTTCAGCACTGATAGCCTTATTTACCAACTTCTGGAAGGAAGTGCACTCGTGCAGACGTGGATCTCGGCGGAGTTCAGGGCTGAGTCCCTTACGGAACCTCGCCTGCTTCTTGGCATCGGTGGATACTTCTTCAGGTGCATAGCGTGCCAGGTTACCAAACTCGCGACTATAGCCATCCACAGTTAAACGGCCCTGGGTGAAATTGCAGAATTCCTCCCGCTTGCGATCCATGAGACCTTCTGGAATGTGATGTTCATGGAATGCCTCACTGAACTCAACCCAGGTAGTGACTTGGCCAGCAGGACGCATAGCTTCAAAGTTTTCCCACCAAAGACTGGCAGGGCCCTCAAGATGGTAGGCGGCGTAGATAACCTTGTCAGCTTCGGCCACACGGGCAGAGTGTAGCTTGTGGGTGATACTACGTAGCCGGTCATCAGCATCCAGAGGTTCAGTGGAGTGATGGAACTTCGGCGGACACATCTTGATAAAATCGTGGATTGACACCACGTCATTCCTCTGACGGAACCCAGTGTTCTGCTCTATGCGTTCCAGCAGACGGTTGGTCTCTCTCTTGTTCCGTTCTGCTTCAAGCATGACTTCCGCCAAGGAGGGTGGCTGGGGCAGATTCCCATCTCTAGCCCCACTAGCCTCACCCTGCTCCTGAGCAGCAGGAGTGCTGCGAGTGTTGACCATCCTAGGAAAATAAAACAACGGTTTAGACAAGGATGGCAAAATTTTGACATAGAAGTGCAGAATGTAATGGATGACCCGGAATGCAAGGATGTTCATCCGTACGACATGGTAATATAGAAACTGCTATATATACACCAGTGGTCATACACACCATACAAAGTTTAGTACAAGCCAAGGCTAAAGTACAACTGCGGTGAAAGACGATACATCCCATCAGAGGCATTCCAAGCTCCTATACATTATTTAACTACACCTCCGGAACTCAGTACACACTAAGTCATATTCCACAAGACGCGTAGGACTGTGGAAATACAACTACTACAATACTACTATGACTACGGCCTAGCTCAGACATTCGCGTAGTAATCCTCGTAAAGATTACCACCATAGCCTGGAAGTGGAACAGATGGATCTTGGAACTCGCGAGCACTCGAAGGTTGTGGACCATAGGGACATGGATGTGGTCTCGGTCCCGATGCTGGTGGTAACCGACGCCCACGTGGAGGCGTAATACCCCCAACGTCACGCCAATCCATGCGATCAGGCAGACGAGTCCGCACGGGGTACAAATCCCGCATGTCCAGATATCCGGCGTGCACAGCAGGTGCAAGCCGTGTCAAAGTAGTCAAGTGGGCGGCTCGGGTGTTATATAGCTCCATTCGGAGGGCACGGACCTCACGGTCCCTATCCTCCAACATCTGAACAGTAGTCTGAAGCAGTGGCTCTTCATGAGCAGCATCAGTATACAGACCAGTGTAGTAGCCTTCCTCTCTGGGAAGCGAAGCTGGCATGTAACAGAACTCAGTGTTCAGCAACAGGGCATGCCTAGCACGGAGAATGGTCATCATCGAATAAGCGGCATCCTGCACTGCCATCTCGATGGTAACCCCGAGTCCATAAGACCAATGGATGGGGTCATTAGCTCCAGAATATGAGGGGTATATCCGGACTGTGCAGAAATACTGACTCTGATTGAAATCCCGGTACTGTTCCTCCACGGTGTATTCAGGATACCAGCGATAACCGGTCTAGGTCAGCACACGGACTAGCAAGGCCGTGTGACCGGGCACATTAATGCACCGAGTCAAACGAACCACTTGGTGAGGGATGCGGCCAGACATCTGAAACACGATAGAATGCAAAGGCATTAGTGTTTCTGGACGAAATCGGGCAGCATAACAACTGTAAATGCTCAAACAGAGATTTGAGACATCGTACAAATGATAGCATAGCCACTCAACAATCCATATCAAGGTTCCGGTCCAACAATTATCATACTAAAAGGATAGAAACTGAACTGAGGCTTGAAACCAACAATCCTAAGAGTCTACGGATTAGTAACACGTGAACCTAGTAAGGATAAGAGGCCTAGTCCTAAATCCCCGTAGAAAGAATAGACTGACTCAGATCAGAAGGGCATAAGGTAAGGAGTAAAAAGAGCCTTACGTTCCCTTCCACAATCAATTCCCCTACATATAACTAAGAATTTTTCTAGACTCAACATCGACCAGTTTGGCTTGAGAAACCTACAGGCAGTCCAGCTCTGATGCCAACGCTGTTAGGACCCCGATCCTAAGTCACACCGATCTAGCTGTAACACGTCATATCACTTTGCGGCCTCACGCACGGTAACCCCACGGGTGCCACCTTACCTGGCCCAGGTCCGTTTGCGCATTTTGGCACACGTATATGACAGTGTCGCTAGCATCCATATGACAGAGAACCCGGGCCGACATGGCTAGTTATAAACCAAAAGTGACACTAAATTACAGAGACAGGCATCCATGACCCAGCAACGAACGTGTCGGTCATCAACGTATGAACCCAAGTCGTAGCAAGCTACATGGACTTAAAGGAACAACGCGTGACATTTCCCCTAAGGGACAGACACAGGAACGAAGAAGGACACATGCCGGCCAGCCTACGTGTTCCGGGCAGTAGCAAGCTACCAAGGCTCATTGGAGACACTAGGAGGCATTTCCCTGTAAGATATGCTACCAAAGGAAAACAACTAGGTGTCGGATCCCACACATACCAAGCATTTCAATCATTCACGCAATATGCTCAATATGTGCAAATACAACATTGCATCACAACAGAACTCTATGACTCAAAGTACTTTATTTAAAAGGC
Organism: Secale cereale; assembly: GCA_902687465.1. Classification (NCBI taxonomy): domain Eukaryota; kingdom Viridiplantae; phylum Streptophyta; class Magnoliopsida; order Poales; family Poaceae; genus Secale; species Secale cereale. The sequence goes on along the minus strand of LR738711.1, from coordinate 316,778,219 downwards.
TCCAAGAGCCATACATAACATATCCATACAGGTATGGGTCACATGACCCATCACTCAAGTCATACAGTCATACAAGCACAAGCGGAAGCTACATGTCTGAGTACAGACAACTTAGAAAATAAAACATGCTTGGTGTAGCCTGACTATCTACAAGGCCCTTCACAAGCTCCAGATCTCCGTCTGGGTGTCAAGCTACTCGTCGACGTCAACGTCTATTTAGAACCCATCAGCAGGGGCAGGGTTCTCCTCTGCAACAGTTATTAAGCAAACATGAGTACAAAGGTACTCAGCAAGTCTTACCACAGAACCTATCATACATGCAACATTATGAAGGGGGGGTAGTGGAGTTCATAGCAGAATGCCAGCTTTGACCTTGGCTATCCTATACTACAACTATCAACAGATTGCAAGATGTTATTACGAACACGAGTCCTCTACTCACCACATCAATACACTACCGAGGATCCTCTTCCGTCATCCTACGGAAGGGCCATCCACGGCACTCATGCTTATCTTGAGGCTTTTAGTAGTATCCATCAACTTGTCTATGAACTGTAAGAGCAACCAAGTAGTCCGTACCGCGAAGAACGGCTATTCGAATAGATTGATAACCCTGCAGGGGTGTACCTCTTCACACACGCTTTCACCACTTATCGCCGTTTACTCGGCGTGTACTGGGCAACCATCAAGCGGAAGCCCAGCGGGGGTGTCGGCCACGACCTGACTAACTACTCAAGTCTCTCGTCCAGGTTTATCGCCTATTTGGGTTCCATCCGTGGGGAGATCCGGCCGGGGTGTCGCTCACGGCCCCAAACGATGTGTACAGGGTTCCCTAGTCACCAAACGGGCAACCGGTACACCGTGCCACGTACCTGACGCATCACAACCCACCCCGAGGGTCAGCGTTGTGCACGACCTCCAGTAAGCTATAAACACCAGAAACTAGTTGTAACTCCTGGACAGATACCAAGGGTAATTAATAAGCCGAGAGGGTCAATTAAGGATCCCAATGTGTGGTAGTAGCTGTAACTTGAACCACACATACAGATCTCGGGTCCTATGGACGATTCCAATGAAACAACCCACCATGTACTCCTACATGGCCTTTCATCGATACCTTTACCAAGCGTATTCCACACTTCCTTCTCTTTATCGTTATGATCATTTCACTCTGATCCATCACCCAGATGAACCAGACCAGACACAACTCTAAGCATAGCAGGCAACGTAAGCAAATAGCATGGTGGATCACACATCACATGGCTCAATCAACTCCTACACATGCTAGTGGGTTTCAACTATTTACTGTGGCAATGACAGGTCATGCAAGGGATAGGGTTCAACTACCGCAGCAAGTAGCAGTTCACACGCTGTTGCCTTAATTCAGTAAAAGAGAGCAGGTGCGAGAAGATTGGGTTTGTATCGGGATGATCAATGATTGCTTTCCTGACAAAGTAGTTGTTGGGTACTGCTCTTCAACTGGATACGCAGCAGTATCCTCGGGAGCAGGACCTAACACAGAGAATACCGGCGATGCAATCATTAACAAACAAATGCGACAATATGATGCACGCTCATGACATGGCAAGATGCATGTGTGTTGGCTAATGCAACTAAAACCAGAAGGGTTTGAACCTATTTGAATCAAAGATTCAAATTGGAGTTCAAACTATTATTTAAATAAGTGCATTATCATGTTTTTGATGTATACAGCAAGTTAACTTGTTCAAACATGCATGAAACCTGTGCCATTAGAAAGATTGGATTTTTCTGATCATTTTTCATATATAAATCTTTTCCATCTGAGCTATGGTTGATTTTATATGATTTTTAGAAGTTTTGGGTATTTTCTAGAATTTCCTGAATTATTTATAAATCTAAAAATCCCAGAAAAACCTTTACTACGTCAGCATGACATCATGCTGACGTCAGTCAGTCAACAGGGCCAGTCCAAGTCAAACCTGACCAGTGGGACCCACTGGTCAGTGTCACAGCTAATTAACTAAATTAATTAGAGTTAAACTAAAACTAATTAGCTGTCAGTGGGGCCTGGGCCCACGGGTCAGTGACTAAACTAATTAACTAATTAAATTAACAGAAACTTAATTAAACTAACTAATTAGCCAAAGGTGGCCCACACATCAGTTACCCAAGGGTAGTCAACCCCCTGGTCAAACAGGTCAAACCCGCCGGCGACGTGACGCCGGCGAGGCCAAGTGCGGCGGCGTGCTTCGGAAATCGTCTACGGGGCACGGATCGAGCTGCGGCTAGGCGCGTTGGAAAGCTCTTGTCATGGCGCGTCGAATGGTGGTGGTCGCCGGACCTGGGGTGGCCGGAGACGACGGCAACAAGCTCGACGGCGGCGACAGGCGTCGGGCATGTGTGGAGATGCGGCTGCAGGGGCCTAGGCGATGCGTGCGTAGCACCTTTCGCATCTACGCACTGCGGTGCGTGTGATGGACGGGTGCAAGTGACCAAATGGTCACCGGAGCATCACCGGCGGCGAGCACGGCGGCGGTGCGTGCAGGTGAGCTTCGTGCGGTGCGTTCCAGGGCAGAAGAGAGCCAACGAAGAGGGGGAGGACGAAGCTGGGCTCACAGGGGTTGCAGCAGGCGCCGGAGCGAGCTCGGGGGTGGTCGGAGCTGTGCGGGACGGCGAGGGGGATCTCCGCGGCCGGAGTTGGGGAAGAAGAGGTTGGGGGCGTCTCCAGGGCGGGCGAGCGCTCGGGGCTCGGCCTGTTCGAAGCAGTCGAGGACGGCGGAGACGACGGACACCAAGGCGGGGCTCAGGGACGACGGTGGGCGCGGCTTCTACGACGGTGCGAGCACGACGGCATCGGCCATGGCGCTGGGAGAGCGAGGGAGAGGAGCTGGGGAGAGGGGGAGGTGTCTGCGAGGTCGGGGGCGACGTGTACGACCGGTCCAGGCTTCCAGGGCGGCGAGGGGAGGAAGCTGGGCGGCGGGCAGCTGCGTGGCGCGCGGTGCGGTCGCCGTCGAGCACCTGCCTGCCTGCCTGGCCAAGCCAAGCAGTTCGCTGGAGCGGCAGCTGGGCTGGGCCGGCTGGTGGGCCGGGTGGGGCGCCAGGTGAGCTTCTTCTCTCTCTTTTTTCCTATTTTCTTTTCTGTTTCATTTCTTTTGCAGCTTTGTTCAATTAATAAAAATGCCAAAACATTTTTATAACTCATGAAACTTGTCATGCCCACTGTATATAATATGAACAGTAGGAAACATTATAGTTCATGATTATTTGAGCATTTAAAATATTTTAAAGTATTTAAATGCCCAAATACAAATACCATATGATTTAATCCAAAGCCCTTGAGTGTCCTAGAAAAATGTGCACCACTTTTGGCAGAGGTTTAAGACCAAGGCAGAAATGATGAACATTTTTTAAGGGCATTTTGGGTACATTGGAAAATATTTTAGCAAACCCTAGTTGTTAGGAGAGGGGTGCTGGGGTTTCTGTTATTCCCATTTCAAATTTCTTTGATAAGTAAACATGATGCACACACCAACTAACCCTAATGCAAGTGCTAACTAGGGATGTGACATGAAGACACATCCAGGCGAATATGTTCCCTTTGGCAAAACTCTTCCATCTCTCCTTTAGATAGGTTGGTGCCATTATCAGTAATGATGCTGTGTGGAAAGCCAAACCGGAAAATTACCTTTTTGATGAATTTAACCGCTGTTGCCGCATCACACTTACTGACAGACTCTGCCTCAATCCACTTCGTAAACTTGTCCACTGCTACCAATAGGTGGGTTTTCTGGTCTTGGGATCGTTTTAAAGGCCCAACCATATCAAGCCCCCAATTTGCAAATGGCCAAGTAATTGGAATCATCTGTAGCTCCTGCGCGGAACAAGAGCGCGCCGTGAAAATTTCTGACAAGCATCGCATCTCCGGACTAGATCCTCCGCATCAGCATGGGCCATTAACCAGTAGAACCCATGACGAAAAGCCTTAGCTACTAATGTCTTTGAGTCGGCGTGATGACCACAATCTCCTTCGTGTATCTCTCGAAGAATATCACAGCCTTCTTCCGATGATACACAGCGCTGAAATGCCCCAGAAACACTGCGGTGATGAAGCTCTCCGTTGACGATGGTCATAGATTTGGATCGCCTAATTATCTGCCTAGCCTCAACCTCATCATCTGGCAACTCTCCTCGGCTCAGGTACGCCAAGTAAGGCCGTGTCCAATCCGGAATAACGTGAAGAGCTGCAACTAGCTGTGTTTCCGGATCAGGAACAGCCAAATCCTCCTCCGATGGTACCTGTACCGATGGACTGTGCAATTCATCCAAGAAGGTGTTTGGTGGAACCGGTTTACGCTGAGAGCCCAACCGGCTTAACGCATTGGCCGCTTCATTTTTCCGCTGGTCTATGTGATCCACCTGATATCCTTTGAAGTATCTTCCAACCGCTTCAACTTCTCGCCTGTAAGCTGCCATGAGCGGATCTTTCGAGTCCCACTTGCTAGACACCTGTTGTGCCACTAGATCCGAATCACCAAAGCACTTGACCCGGCTCAAGTTCATCTCCTTAGCCATCCGTAGGCCGTGAAGGAGGGCTTCATACTCAGCAGCATTGTTAGTGCAAGGGAACATTAGTCGGAGGACATAGCAAAACTTGTCTCCTCGTGGGGAAGTTAAAACCACTCCAGCCCCCGAGCTTTCTAATTGCCTTGAGCCATCAAAGTGGATAGTCCAGTATGTATGATCCGACTTTTCCTCTGGTGCTTGCAATTCTGTCCAGTCATTGATGAAATCTACCAGTGCTTGGGATTTATAGCAGTACGGGGTACATACTTCAATCCATGTGGGCTAAGCTCAATGGCCCACTTTACCACTCTGCTAGTGGCTTCTCTGTTCTGGATTATATCCCCCAATGGAGCTGAGCTGACAATAGTGATTGGGTGGCCCTGGAAATAGTGCTTCAGCTTTCGGTTTGCCATGAACACGCCGTATACCAGCTTCTGCCAGTGTTGATACCTTTGCTTTGACTCAATGAGAATCTCATTGATGTAGTAAACCGGGCGCTGAACCTGATATTCCTTGCCTGCTTCCTTTCGTTCCACCACAATTGCCACGCTAACTGCACGGGCATTGGCGGCCACGTATAACAGCAGGGGCTCGTTGTCAACAGGGGCAGCAAGAACTGGCGGTTCTGCTAATTGCCGCTTCAAATCCTCGAACGCAGCGTTTGCAGCATCGCTCCATATAAACCGATCTGTCTTTTACAGCATCTGATAAAGCGGAATTGCCTTCTCTCCCAAATGGCTGATGAATCGTCCCAATGCTGTAATCCGGCCTGCTATGCGCTGGACATCATTGATACAAGCCGGTTTAGTCAAGGATGTTATCTCCTTGATCTTTTCCGGACTAGCCTCTATTCCTCTGTTTGATACTAAGAATCCAAGGAGCTTGCCTGCCGGAACACCAAAAACGCACTTCTCCAGATTAAGCATCATCTTATAAACCCGGAGGTTGTCAAAGGTTTCCTTTAGGTCCTCTATCAGCGTCTCCTCCTTCCTTGACTTTACTACAATGTCATCAACATAGGCATGGACATTTTTTCCAATCTGCCCTTTGATACAGTTTTGCACGCAACGCTGGTAAGTTGCTTGGGCACTCTTGAGCCCAAAGGGCATAGACACATAGCAGAAGGCTCCAAAGGGAGTTATGAAAGCTGTCTTCTCCTGGTCCTTAACTGCCATCTTGATTTGATGATACCCTGAATATGAATCGAAAAAACTTAGCTGCTCACATCCTGCCGTAGCATCAATAATCTGATCAATACGGGGGAGAGCAAAAGGATCAGTTGGACAAGCCTTGTTTAAGTCTGTGTAATCAACACACATCCTCCAAGTGCCATTTTTCTTTAGAACCAGCACCGGATTAGCCAGCCACTCTGGATGAAACACCTCAACTATGAATCCGGCGGCCAAAAGCCTGGCCACTTCTTCACCTATAGCCTTGCGCCTCTCCTCATTGAAGCGGCGCAAATACTGTTTGACCTGTTTAAACTTCGGATCAATATTAAGACTGTGCTCAGCGAGTTCCCTCGATATACCTGGCATGTCAGAAGGTTTCCATGCAAAGATATCCTGATTCTCATGGATGAACTCGATGAGCGCGCCTTCCTATTTGGGGTCTAGGTTAGCGCTGATGGTGAACTGCTTGGATGAATCGCCTGGAACAAAGTCAACTTGCTTGGTCTCCTGTGTTGATTTAAACTTCAATGTTGGATCGTGCTCTATAGTTGGCTTTTTTAATGGGGACATATCTGCCGGATCAACGTTGTTGTAGAACTTCAACTCCTCCGTAGCACACACTGCCTCTGCATAGGCTGCGTCTCCTGCCTCGCATTCCAATGCGATGTTGCGACTTCCGTGAACCGTGATGGTTCCCTTGTGACCCGACATCTTGAGCTGTAGATAAGAATAGCACGGTCTAGCCATGAACTTGGCGTAAACCGGTCTCCCAAACAGAGCATGATATGGGCTCCTGATCTTTACGACCTCAAAAGTCACTGTCTCTGACCTAGAATCCTGCTCATCCCCAAAGGTGACTTCCAGATCAATTTTCCCCACTGGGTAAGCCGATTTACCTGGCACCACTCCATGGAATACTGTGTTGGACTGTCTCAACTTCTTATCTGTCAATCCCATACGCCGGAAAGTCTCATAGTATAAGATGCTGATAATGCTTCCGCCGTCCATGAGTACCTTTGTGAATTTGTAGCCACCCACCTATGGTGCCACCACTAGGGCTAACTGGCCCTGATTATCAACTCGTGGCGGGTGATCTTCTCTGCTCCACACAATAGGTTGTTCTGACCAACGTAGAAAACGTGGCGTCACCGGTTCAACTGCGTGTACTGCTCGTTTCAGAACCTTTTGATCTCGTTTGCACAAACTTGTGGTGAAAACATGATACTGTCCACTGCTTAGCTCCTTCGGATTACTCTGATATCCGGATTGCTGCTGCTGTTAATGCTGCTGATTGCCTTGGTTATTGTAACCACCCTGACCATGCTGCTGGTTCTGTTAATGCTGACCGTTGTTGTTGTTGTTGGGATAGTTATTGTCACCGCCGTGATATCCTGATCCGGAACCGTTACCCTGGTAACCCGGACCCTGAAAACCGGAACTCGAGCCGCCTCCGAGGCGTCCGTGGTTATACCTAGCTTGTCTCATGGCCTCTACCATAATCCGGCAGTCCCTCCATGAATGTTTAGACGGGTTTCCCTCTGTGCTGTGTTTAGGGCAAGGCGCGTTTAACTGCTGCTCTGGATTGAGGAATTGCCCTTCACCACGAGGAGGTGATTTCCCTTTGTGGCGCTGCCCGTTTCCTGAACATTCGTATTGGCCACAAAATCAGAACCACCCTCTGCTTTTCGCTTACCGTTGTAACACGTTCCTACCGGATTAGCTTGCACTGGTTTACCCGCCTTGTTCACCTTTCCGGACTTGTCTCCGTCTGCCTCTGAGTACTTGGTGTTATCAGAATCCCCATATTTCACCAGAGAGCTCATGAGCGTGCCCATGTCATTGCAATCGCGTTTGAGCCGTCCTAACTTCAGTTTCAGAGACTCAAACCGGCAATTGTTTTCCAATGTTACTATCGTCGTACTAGGGTTGATACTATTGGAAGAGTGCATGATTTCTGATACGCGCCGCACCCAGCTGCTCGTGGGTTCTTGCTCTCCTTGAACACATGCTGCTAAGTCTACCACCGACATTGGCTGTTTGCACGTGTCTTTGAAATTTTTTATAAACTGGCGACGCAACTCACCCCATGATCCGATGGAGTTAGGTGGTAGGCCCTTTAACCATGTCCGGGCTGTACCCTAAAGTATCATGGTAAAGTACTTGGCACATGCTGCTTCATCCACATCAAGCATCTCCACAGCCATCTCATAACTTTCAACCCACGCCTTGAGAGCCAGATCCGCTGTGTAGGTGGGTACCTTGCGTGAGCCTTTGAAGTCCTTGGGCAATTTCACGCTTCGTAAAGCGGGGATGAGACACTATACTCCAAAGGAACTTGTCGTGGCCCCCGTTTCTGCTGTGGCTGTGTGAACCGGCGTCGCTTGACGGGTGTCCTCACGGGCAGCATGCCTAGCCCGGTTTACTGCCTCTTGGGTGTGTGCTTCTGCTCCCGCCGGATTATCCTGCCTGTGCCGGTGACATCTCCGCTCGCTGCTAGACACGGCCGGTTCATCCCAGTGCCTAGAGTAACTCTGGCTTGGGCGGGGGGTTGAATGAATTCTCTCCCTGCTGTACGAGTACGCCTGCTGCTGTGTCAACGCCGTGTCCAGCAATTCCTTAGCCCGGCATGCTTCCATCGCCACACGGGATGCCCCCTCAATGGGTAAAGCGGCCAGTCATGAAGTGGCGGCGACAATGTTGTCCAATGGGTCAGAATAATGGCCAGGAGGGGTGGGGATGTGCGGCGTTGGCACAACTTGGTGGTTTCGCTCTGCGGCTGGCGGCTGAACCGGCTCGCCAGCCCCGGCCCCCCGGTTTACCTCTGCGTAACTGCTGGCTCCCACTCCCGGTGTGCCAAAGAGATTCCTCGCCTGGTAAACCGGCGGTAGACGAGTTTGCTGTCTTCTGTACATTACCTCCTGCGCCGAGGTCTGATCCACCCTGAGCCGGAAATCTTGGGAGTCTAGCTCTGCTTGCCTCATAGCCATCCTGGCTTTCTCTGCGTCCACATCCCGTTTGGCTTGCTCAATTCGGCCCTTCAGCTGAAGGATCTCCGCATCATGTTGCGCCTTGTTGGAAGGGGCCACCGGGAATACTATCACACCCGGACACACCCTCAGATCGGCCGTCCTGCAACAGATACAAAGATTCGGCCTCTCCGGATGAAGATCCATCGTCAGAGTAGACAACTGTTTCGCCACCAGAATCCGATCCGTCCTCGGCTTGGACTCCATGTATCGCTCCAACGAAAACACTTCTTGTGGCGGGCTGAATCCGGGCCGATCTCACACGCTGAGCTGGCTCGACGATGTTGGGGAAGATGTCCCTCTCAGGTCCCGGTTCGCCAATCTTGCCGATGAAAATGTGGTTGCTGCCGAAGGGGACCTGATACCCGTATTCGATTGAATCGGCCTCGGGGCCCCAGCCTGCGTCGTCGATGTAGATCCGGCTGCGGCGACTATTGGTCATCCGGCCAACCGCGTAACCCTTGAGTCCTTCAAAGCTGCCCTTCAAGAACTCGAAACCATCGTGCGATAGCCCCACGGTGGGCGCCAACTATCGTGGAATTAGCACGGCAGATGTCCGGTTTAGAGGACTTAGGTGTGAGGCCATCGCGCGGGTTATCTTGAAGAGGTTAAAAACACACAAAGGACACAGAGGGTTTATACTAGTTCGGCCCCTTCGATGAAGGTAAAATCCTACGTCTAGTTTGGTGTGGTATTGCTTAGGCGTCGATGAACAGGGAGCGAATCGCTAGCCTGTGTTTCGCGCTGTTGTTTCTTGTCCTTGAACCGTCGCCGGGTCGTCCCTTTATATAGGAGGCGACGCCCGGTCCGGTTTACAGAGTCCCGAGGCCGGTTCATAAACGTGTCCGCCTCGGTCTCTACTCTTTCTATCTTACATCCCAAGTTACATGATATGACGGTTTATAAACCGTAGGCTTTACACATGGGCCCTAAGCCTCTATGGGCCGTAACCTCTGGTACATATTCTACTGGGCTTGTGATAATACAACTATGTCAGTGTAATCCGGATCTTCTTGGCCGGTTTATACCTGCTAGTAATATCCCTGACAAGCCATGCGCCGCTATCATAGCCGCATGGTTCACACCCGGAGCCTTGAGGAAGGCGACCTTGTCCTTAGGCACGTTTAGTCCACAAAGGGTACAAACAAGTTGACGCCAAAGTGGGAAGGCCCTTATCGGGTAGTATGTGTCACAAGACCTGGCGTAGTCCGTCTGGAGACCAAAGATGGCATCCCGGTGCAAAACTAATGGAATATTGAGCATCTTCGGAAGTTCGACTCGTAAGGCATGATTGCCGTGCCTTGCTCCGGCAAACTGTTTTGTACAAGTCTAGTCCCTTGGACTTGTAAGTTGTAACCATTTGTACAAAGCCAGGCGCATACCCTGTGCATAGCCAAATAAAAAGTGTTTTCACAAAACTTGCATGCATGACTCCCAATGTTTGTTCAAGTATGATACCATAGTGATTTCACTTTAATATATATGGAAACTAACAAGCTATGAACGGACTTGTGTTTCATTTGCCATATTTTTCTGACAAGAACAGAAGGGTCATCTCATGAAGGATTCCCCGGGAAGGATAGGAGAAGGCCGGCCCGAGCGCTCAAGCACCGACAAACCTCCCCTTGTTAGAAGAAAACAAGAAGAACGACAAAAAGAGATAAGTTAGCCTTATTGCATCATGTCGATCTATGTTATACTCAAGTATGAAGAGCTTGCGTGCAAGGAGACCTTGTCGCGAATATCACTCGCGCTCCTGCCTTTGGCCCGAGCTTACTCGGCAAGGTCAGTTGCAGCTGCATTTGAGAGGAAGACAAGAGACCGGCCCTTCTCTGTGCTCCCAAAACCACTCTTTTGGGCTCATGAAGGTGGCAAGAGATTTACTAGAAAATCCAGAAAGGCTAAAGGCTTGTCTATGGATAAGCCCAAAATACATGCAAGAATATCCGGCAAATATCCTCCCCGAAACTTGTGCGGTCGAACAAGTACAAATCATACGAGTATTAACATAGACTAAGGATTATGTAGACTTGATCCAAGACTTGGCGAGCAACTACATTTTTGGATCTAAAAAGAAAAGTGCCGCGTAATACCTTTCTTGTCCCTCTCCTCCTAGGAGTTATAGAGAGAAGAAAGAAGGGCAAAAGGGTGCCTAGGCAGAAGCCCAGTTTGACCCCATCAAGGCCCGCGGGATGTAGCCTGACAAGATCGGGAGGGCACCTCCCCAGCTAGGAAGAAGAGGCTAAGGGCAGGGAGAGCGCTTAGGAAATGCCTTGGTCACCACCACCAGGGCGAGAAGGATGCGGCTCGATGAAGACACCGGCAGGGACGACAAAGTTGGAATCCACGAGCCTGCCGGGTTCCAGCTGGCGGAAGCGGTGTCATCCAGGCCCACTACTCCCGGAAAATCTCTCTGCTGGGGTCCAGTTATTGATGATAGTGTTGTCGGCACCCCGCTGACCGTGATGGTGTGGCCGGCGCTCAGTTGGAGTCTGAATCATCGCCTTCAACCTTGACAGGTGGGAGCTCACTGTTGTTGTCACACTGATATTGTCCTCCTTGTTGCTGTCACTCGAGGAGGAGCTTTCGTCATCACTCGAGCTACCTTTGCAGCAGCCAAGATGAGCGCCCGAATGCCCATAAGTCTTGACGGAGAGCATGTCGTCGTCCACCAACTTGAAGCGGAGGACGTATGATGTCTACTACACAACTTGTTCTTGTAGACTCTTGTTGGGCCTCAAAGCGCAGAGTTTTGTTGGACAGTAGCAAATTTCCCTCAAGTGGATGACCTAAGGTTTATCAATCCATGGGAGGTGTAGGATGAAGATGGTTTGTCTCAAACAACCTTGCAACCAAATAATAAAAAGTCTATTGTGTCCCCAACACACCCAATATAATGGCAAATTGTATAGGTGCACTAGTTCGGCGAGGAGATGGTGATAAACGTGTAATATGGGTTGTAGATATTGATTTTTGTAATAGGAAAAATAAAAACAACAAGGTAGCAAGTATCAAAAATGTGCATAAACGGTATTGCAATGCTTGAAAATGAGGCCTAGTGTCGGGGTTTTGGTGCGACATATGCCAAAGGATGGCTTATCATGCATGGGGACAAGATAACGTCGCCGGGTCCTGGAAGCGGGATAAGGCGATACTTAGGACGCCTACGAATCTTACCCAGGTTTGGGGCTCTCCATGGAGATAACACCCCTAGTCCTTCTCTGCGGGGACTCCGCGTCATGACTAATTTCAATATGGTAGCTACAAGGTTGCTCCTTGAGTTGTGTCGTCTAGAGGAAGAAGAAGGGCTAGGCTAGCTCTCTTCTTTCCCTCTAGGGAACGCAAGTTGTCGCTAGGGTTTCTCTCTATCTGTGTTTCTCTCAAAGCCTAACCCCTCTGCATGGAGGATCCTGGGGGGTTTATATAGGCCTACCCCCCAGGGCTACAATGGTAATCACGACGGGGTGGACCCCGGCTGTTAGTGTCTCTGGGCGCCGGCTTCTCCACCGGCTACTGGGCCCCACTACCTGTGGGCCCGCGTGATTGCTTTTCGCTGTTGGCATCCTTCTGCTGATGGAACCATTGTCAGGGGGAAGTGGCTACATTGTCGTCACCTCTCAGTCGTACACTGCTGCCACGCCCTGTCTTGTCATCTTCATGTGGTTCAGACTCCAAGGCAACGTTTAGCCGCCTGCTACAGGGTGACCCATTCCCCGGGCCGTCTCCCAAAGGTCGGTTGCTTCTGGGTGGCTCACTAGCGGCTGGGTCCTGCCGCCCGCCGGCCACTCCGCCTGCGGGTAGTGGGAGCGTGGCTTCCTCTGACCAAAGCTAGGTCATCGATAACATAGCTACAGTTATGCGCCGATCAGGGAGTGTCCGCAGGGTACACTCACACTGTAGCCACGCTTCTATGGATTCTTTAGGGACATGTTTAACTGTAGCCATGCTTTAGTCTCGTCGCTGATCTCTAGCGCACACCCCGAGGGGAAGGTATGGGGCCGTCTACCAGATGCTGGCCGCTGGGCTGCCGCCTGTTAGGGTTCCGCCGCCTGCTGGCAGCCTGCTCCTAGGCATGGTACTCTAGGAGGCAGCCTGATGCGCAGGCGTCCGAAGGATGGCAGGCGGCCCTGTTTGTCTTGAAACGCCATGGGTGGTCAATGAAGACACCCGTGGTCAATATCTCCGACAGTAGTAGCCGAAGCTGGTGGAGCTCGGCGGTCATGAGCGGGACAGCGGGGTTCCAGCAGCTTCCCTCTCTGAGTGAGGATTGATAATTTATCTGACCCGTCTTCTGGAAAGGCCAACTTCTAGAAGCCGGGCATTTATCTTTGAATCTTCATAGAGAAGGCATCGCGCGGCTGGTGGGCCATGGTGCAGTTTTGCCGCCCGCTGGCGGTAATGCCAGGCGTCGTCGTCGCGCTGAGCCAGCATGCTAGCCCACACGCGCGATGGGACGCAGCAGCAGGCTAGGGCCCACAACTACAGGGCCTCGACGCGCGCGCGGATCTGCTGTAGCTGAAGCAATCGATTGCCCTCCCCACACGCATTAAATGTGTGCGGTTTGGGCGCAAAAAGCGCGGGTTATGCGGGACGTGGTGTAGTTAATCCCACGCGCCCGCCCCCTTGGCTTCGTCGTCTCGGGCCTATAAGTAGGCGCGGGAGGTGGCGAGCGCAGCGCACGCGCACACACCCACTCCATCTTCTTCTTCATCGCTTCTCCTTGGGCTCTCGCCACCGTTGCACGCACCGCCCCGCCGGAGTTCGCGCTCGCCCCGAGTCATGGCCGCAGAAGCCCAGGTCCACTGCTCCAGCGAATGGGACGGCAGCGACATCCTCGAGGAGCACGTGCATTTTCTCAGCCGGTCGGGGCGGTCACCCCCCGCCGAGAAGGTCGTAGTGTACCTCGCGCCGTCGATTGAGCTTAGGCCGGCGACGCGGCTGGGCGAGCGCATCGTCTTCCACTCGCATTTCCTCCGCGGATTCAGGCTTCCCGCGTGCGGGTTCTTCCGCTCCTTCCTTGACTTCTACGGCGTGTAGCCCCACCATCTCACACCGAACACGGTGGTGATGCTCTCCCCTTTCGTCGTCCTCTGCGAGGGATACCTCGGGGTGCTCCCCACACTTGAGCTGTGGAGCGAGCTTTTTTACTTGAAGCTCGGCACCGCCCTCAGGGGCGAACTGCCCAGTGCGGCGGGTGCATCGCCATGCGGCGCGCCGGGGCCAGGAACTACTTCCTGAAGCTCGCTCTTGTGCACTCGGCGAAGTAGTGGCAGAACACGTACTTCTACATCTCCAACGTCCACTCGGAGCAGGACTACATCATCATGCCGGACTACACCGCCAGTCCACCTGTCGAGCCTCACGCCTCCTGGAAGTTCCGGCCCGTATCCCTCACCCATGACGCTTCCATTGTTGTGACCCGCCTTCAGGAGTTGAAGGAAATGGAGGTCCTGGTGTTCTCGGACTTCCTGGCCACCTTTGTGGAGCGCCGAGTGCTGACTGCAGTCCCGCTCGCATCTGACCTGCGACATGAGCGGGCCCCGGGACCCAAGCCGGACGTGCACCAAGCGGATGCCATACGCAGAGGTGGCCCATCTAGTGAACTCCATCTCCAATTGTAAGATGTTTGATTCGGGTTGGGCGTTCGGCAAGCCGCCGTACAGCCGCAGCAACCCGCCGCCTGTGGTGAACTCCTTTCTCTTTTCTCTTTTCCTTCCTCCGCCTGCTTCCGCCATCTGACCCCCATGCCGTACCGCAGCTCTTCCCAGGACAGCCGGAGCCGGGCTCAGGGAAATCGGCCTGCCTGTTGACGCTGGACTGCTCTCAAAGTGACACGAGCGACCGCGATCTGGGGGCGGCCGCCATGGAGGAGGACGAGGTCACAGGCGGCGGGGGCCAGCCAGCAGGCGGCTCGTACGGAGGTGACATCGGGGACTGGCTAGATGACGAGGAGGAGGACAAAGCTCCTCGATGGCGATATGGGAGGCGGACCCGATTTGGGGCAGCAGCTCCTCGATGGCGCCGCCAACTACAGCTGGTGGATCAAAACATCAGGCCACCGCCGGGCTGCCTGGCAGCCGGCCCAAGAATCCCAAAGCCTCGGTCGCCAGCACCAAATGCCAGGAGGCGGCCCTTCTTAGGGTCCCTAAGCCAATGCCGACCGTATCCGCCTAAGTGCCATAAACTTCCTTTTCTTTGGTGTCTGCCTTGGTCTTTTATCCTCTTCATGACTGATTTTACTATCTTTTTGGGATCTTTTGAACAGAACTCCGCTTTCCCTCTCGCGAGCCAGACGTCTCTTCCGCCCCACGTCACGTGGACCCAGCCGCCGCCCTCCAAGAAGCGACGGAGAGGAATGCATGGGAGGCTGTGGCTCGTCGGGAGGTGGAGCTCCCCCAGGAGCCGCAGGCGTAGGCCGACGCCGCAGCCAAGGCCGAGGCCGAGGTGGCTATCAAGGCGCAGTCAGATGCCACCGCCCGGGCCAGGAGCAGGAGGCGGCCTGTGACGCCCGAAGACCGACGTCCCAGAAGATTCCAGAAGATTCCAGATGTTCCGGGGTCTTCCGTGTTTCTTTGTGCTTGTGTTATTTAGTTTTGAATTGCATCATGTCATCATGCCATCATGTCATATTTATTTTTACATTTCAACCTAAATAAATTGTGTGGACCTTCGGTCCATTTAAATCGAGGGAAGGATGTCTTCTCTTCATAACATATCCTCCTAATATTATGGAGCTATTATAAATAATATTCCATTGCTTCGGAATAACCCAACACACTTGCATATATTTTCCCCATGTCTTTTCTTCTCAATCCCTTGCCTTAAACCTTCCCTATATATTTTTTTTTCTCGTTTATCGAGGTTCCTCCAAAAATGTGAACATTTTTGGACACTTCAAAAACCAAGCCCTAGTTCAGACACAGTTGAATAAATTCAATGAGTTTGGATTTACATCTTTCTATCTTGCCTTATTCTATTTTCTCGGACCGTTCTCATTTTTACGAGCCCGAAAAAATTAACCTTTGTGCAACTTTTCCCTAAACCCCCCCTCTTTCTTTTCTTCCTTCTCTTTATGTTTCTGCTAAAAGTTTAATAGCACAGGGCCTAGCCGCAGCTGGCCTAGCAGCAGACTCCCTCCTTTGGCCCATCAGGCCACCGCATCTCCTGGCCATCTGGCCTCAGCGCCATTCCCCTTCAGGCCCACCAGGCGCCTAAACCCTAGGCCCGACCGGCGGGACGTCCGCTCGTCCCAGGCCGCAGCCCGCTCCCTCGCCCGAACCCTAGTTAGCAAACTCTCCTCCCCCGTTTTCCCTCAGCCGCCGTCGCTCCTTCTATCGCTCGCCCGAACCCCATCCCCTCGACCCCGCGCCCCGATTCCATCTCCAAGGCGTCTTCCCCGATCCCCTCGAGCGCCTCGATCCCAGCCTCTCCCCTCGATCCAGGATCGGCCCGCGACCGCGCCCGTCCTCCAGCGCCCGTGCGCCTCGGCCCTCCAGGCCGCACGCCGCGCCCGGCGCGCCCCGTCCGCTGGCCAGACGCCCTCCATTTCCAGCATCGGCGCGCCGCGAAGCCCCGCGCCCTGCCTCCGTCTTCAGCCCCGCGGCAACCCCAGCGCGTTCCTCCCCGAGTCGCAGCGACGCGGCGTCTGCTCGCCATGGCCTCGTCGCCAGGTCGCCCGCAGGCCCGAGCGGCGCGTATCCCTCCGTCTCCAGGGCTCCACCACGCTAGCGCCCGCTCCCTTCCCTCGTCACCGCAGCGCCCTGCCTCCTCTCGAGCGCCTCCTCGCACGCCTGGTGCCCGTGAGGGCCCGGACCGCGCCAGTCCACACCCTCCATCGCCAAGACTCCGTCCCTGCCTCGCCTCCATCGCCTCTCTGCCATGGCCTTGTCGCCAAGCTTGTTGCTGCTACTCCCGCCGGCCAAGATGATGCCGCTGCTCTGCCTTGCTGCCTTCTGTAGGTGCCATGACCGAGTCCAAGACGATCTGTTTTCACCAAGACCCGCAAGTTCACTAACGTCGCCAAGTCCCGAGACCGCCATGTTTATTTTGTGGCTGTGGTTCTTCGCCAAGTGCACCGCAGCCGCAAGAACCGTGTACGACTACAAGGAGAAACGCAAGTACCACGACGTCGACGACCCTCAAGTTTGACTACACGGCGTAACGTCAAGTACCACTACCTTCGAAAGAAACGAGTACCCCTACCGATGCGCCAAGTACCTCTAGGGAACGAACGTGTACGACTACCTTCGGTGAAGAGATGAGAACGTCTACTTCCTCTCCGAACGGAACATCTACTTCCACTACACCCCGTGAACAACTACTTCCTCTACGGTCGTGTACCACTACTTCCACTACGTCCCTCTACGATCTCGAACCGCCCCGAAATGATTGTTCCGAAGGTATACCGAGATGACCCGTGTGATGCTTGTGGTTGTATGAGATGTATCGTTTGTTTGCTCCATGCCCGTTTCGTCCTTTTGTCATGTTCCTCGGTTGCCTCGTCGCCGACTTGTGGGAACCCGGCAACGGGATCACCCCATCATCTCGTTTGACTCGCTCACGCCATCTTTCCTTTTGCACCGGACTCTCAACGAGTTACCGGAACCGATATGTTGCCGTTGCATCATTTTCGGATCGTTGCCGTGGCACCTTTTCCTTCCACCACGGTGACATATACTTCATATCTTCTTCATGTCAACTTTTAATAAATTGCATAAACTTGATCATGTCATCCGCATCATGTTAACAACATTGATATGTTAAATTGTTGTTTGCTTATAATTACTAAACATGGTCACGGGGATTTTCCGGATTTGTTGTTGTTATTTCCGGCCTCATTTAAAATGCCTAAATAGTACAGTTTTATTATGCTTCACCTCTTGCCATGTTAACAAACATTTAATCTTGTCTTGTAAATAAACGAGAGTCAATTAAATAATTTAAATGTGGTGTTTCGTCAATATGCAACTCGTTGCATATTGAGCTCCACTTAACTTGTAGTGTTGTTTGTGCAATTTGCCATGCCATGCATATTTAAACCGGACATGCATCATACTTGGATGTGCATCGTATGCCATGTTTATGATTGTGTGTTTACCGTGTTGTTTTCTTCTTTCCGGTTGCTTCTCTTGTTAGCTTTGGTTCCGTTCCGGAGTTGTGAGGATTCGCTCGACTGTTGCTCCGTCTTCTTCATGGATCCGTTCTTCTCCCTTGTGGAATCCCAGGCAAGATGATCATACCCTTGGATACCTTTACTACCATTGCCATGCTTAGTTGTCTCGATGCTATCGTTACATGTCGCGCTACCCATCTTTTATGTCAGCCCTCTCCTTGTTGCCATGAAACCTCTAACCTTTTGACACCTTCCTAGCAAAACCACTATTTGGCTATGTTACCCGCTTGCTCAGCCCCTCTTATAGCATTGTTAGTTGCAGGTGAAGATGAAGTTCGTTCCAGGTGGGAACTTGTTGTTGGAAATCAAAATATCTATTATAATTATTATTGACACACCTATATATTGGGCATGGGTGGAAGGCTTGGCCTTTTGCTCGGTGTTTTGTTCCACTCATGCCACCTTAGGCACTGATAAACCGGCATTATGTTCCTTGATTTTGCGTTCCTTACACGATGGGTGGATGGGGACCCCTTGACAGTTCGACTTTGAATAAAACTCCTCTAGGAAGGCCCAACATTGGTTTTAATTTGCTCATAATAACAACTTAATTAATTATTTAAATTTGCATAGGGGGTCGCACCCTCGGGTTCTTCATTCTACATAGCAGGGGGGCCAGTGCTGATGGTGTTGGTCCCAAACTAGAGCCACTTGCGGTGCCACCCAGTTATCTGGGGTCTTCGGTTGCTGTACGTATTGCTCATCCGGACGTGGCCTGAGACGAGATACGCGCAGCTACTATCAGGGTGTCGGCACGCCGGGAAGTCTTGCTGGACTTGTTTTACCATTGTCGAAATGTCTTGTGCTACCGGGATGCCGAGCCTGATCGGAATTCCCTAAGATAAGGAGTGATGATATTATATTTATCACTTCAGCTAATCGTGAGAGCTTGTGATGGGCTAAGTTGGGACACCCCTGCAGGGTTATGATCTTTCGAAAGCCATGCCCGCGGTTATGTGGCAGATTGGAATTTGTTAATGTACGGTTGTAGAAAACTTGACAGATGATCCGAAATAAAACACACAACTGTGTGAGTAACCGTGACTGTCTCTTTTCACTTTGAGAAGAGAACACGGTGGGGTTATGTTTGAATTGTATGTAGTTAGGATCTTTAGCGATCACTACTTTTGCGACCGTTTGCGTGGATGCTCTTCTTATTCAGGTACTCGTAAGTTAGCCACCATATTATGGTTAGCCGCTGCTGCAACCTCACCACTTTACCTCTTCCTACCCATAAGCTTTGCTTGTCTTGATACCCATGGTTATGGGATTGCTGAGTCCTCGTGGCTCACAGATACTACAACACCAGATGCAGGTTCAGCCGAGTTTGAAGCAGGAGCTATTTCAAGTACTTCATCGGGAGTTCCATGAAGAGAGTGGCCGATTGCTTGTGACGTTTTCGACGATCAGTAGTGGTTTCTACTAGGATTCGATCCGGACCTGTGGCTTTATGTTGTTTTGGTATCTTTCTTTCGGATCTTCGCCCGTAGTCGGGTTGTGATGTTTTGAATAATGTTCTGCTTTTGTAATGTATTGTGTGAAGTGGCGAGTGTAAGCCAACTATCTTCTTTTGCAATTTAATCCCTCTTTTACATGAGTCGCGCAAAGATACCAAACTTGAGATCATTCTAGGATGGGCTTATACCTTTAAGTCGTGCCTCGACACGTAGGAGGTATAGTCCCATCCTGGGCATTACAAGTTGGTATTCAGAGCCTTCTCCGACCTAGAAGCCCCCACTGATTGATCGAATCGTTGACGGTTGAGTCTAGGCACACACTGATAATGTTTTGAGTCCCATATATATATCGGAGAGTAGAATTTCTTTTGCTCCTCATCTCTTTTCACTCTGGTGAGGACTCCTGACGATTACTCTTATCTCTTCTACTCTCAAATGCACCAAATTTCTTTTAGGATCTCGCGAGTATTGTTTGGATTGTTTCGATGTATTTGTGACGAGAACATTGTTCTCGATGCCTCCTGACATTAGGGGGTGTGGCAGTGTCCCGGGTAGTTGAGCTCCGAGGTTTTGTCATCACAAATCCATCGTGGCAGTACTAGAATACTTAAGACGGCCGACATCGAAAACTCTCCTATGCGGTTAGTGGCAAGATAACCCCGACATCACCTAGTACTGGGGAGGTAGTTCGGGAGTATTGCCATAGCTTGTATAGTGGATGCGTTTCGAAGGTCCGAGGTAATCGGTTTCCGAGAACAACTGGTTATGTGTTGAAGGATGGATACAGCTGGATGTAGGTTTAGAGTTGATTGCGCGGTGCTTCCCCTGTATCCCCAACACCTGATTGCATAACTGGAAACTTTCGGAAATTAATAGGTGGGTTCATCTAGTAGTTCTAGGCATTCTTCCAACGAGTGCATGATATGAAGTTTGGGGTTCTACATTGAGTGAAGTGGTTTTATGGGCTTGTTCCGATCGGGAGTTGCATCTTAAAGGATCCTTGGCTATGCTGATCCGAGGATTGCAAAACCCTTTTGTAACACGTTCCATGAGCTTTCAGCACGAATATGTCGGACGAAGCTTCTATCTTGTATTTGTTCTATCTGTTCCTTGTTCCTTTTTTATTTACCTTTTGTTCTCCCAACTGGCTTCTCGTCAAGCTGATGTACCTGCAGAATTCATTCGTTCAATTCTCTGTTCGGATAGATATGTTGCAACATAATCTTCTTCATAAACATATCTATCCTTTGTTTTTGTTTTGATTCTGGTATTCGAGTTGCTTCGATGTCAAATGTTGATTCCATACCTTTCCTAATCGGCCTTCTCATATTTCTATGGGAGTGCTAATTCTTCTTGACCATCGAGATTTTCATGTTAAATTCTTTTCCAACCGGTGTGCCTTCTCTTCAAAATATTCCTTACGGACGCCGTTGAGAAATCTGACGATTTGTCTGTTTCATTCATCCCAAGTCGCCTTTGTTTTTCCCCACCCTCCCACCCTTTTCTTATGGAGCCAGAAATTCTTAATCAAATATCCATTTTATTCATGTGATATTTCTTCATTCATTTTCTTTCAATGTTCATATCCGTTGATTTATCGTGAAGTTGCTCAAGAACTTCAAGTTCATCATTCTTTTGTTCTCAAATTCTACCGGTGGATGTAATTCAAGATTTTGGTGTTGATCTTATCCTTTTTCCTCATTTCACAATGCATTCTTATTCCGGTGAACGAATTAATCATTCTCCTCTCGCTATTCATATCCGGAGTGCTGAATATTCATAATTCCATTCATAATCCGTTCAAACTATTTTGAGGATTATAATCGTATTCAGCCATTTAATTCAACCGGTGCTATATCTCTTAAGCAATCTTTTCCAACGGTGATTTCTTTTGAGTGGGCCCTAACCCACAGGTCTTTTTCCAGGATCTTACCTGACTCTTCTAATTTTTCTGGAGTTATACTCAAATTATTTTCAAAGTGTGACGTAAGTATGATTCCCATCAATCACATGCCTTCTCCAAGATCGCTTTCAAATTTCTTGTTCATCTTTGGTTCAACCTTTTAATTCTTCATTACGGAGTCCCTATACAACTCATGGTGGTGTATCTCATCGTTTTCTCAGATTTTGAAGACCAGAGAAGTCTTTCTCTTAAATCTTGGCCCGTTCTCATGCAGATTCGTGGTTCTAGCTTCTTGCCATCCTAATTATTGTTCAGATTGTGAGGAATTCTTTTATGCCATCCGAAGCATTTCATGAATTCTTTTCCATTGTGATCCTCCGAAGGCCATATTTCAGAATAATTCTTTGTTCTCTGTTTGCAACTTCGTCCTGCAAATATTCTTCATTAATGCCTCTTCGTTCGTCTCCATATTCTTACGGTGGTTCATTCAAGATTACTCTTCCATTCTTATAGTATCAATTCATTTGTTCTTTTCATAATCCTATCAGTGGTTCGTTCAAGATTTATCCCAAGTTTGTGCGAGATCTCTTTAATTCTTTCCAACGAGAATAAGTAGTATGACAAATCCTTTGGTTGTCATCAATTTAAATTGGTGAAGGAGATGCATAACATAAATCTTATTCTAGTTTCTTCCAACAGGTTAATCTTTTTCTCCGAAGCTTGTTCATCATATCATATCACGGTCCTAAGTTCTTCATCTTGTTTTCCGGAGCTCCAATTTATTTCAATTATATCATTCCAAAGCTCCATCTAATTCATCGCGGGCCTTGAATCTTATTCTTTTCATCTTTCACTTCTCATGCTTTCATTACCGGAGTTCTTCATGGTGGTTCATCAAGATTTAATTCATCCTTGAAGTCTTCATCAAGATTCTTGTGGAAGCTAAAGCATTCTTCGTCATGCATTCCAAGTGCAATTCCTTCTACCTTATTGTTTGAGATGGTGGTATGTCATTCTTGACAATTCCTTCATGCTTCATGATTCACGAGTTATCAAGAATGAGATATTTAAAACCATCATTTTCCTTGTTCAGGAGATCTTTTCGACCCTTTAATTATTCGTTGGAGTTATCTTGAGTTCTAATTCACCTAAAAGCTTTCCCTAAGGATTGTTGCTAATTATGGTGCTTATAAATGACCCAAGTTCTTCATTTATCATTCCGGTGATATAAGTATTTCGTCTCCTTGTTGATCTCAATCCATTTAAATATTTCCGTTAGTGGCCGGTTGTCACCTCATAATTTTGAGATGAATTCCATAAGCCCACATCAAGCTTATTCGTTTCGTTGTTGATTTTCCAACAACTCTGCTCAACCCTTCTCCGTAAGGAGGATTTTATAAATCATTTGTGGGAGAAGTTGTCATTTTTCTTCTCCATTCATTTCTTTCTTTGATTTATATGCTATTCTTTCATTCCGGAGGCTTTGTGATGTTGCTCTCTCCAAACCATCATCTCGTTTTATCGAGATCTTATTCTCCCTTGCTTGTCAATTTAACCGGAGTGTTGTGTCCTCCATTCTTGTTCTCCCATCTTATCTAGTTTTCCTCTGTTTTCAACCGGAGTGCTGTCTGAATCCTTCTTACCCCTTGTGCCATTCTTTCAATTGTTTCAGAGGCTGTGTGTTGTTGTTTTCATCAAGTATCATTCCATCTCCTCAAGTTCTTGTTAATTCCTTCCATTTTCAGATGGAGTGTTGCCCAAATCATGTCATTCTTATTCCTTGGTTATACCATTGCGGTTTCTTATTCTTTTAGTTCGTAAGCTCTTGCTTCATGTCTTTCACCTGCAAGTTTCTCATAGTGCTCCCTGTTCCTCTTTTCCAACGGAGTGTTTCATCTTCGTTCATTTCCATTCTATTCTTTCTTTCAAGATTGTTCAACCTCTCAGGTTCGTGGTTTCACTCGTTTGTCGAAGAAGCAACTTTGTTTTACCTCTTCCTCTTCCGTTTTATCCGGTGCCATCTCTAGGATCTCGGGACGAGATCCTCTGTTAGTGTGGGAGAGTTGTGACGCCCGAAGACTGACGTCCTAGAAGATTCCAGAAGATTCCAGATGTTCCGGGGTCTTTCGTGTTTCTTTGTGCTTGTGTTATTTATTTTTGCATTGCATCATGTCATCATGCCATCATGTCATATTTATTTTTGCATCTCAACCTAAATAAATTGTGTGGACCTTCGGTCCATTTAAATCGAGGGAAGGATGTCTTCTCTTTATAACATATTCTCCTAATATTATGGAGCTATTATAAATAATATTCCATTGCTTCGGAATAACCCAACACACTTGCATATATTTTCCCCATGTCTTTTCTTCTCAATCCCTTCCCTCAAACCTTCCCTATATATTTTTTTCTCGTTTATCGAGGTTCCTCCAATAATGTGAACATTTTTGGACACTTCAAAAACCAAGCCCTAGTTCAGACCCATTTGAATAAATTCAATGAGTTTGGATTTACATCTTTCTATCTTGCCTTATTCTATTTTCTCGGACCGTGCTCATTTTTACGAGCCCAAAAAAATTAACCTTTGTGCAACTTTTCCCTAAACCCCCCGCCTCTTTCTTTTCTTCCTTCTCTTTATGTTTCTGCTAAAAGTTTAATAGCAGAGGGCCTAGCCGCAGCTGGCCTAACATCAGACTCCCTCCTTTGGCCCATCAGGCCACCGCATCTCCTGGCCATCTGGGCCTCAGCGCCATCCCCCTTCAAGCCCACCAGGCGCCTAAACCCTAGGCCCGACCGGCGGGACGTCCGCTCGTCCCAGGCCGCAGCCGGCTCCCTCGCTCGAACCCTAGCTAGCGACCTCTCCTCCCCCGTTTTCCCTCAGCCGCCGTCGCTCCTTCTATCGCTCGCCCGAACCCCATCCCCTCGACCCCGCGCCCCGATTCCATCTCCAAGGCGTTGACCCCGATCCCCTCGAGCGCCCCGATCCCAGCCTCTCCCCTCGATCCAGGATCGGCCCGCGACCGCGCCCGTCCTCCAGCGCCCGTGCGCCTCGGCCCTCCAGGCCGCAAGCCGCGCCTGGCGCGCCCCGTCCGCTGGCCAGGCGCCCTCCATCTCTAGCATCAGCGCGCCGCGAAGCCCCGCGCCCTGCCTTCGTCTTCAGCTCCGCGGCAACCCCAGCGCGTTCCTCCCCGAGTCCCAGCGACGCGGCGTCCGCTCGCCATGGCCTCGTCGCCAGGTCGCCCGCAGGCCCGAGCGGCGCGCATCCCTCCGTCTCCAGGGCTCCACCACGCCAGCGCCCGCTCCCTTCCCTCGTCACCGCAGCGCCCTGCCTCCTCTCCAGCGCCTCCTCGCGCGCCTGGTGCCCGTGAGGGCCCGGACCGCGCCAGTCCGCACCCTCCAGCGCCAAGACTCCGTCCCTGCCTCGCCTCCATCGCCTCTCTGCCATGGCCTCGTCGCCAAGCTTGTTGCTGCTGCTCCCGCCGGCCAAGATGCTGCCGCTGCTCTGCCTTGCTGCCTTCTGTAGGTGCCATGACCGAGTCCAAGATGATCTGTTTTCACCAAGACCCGCAAGTTCACTAACGTCGCCAATTCCTGAGACCGCCATATTTATTTTGTGGCTGTGGTTTTTCGCCAAGTGCACCGCAGCCGCAAGAACCATGTACGACTACAAGGAGAAACGCAAGTACCACGACGTCGACGTCCCTCAAGTTCGACTACACGGCGTAACGTCAAGTACCACTACCTTCGAAAGAAACGAGTACCCCTACCGATGCGCCAAGTACCTCTACGGAACGAACGTGTACGACTACCTTCGGTGAAGAGATGAGAACGTCTACTTCCTCTCCGAACGGAACATCTACTTCCACTACACCCCGTGAACAACTACTTCCTCTACGGCCGTGTACCACTACTTCCACTACGTCCCTCTACGATCTCGAACCGCCCCGAAATGATTGTTCCGAAGGTATACCGAGATGACCCGTGTGATGCTTGTGGTTGTATGAGATGTATCGTTTGTTTGCTCTGTGCCCGTTTCGTCCTTCTGTCATGTTCCTCGGTTGCCTCGTCGCCGACTCATGGGAACCCGGCAACGGGATCACCCCATCATCTCGTTTGACTCGCTCACACCATCTTTCCTTTTGCACCGGACTCTCAACGAGTTACCGGAACCGATATGTTGCCGTTGCATCATTTTCGGATAGTTGCCGTGGCACCTTTTCCTTCCACCACGGTGACATATACTTCATATCTTCTTCATGTCAACTTTTAATAAATTGCATAAACTTGATCATGTCATCCGCATCATGTTAACAACATTGATATGTTAAATTGTTGTTTGCTTATCATTACTAAACATGGTCATGGGGATTTTCCGGATTTGTTGTTGTTATTTCCGGCCTCATTTAAAATGCCTAAATAGTACAGTTTTATTATGCTTCACCTCTTGCCATGTTAACAAACATTTAATCTTGTCTTGTAAATAAACGAGAGTCAATTAAATAATTTAAATGTGGTGTTTCGTCAATATGCAACTCGTTGCATATTGAGCTCCACTTAACTTGTAGTGTTGTTTGTGCACTTTGCCATGCCATGCATATTTAAACCGGACATGCATCATACTTGGATGTGCATCGTATGCCATGTTTATGATTGTGTGTTTACCGCGTTGTTTTCTTCTTTCCGGTTGCTTCTCTTGTTAGCTTCGGTTCCGTTCCGGAGTTGTGAGGATTCGCTCGATTGTTGCTCCGTCTTCTTCATGGATCCGTTCTTCTCCCTTGTGGAATCCCAGGCAAGATGATCATACCCTTGGATACCTTTACTACCATTGCCATGCTTAGTTGTCTCGATGCTATCGTTACATGTCGCGCTACCCATCTTTTATGTCAGCCCTCTCCTTGTTGCCATGAAACCTCTAACCTTTTGACACCTTCCTAGCAAAACCACTGTTTAGCTATGTTACCCGCTTGCTCAGTCCCTCTTATATCGTTGTTAGTTGCAGGTGAAGATGAAGTTCGTTCCAGGTGGGAACTTGTTGTTGGAATATCACAATATCTATTATAATTATTATTAACACACCTATATACTGGGCATGGGTGGAAGGCTTGGCCTTTTGCTCGGTGTTTTGTTCCACTCATGCCACCTTAGGCGCCGATAAACCGGCATGTTCCTTGATTTTGCGTTCCTTACACGATGGGTGGATGGGGAGCCCTTGACAGTTCGACTTTGAATAAAACTCCTCTAGGAAGGCCCAACATTGGTTTTAATTTGCTCATAATAAAAACTTAATTAATTAATTAAATTTGCATAGGGGGTCGCACCCTCGGGTTCTTAACTCTACATAGCAGGGGGGGCTAGTGCTGATGGTGTTGGTCCCAAACTAGAGCCACTTGCGGTGCCACCCAGTTATCTGGGGTCTTCGGTTGCTGTACGTATTGCTCATCCGGACGTGGCCTGAGACGAGATACGCGCGGCTACTATCAGTGTGTCGGCACGCCGGGAGGTCTTGCTGGACTTGTTTTACCATTGTCGAAATGTCTTGTGCTACCGGGATGCCGAGCCTGATCGGAATTCCCTAAGATAAGGAGTGATGATATTATATTTATCACTTCAGCTAATCGTGAGAGCTTGTGATGGGCTAAGTTGGGACACCCCTGCAGGGTTATGATCTTTCGAAAGCCGTGCCCGCGGTTATGTAGCAGATTGGAATTTGTTAATGTCCGGTTGTAGAAAACTTGACAGATGATCCGAAGTAAAACACACAACTGCGTGAGTAACCGAGACTGTCTCTTTTCACTTTGAGAAGAGAACACGGTGGGGTTATGTTTGAATCGTATGTAGTTAGGATCTTTAGCAATCACTACTTTTGCGACCGTTTGCGTAGATGCTCTTCTTATTCTGGTACTCGTATGTTAGCCACCATATTATGCTTAGCCGCTGCTGCAACCTCACCACTTTACCTCTTCCTACCCATAAGCTTTGCTAGTCTTGATACCCATGGTTATGGGATTGCTGAGTCCTCGTGGCTCACAGATACTACAACACCAGATGCAGGTTCAGCCGAGTTTGAAGCAGGAGCTGTTTCAAGTACTTCATCGGGAGTTCCATGAAGAGAGTGGCCGATTGCTTGTGACGTTTTCGACGATCAGTAGTGGTTTCTACTAGGATTCGATCTGGACCTGTGGCTTTATGTTGTTTTGGTATCTTTCATTTGGATCTTCGCCCGTAGTCGGGTTGTGATGCTTTGAATGATGTTCTGCTTATGTAATGTATTGTGTGAAGTGGCGAGTGTAAGCCAACTATCTTCTTTTGCAATTTAATCCCTCTTTTACATGAGTCGCGCAAAGATACCAAACTTGAGATAATTCTAGGATGGGCTTATACCTTTAAGTCGTGCCTCGACACATAGGAGGTATAGTCCCATCCTAGGCATTACACGGCCCTCCAGCAGTCGTCAGGCCGTGTCGATCCCCAGCACGCGGTTCCTCCGGAGCCGTCTGATCAAGCGCCGCCTGGCAGCGACCAGCCCGCTCTTGAAAATGAAGGGGATGGCCATGCCGTCAAGGAGGCGGACATGACTCCCCTCGTGTCGTCTGCTAACGCACGGGACGGCCAACCCGAGAGTCCGGACGCGCCGCTAGCGGAAAGCGCGCTGGTGGTGGGTCCGCTGCCCACCACCCAAGTTCCAGCTCGCCCGCATCTGGTGAGGGCGGATTCTACTCCACGGCAGGTGGAAGCCGGTGCTGCTAGCTCGTCCTCACCGGACAACGAAGGCACCAGCACGGCGCCGCCAGGCTGGACGCCCGGTAGCGGCGACGTGCTGAACGTCGCTTCCCGGGATGTCCTCGACCGATTCAACGCCCAAGGCGAGACCCTGGAAAGGGCCTTGCAAGAATTCTTGGCCACGCGAACTACCGTCCGGGTATGTTGATTTCTCCTCTGATTTTTATTCCTTCCATTTCTCTTGTGGGGGCGCGTCAGCGCACGCACTAGGTGTAGTCCCCGAGTTCCGAGCCGACTGCTTGGAACTCCAAGGTGCTGCTTCGTAAGGTAACTTGTTTCTCGCCTCCCTCGTTGCATGATTACCACAATCTTCGGGTGACCGCCACCAACTCTCAGCGCCAGGCGCTGGCCGGGCTGAAAGCCTCCCTAGCTGAGAGTCAGAGTAAGTGTCTCCCTTTTCTCCTTACGGGGGCGCGTCAGCGCACCCGCTGGGTGTAGTCCCCGAGTTCCGGGCCGGCTGCTGAGCAGGCGGCTTGGAACTCCAGGTTTACTTTGTCTTCTAACGGATGCTAACACCTCCTCCTCTTTTCTTGCCAGCGACCGCAACCAACTTCCAATGTTAGCTGAGCGGGGTCCAGGCTGAGCTCGCCGCCAAGGAGCAGGAGCGCAGCCTGGCCGACCAAGAGCGTGACCGCCTGGCCAAGGAGTTGGCTGACCAGGTAGAGGCGCACAAGGCGGAGCTCAAGAAGCTGGCAGACGCTGAGGGGCTTCTTCAGGCTGAGTTCGAGACTGGACGCTCGAACTGGGCCGAAACGAAGATGGCCCTGCAGGATGGCTATGGAGCCATTGAGGAGATCCGTGACGGTGAGTTGCGTTTCTTTGCTCTCACATGCTTGCCGTCTATCATAGAAGTCAGCTCCCTTTTTTCCTAATGCTCTGTCTTCTCCTTGGTGCAGAGTACTTCCTAGGCCACTGTGTTGCTGCCAGCCAGACCATTGAGGCCCAGCGCGATGAGAAACGTCGGTTCAGTCAGGTGATTGCCCCCAACACTTGACCCGCCCGACGAGCAACTCCTCACCGTGAGGGCCCGCCTGCAGTAGGCCCATCGTTTGATCCACCGTCTTCAACGCGCTAGGTCCCAGGTGATGGCCGCCCTCTGGCCAGACGTCCCGGCACCCCGTACTCCCAGTCGGCCACTTCGAGGCTTGGAAGGGAGCTGCAGCAAGAGCCGGCACGCGGGCCGCCTTGGAATTTTCCAAGGGCTGGTATCCTGATCTGGATCTCGCTCAGCTAGCGACCCCCCTCCTGGAGGCCGAACCCGAGCTGGCAGCGGCACGAGGAGATCTCATCAAGCGCGTCGCCGCAATCGGTGTTTACACCGACACTACTGTTTCCATCCCGGAGTTGGATGAAAAAGGCCATGTGGTGCAGCTTGATCACTTTGGGCTGCACCTGGCGGCGTCGGAGGAGCTAGACAAAGATATTGCCTCGAGCTATGAGGGCGAGGACGAGGAGGATGAAGACGAGGAAGGCGGCTTTCTGGAGGACGAGCAGCCTGCTCGTCATCAACCTGACCAAGCCTTAACAAGCGAGCCCCAGGGAACAGCGCTGTCTGCCACAGAAGGAGACCAGGCCGAGACCCACCATGCGACCCCCTTAGTAGCCGGCCCAGCAGACCCCGTTGTGCCATCCGCTCCGCCTGCTGCACCTCTGGCCTAGGCGGCCATGCTATCTTATCATTTCATGTTTTCTATTTGACTTGGTAGAGTTAGTCCTGCACAATTCCACCCACTGGGTGTATCTAAAACATTTGCTGGAAGGCGGCCATGGGCCTTTCGTTATGTAAATATTATTTTAATCCTGCATATGCTTATGCTATTTGCCGAGTTCAAGACTAAGCACTGGCCTTTGTTCCTTCAGGCATTTTTCCTTTGCCATCTCCTTTAACCGCCGCCCTGCCAGCCAGGCAGCCACCCTGTGGTATGTGGCTAGGTCAGGGACTTAGTTGTTTTTTGGATAGGCAAGTATCCCGCCCTATGGAACGCGGCTTGGCTAAGCTAGAACCCGGCTGGCCGGCTGCTCAGCAGCCGGCTAACTTGTCTCAAAGGCCGTCTTGCCCTATGCTTATTTTTTCTTTAGCCATTTTTCATGTCGGCATCACTTCCTGCCTTTGACTCCTGCCAGTCAGAAAGCTGCGTTCTGCGAGTCTGTGACCTTTAGGTAGGAGAGGGCTTGGATGCCGACACATTACTTGTCCGACTGTTGGAAAACTTTAAACATAGGGCCAGGCGGCAAGCCCCCCGGCCGTCTGTTCGGTCCCGGTGCCGGGCGAAGGAATGAAAATAGCACATTCATAGGCAGAAACTTATCATATAGATAAAGGGAGGGGCAGTCCCCGAGTACTCCTCGGGGATCCCGTTGTTTCTCAAAATACAATAGATAGTACGATACATACTACCTTTTAGCGGTAAAATCAGCGAAGGAGATTTGTGTTCCATGGGCGTTCTCATTCCTTGCATGAGTCATCTCTCTTGCGTGCCCTTGGCTTCTGCGCATCGATGAGGTAGTAGGCATCGTTGCCTAGTACCTTGCTGATGATGAAGAGCCCTTCCCAAGAGGCTGAGAGCTTGTGCTGGCCGGCTGTTCGCTGGATTAGCCGGAGCACAAGGTCCCCCTCATGAAAAGATCGCGGGCTGACTCGTCGGCTGTGATAGCAACGCAGACCCTGCTGGTAGATGGCGGATCGGCGGAGTGCTACCAGCCGGGCCTCCTCCAGCAGGTCGACACCGTCTTCCCGTGCTTCTTTTGCTTTGACTTCTGTGTACATGATGACACGAGGCGAGTCAAACTCAATGTCTGTTGGGATGACGGCCTCGGCCCCATAGACGAGGAAGAAGGGAGTGAAGCTGGTTGACTTGTTCGGAATCATTCGGAGGCTCCATAGGACAGACGACAACTCCTCAATCCAACAGCCGGCCGACCGTTCCAAGGTCTTGACCAACCGGGACTTGATGCCGGACAAGATGAGGCCGTTTGCACGTTCAACTTTGTCGTTTGACTGCGAGTGAGCAACGGACGCTAAGTCCAGTCGGATGCCCTGTGTTGCACAGAACCGGGCCAATGCTCCTTTGGAAAAGTTTGTGCCGTTGTTGGTGATGATGCTGTGCGGTATGCCATACCAGACTGTAAGGTCGGTGATGAAGGTCACAACTGTCGGACCGTTGAGTTTCTTGATTGGTCTTGCTTCAATCCACTTGGTCTTGCTCTCAAGTCATGCCGCCGCGTGCTGTCTTGAAGGGGCCCACCATGTTCAGTCCCCAAACTGTAAATGGCCATGTGATTGGGATGGCCTTGAGAGCAGAAGCCGGCAGATGTTACTTGGAGCTAAAACACTGACATCCAATGCACTTCTTGACTAGGTCCTTGGAGTCATCCAAAGCAGTCGGCCAGAAGAAACCATGGCGGAAAGCTTTGGTGACGAGGGATTTGGAGGCCGCATGGTGGCCGCTTTCGCCATAATTATTATCCCTCAAAATGGCGAGACCCTTTTCTGCTTATACGCAGCGCTGGAAGACACTGGTTGCTCTGCGTCTGATGAGCTCTTTGTTCACTATTGTGTACGCAGAAGCTCTGCGCTGAACTTGCCGTGCCAAGGTCTCATCTGCTGGCAACTCTCTTCTGAGCAAAAAGTTGAGGATAGGCTGCGCCCATGATGGTGCTGTGACTCATGTTACTTCTGCCACTGAAATCAGGGTGGTTGGGCTGGTAGGTGGTTGGATGGAGTTATCCGCCGCTTGCTCTGCTCTTGAAGTCCCTGGGCCGGCTACAGCAGTCCCCGGACCGGGTTCTGAAGTCCTCGGGCCGAGTGCTGGTGCTGCAGTCCCTGGGCCGCCTGCTGGAGTTCCTGAGCCGGCCGCAGTAGTCCCCTAACCGGGTTCTGAAGTCCCCGGGCCAGGTGCTGGTCCAGCAATCTCCGGGCCGCCTGCTGAGGTCTTCGGGCTTCCAAGGTCGGCTGGCATGAAGATTGATTCTGACTCTGGTGACGGATGGATAGACGGCTTGCGCAAGCATGGGAGGTACACGCCGGCCGGTATTGCTTGCCGAGTTGATCCGATTCATGCCAAGGCGTCTGCTTGATCGTTGTCCGCTCATGGTACGTGGAGGAACTCGCAGCCATTAAAATGTTCGCTAATCCGTTGGACCAGGAAGTGGTAACTTGCCATGTTTGCATCTTTGGCGTCCCAGTCACCTTATGACTGCTGGACCACCAAGTCCGAGTCACCATATCACAACACTCGGCGGATGCCAATCTGTTTGGCCATCCGGAGCCAGTGAATGAGTGCCTCGTACTCGGCCACGTTGTTAGAGGCGGGAAAGTGGATTTGCAATGTGTACTTGAGCTTGTCGCCTTTGGGGGAGGTGAGGACGACGCCGGCTCCCAAGCCAGTGTGTATCTTTGATCCATCAAAGTGCAACCGCCAATGGGTTGAATCTGTAGCAGGCGACAGGTACTGGGTCTCGGCCCAGTCGACGAGGAAGTCAGCCAGCGCTTGTGACTTAATGGTGGTGTGGGGCTGGTAGAAAATGGAGAAAGGGGACAACTCAATGGCCCACTTTGCCACTTGGCCTGAAGCATCTCTGTTGCCCATGATCTCAGCAAGCGGGGCTGTGCAGACGACCGTGAACGAATGCTCTTGGAAGTATTGCTTGAGTTTCTTGGCGGCAAAGTACACGCCGTAGCACATATTCTGGTAGTGGGGATAATTCTTCTTGGAAGCTGACATCACCTAGCTCAAGTAATAGACGGACCTTTGGACAGGCAAGGTTGTGCCGTCTTCTGGGCGCTCGACTACAATCACAGTGCAGACCACCCGGCTGGTGGCGGGTATGTAAAGGAACATGGGTTCCTTGTCTGTTGGCGCCGCCAGGACAGGCGGCGTGGATAGCACTCTCTTGAGCTGGTGGAAGGCTTCGTCCACCTTGTCATTCCACTCAAAGCAGGTGGTCTTCTTCATCAGCTGGTAGAGAGGGAGTGCCTTCTCGCCCAGTCGGCTGATAAATCGGTTGAGCGATGCCAAGCACCTAGTAAACTTCTAGATGTCTCATATGCAAGTCGGCCTCGCCATCCTCTCGATGGCCTTGATCTTCGCTGGGTTGCACTCAATGCCGCATTCAGACAC
This sequence comes from Secale cereale, assembly GCA_902687465.1. Lineage (NCBI taxonomy): Eukaryota > Viridiplantae > Streptophyta > Magnoliopsida > Poales > Poaceae > Secale > Secale cereale. The sequence goes on along the minus strand of LR738711.1, from coordinate 316,745,044 downwards.
CAGGAAGCCCAGGAGCTGGCCTACTGGTACCCCGAAGACGCATTTCTCCGGGTTTAGCTTGATCTGAATGCAGCACAGATTTTAAAAGGTCTCTTGGAGGTCCTCTAGGAGAGTACCACGCTTCTCCGTCTTCACCACGATATCGTCCACGTAAACACGGGCATTTCTGCCAAGTTGCTTGAGGAGACACTTCTGCATGCAATGCTGAAAGGTGGCACAGGCATTTCTCAAGCCGGACGTCATAGTCAGGTAACAGAAGGCACCAAATGGCGTGATGAAGGCGGTCTTCAGGCGATCGATCGGATCCAGCTTGATCTGGAGGTATCCGAAATAAGCATCAAGGAACGACAGCAACTCGCATTCGGCTGTGGAGTCAATCACTTGGTCTATTCGTGGCAGAGCAAACGGATCTTTAGGGCAAGCTTTGTTGAGGCTGGTGTAGTCAATGCACAAGCGCCACTTGTTGTTCTTCTTCAGCACCAGGACAGGGTTGGAGAGCCACTATGGGTAGAACGCCTCCATAATGAAGCCGGCTGCTAGCAGGCGGGCGGCTTCTTCTCCGTCAACTCTTCTTTTTTCTTCAGACAGGCAGCGAAGTGGCTGTCTGACAGGTTTTTGCGTCTTCTCTTACGTGTAGCATGTGCTCGGCGAAATCCGTCGGGACACCCAGCATGTCCTTGGGGGACCATGGAAAGATGTCCCAATTCTCACAGAGGAAGTCGACGATCTTGCTTTCCTATTTGCTGTCCAGGTTTGACCCTATGACAGCAAATCACTCCGGGTGTGCCGGGTCCAAAGCAATCTTCTTGGTTTCTTTGGTCGGCTGGAAAGAGCCTTGAGGTTCCGCCTCCTTGTCATCAGATGGTATGGCCGGCTGCTCGCCAGCCATTGCCAACAACCGTTCAAGGAGGCGCTTCTCTTCAGCTATGACAAGGGACTCGGCCAGCCGACTGCTGGCAGTAGCACACACGATGGACTTCTCATAGTCCCCGACTATGGTGATTATTCCTTTGGGGCCTGGCATCTTCATCTCGAGGTAGGAATAATGGGGCACCGTCATGAATTTGGCGAGAACTGGCAGGCCCAATATTACATGATAAGGGCTTTCCAGATTCACCACCTCAAACCAGACCGGCTCCAGTCGGAAATGCTTCTTGTCACCAAACAGGACATCAATTTTGACCTTGCTGATTGGTGATCAAGAGAGGCAGGGGACGATGCCATGGAACACGGTCCGGGTAGGCTGAAGCTGCCTCCCTCTGATGCCCAATTTCTCCATGGTGTCTCGGTACATGATGTTGATGCTGCTGTCGCCGTCTATCAGCACTCGGGAGAACCGTTAGGCCCGCCTATCGGTGGAGCAAGTTGCGTCCAGAACCATGGCATAGGCGCCTGGTGAGGGCATTATGGCTAGATGATCTTCACGGCTCCAGCCGATGGGCTTCTCTGACCAATGCATGAATTCTGGGGCTTCTGAGGCAACGGCGGTGACTTCCCTATACTGCTGACGCCAGCTGCGCCTGTCGTCCGCCTGGCTTGTGAAGACGACATAGGCTCCGTTCTCTTCTGGGAATTCGTCCAGGACCTGGCCCCCTGAATGGGCCGCTGACGGTTTTGGAGGCAGAGCTGCCTACCCAGTAGGCGGTGGGGGCAGAGCCTCGCCTCTGGCAATCCGAGTGAGCCAGTGGCACTTACGTGTGACATGGTTGGACGGCTTCGCACCGTTGTGAAACTTGCAAGGGGCATCCAGGGATGGCTCAAAGGAGAAGGCGGGCTGCCAGACTGGCTTGCCGCCCTTCTGGCGCTTGGGGCCGGCTTGAGCTTCTGGCTGCTGGCCTTCAACTGCTGCCACCAGCCAGCTGTTGGAAGTCGGCGGGCGGGGGGGGGGGGGCTTTGCGTTTGTTGTCCGTCTGCTGCTGGCGCCGACGGGAGTCTCCAGCCGGCGTTCGAGGAGCCGGCGGAGTCATATTTCCGGAGGCATCTACGCGCAGCTCTGACTTCACGGAGGAGTCTGTTGTGGCGTACTTCTCCGCTATGCTCAACAGCTCGTCCAGCATGGTGGGCTCATCGCAGAGGAGGTTGTGCTTGAGTAAGGTGCCTTCTATGCACCCGGTCGTGAAGTACTCGGCTCGCACCTCATCCACCCCTTCACAGGAATTGCGCCGCTCGGCCCACTGTGTCAAGTAGTCATGAGCGGACTTGTTCGGACCTTGGATGCATAGGGAGAGCTGCCTTGTGGTCATGAGCGGATCTTCGGCGGTGGCGGTCGGGGGCGTGCTCGTGGCGGTGACTGCGGGGCGAGCAAGCACTCGGGGCTCGGCCTGCTCGATGAAGCGGACGACGGCGAAGCTCCTTGACATGGCAAGGCGATAGTGGGGCAACGGTGGCTGCGGCTGCGACGGCGGGGAGCTCACGGACGCGTCGGCCATGCCGAGGAGAGGGTGAGGGATAGAGGCAGGGGGAGAGGTGAGACGTCCAGAGCGTTCGGGCGACGACGTGGAGGCGAACCAGTGCGTCGTGGAGGCGGGGGAGTGAAGCAGGGTGGCGGGCAGCGACGTGGTGACCGCGGGCTCGCCGGCGTGCTCCTCTCTGCTTGCCTGGCGAGAGGAAGCAGCTGCGTGGAGCGGCTGCTTGGCTGGGCCGGCCAGGTGGGCAGCCAGGTGGGCCACCAGTTGAGTCTCTCTCTCTCCTCTCTTTTCCTATTATGTTTCTGCTTTGTTTTCTTTTTCAACTGTGTTGAATTAATAAAAATGCTAGAACATTTTTATAAATCATGAAACCGACCATGTCCACTTTATATAATATGAACAACATGGAACATTTTAGTTTATGATTATTTGGGCATTTAAAATATTTTATATCATTTAAATGCCCAAATGAAAATACAATATGAATTAATCCAGTGACCTTAGGATGTCCTAGAAAATTGTGCACCATTTTTGTCAGAGGCTTAAGACCAAGGCAAAGATGATGAACATTTTTAAGGGCATTTTGGGTACATTGGAAAAGATTTTATTAAACCCTAGTTGAAAGAAGAGGGGTGTTGGGGTTTCTGCCATCCCCATTTCAAGTTTCTGGAAAAAATTAAACATGATGCACACTCTGGCTAGTCCTAATGCAAGCACGGACTAGGGATGTGACAACTCACCCCCACTCAAAAGAATCTCGTCCCGAGATTCAGGTTCCTCCGGAAAAAGGGTGGGGTACTCAAGTCGAAGACGATCCTCCCTTTCCCAAGTAGCTTCGTCCTCGAAATGGTGTGACCATTGAACCTTGAGAAACTTGATATTATGATCTCGAGTGGTACGCTCGGTTTGATCAAGAATACGGGTATTCTCGATATGTAAGATTGTCCTGGAGATCAAGTGTTTCGTGGTCCACTCCGCGGGTAGGATCCGAGAAGCAACGCCTGAGTTGAGAGACGTGGAAGACTTCATGAACTTTGGAAAGATGCAGAGGTAGTTCCAATTGGTAGGCAACTTCTCATCATTTGGTAAGAGTGCCAAAAGGATCGATGTAATGAGGAGATAATTTGCCTTTGATACCGAAGCGATGGGTTCCCTTAAGAGCGGTAACCCGAAGGTAAGCCTTATCGCCGACTTCGAAAGTCACAACCTTATGATGGCGATCATATTGGCTGTTTTGGCGAGATTGGGCTGTTTTCAACTTCTCACGAACAATGCGAACTTGCTTTTCTGCTTCCTGGATCATATCCGGACGAAAGAATTGTCTTTCCCCGGTTTCTGACCAGTTAAGAGGCGTTCGAGACCTTCGTCCATACAGAACTTCGAAGGGAGCCTTCCCAAGCTAGATTCATAGCTATTGTTATAAGGAAACTCGGCGAATGGAAGACACTTTTCCCAATCCATGTCGAAAGAGATGATAGAGGCTCGGAGCATATCTTCAAGAAGTTGATTGACTTGTTCTAATTGACCACTTGACTGAGGATGAAAGGCGGTACTAAAAGAGAGACGAGTCCCCATAGCATTTTGGAAACTTTACCAAAATCGAGAGGTGAAAAGACTTCCACGATCTGAGTTAATCTCCAATGGAACACCATGAAGAGATACTATTCGAGAGATATACAAGTCTGCTAGCTGACTAGCTGTTATACTCTCTAGAACAAGTAGAAAATGGGCTACTTTGGAGAGGCGGTCGATAACGACGAAGATAGCATTATTCCCTTTCCTGGTCCTGCGAAACACGGAAATGAAGTCCATACCGATCTTATCCCATTTCCATTCAGGAATAGCTAAAAGTTGAAGGGTGCCAGCAGGCCGTTGATGCTCTGCTTTAAGTCGACGGCAGACGTCGCAGTTAGCAATGAACTGAGCGATTTCTCTCTTCTTCCTAGTCCACCAGAACCTCTGTCCTAGGTCCGGATACATTTTGGTACTATCGGGATGAATCATGAGAGGAGATTCATGAGCCTTCTTAAGGATCATGCCGTAGATGTCGGTTCTTGGGAACCACTAGATGGTTCTCGAAGAAGACAACACCTCGATCATCCATAGAGAAACTTTTAGCAGCTCCGCTAGCAATGCTCTCTTGGAGTCGGGATATACCCTTATCACGCTTCTGGGCGGCTATGATTTGATCCGTAAGGGTAGGTTTCGCCACCAAGGTGGAAAGAAATCCTCGAGGAACAATGTGAAGGTTAAGCTTACGAAATTCCTCGTGGAGAAGTGGTTGCCCCTGTTGTAACATCTGGTTGTTACAATAAGACTTACGACTTAGTGCGTCAGCCAAGACATTGGCCTTCCTAGGGGTGTAAGTAATTCCTAAGTCGTAATCTATGAGCAACTCAACCCAACGTCTTTGCCTGAGATTCAAATCCGGTTGGGTGAAGATGTATTTCAGACTCTAATGATCAGTGAAGATTTCACAGCGATTACCAAGAAGGTAGTGTCGCCATGTTTTGAGTGCATGGACTACAGCTACAAGCTCTAGATCATGTGTAGGATAATTATACTCATGTGGACGCAACTGTCGAGATGCGTAGGCAATCACTTGACAATCTTGCATGAGTATGCAACCTAGTCCTTGTCGCGAGGCGTCGCAATAGATAATGAAGTCCTTGGAAAAGTCTGGTGGTACCAGTACGGGAGCAGACGTCAGGCGTCTTTTCAGTTCCTGAAAGCTGGACTTGCACTATGGGGTCCACTCAAACTTTTTATGTTTCTTGAGGAGTTCAGTTAGAGGTTTAGCAACTGTGGAGAAATTCTCGACGAAGCGTCGGCAATAGCTCGCTAAGCCAAGGAAACTCCTAACTTGCTTGACCGATTCAGAAGGAGTCCAATCAAGGATGGCCTGAACTCACTCGGGATTGACAGCAATACCCTTACTAGAGATTACATGGCCTAGATAGGTCACTTCTGGCAACAAAATTCACACTTAGAGAATTTGGCATAAAGGCGGTGCTCTCGAAGTTTCGTCAATACCAGCCTTAGATCCTCGGCATGATCTTCCTTGTTCTTGGAGTAAATGAGTATATCATCGAGGTATACCACGATGAATTTATCCAAGTACTCCATGAATACATAATTCATTAGCTGTGAGAAAGTGGTTGGGGCATTGGTTAACCCGAAGGACAAGACGGTGTACTCGTATTGGCCATAACAAGTAACAAAGGCCGTCTTGGGAATGTCCCCGTTCTTGATTTTGATTTGATGGTAGCCCAACCTCAAATCCATTTTGGAAAAGATTGAGGATCCAGCGAGCTGATCATACAGGTCGTTGATCCTGGGGAGCAGATACTTGTTCTTTATGGTGACCAGATTGACAGGTCGATAATCTACAACCATCCGATCCGTTCCATCCTTCTTCTTGATGAAGAGGACGAGACAAGCCCAAGGAGAAGAACTAGGACGGATGAAACCCTTTTTGAAGGACTCATCGAGGTGTTTCTTAAGTTCAGCTAGTTCTAGGGGTGCCATCTTATAGGGTCTTCTAGAGATTGGGACAGTTCCTGGAACAAGATCTATTAAGAACTCTACATCTCTGTCAGGTGGAACACCTGGCAGTTCTTCTGGAAAGAAATCCGGGAAGTCACGGACTACCAGGATATCTTCGAGTTCTGGTAGAGGGCTGGCATTAAGAGAGTAGAGCTGACGCTCAGCCATTCGGGCCAAAACATTGACTGTCTTGCCGGATATGTGTGTAAGTTGAACAGTCCTAGTGTAGCAACCAATCTGGGCATAATGAGCTTTCATCCAGTCCATACCCAAGATGATGTTTATGTCCGAGGACTTGAGAGCTATTAGAGAATTGAGAAAGAAAAGTTTATCGACAAGGATTTCATTCCCATGGCTTACTTTAGAAGTTTGCCATTTCGAGCCAGGAGTTTGGATTACCATGGAAGTGGGCATGTCACAAAAAGTCATGTGGTGCATTCGAGCATAGCTCTCAGATATGAACGAATGAGATGCCCCAGTATCGAAAAGAATAGATGCTGGATGGCAGTTAACAAGAAGCATACCAAGGACGACGTTAGGATCCTCATAAGCTTCCTCAGCAAAGACATAGTTGACATGGCCACGTGCAGTGCTGACTGGCTTGACATAGTTTACCTTGCCTGTTGGCTTACCACGGCCAATGGACCTTCCTGGCTGGTTCTGAGGACACTCACGCATTTAGTGCCCTGGTTCTCCGCACTTGAAGCATGTCAGAGTGCCAGTGCGTGGAGCAATATTGGCAGATAGTCCTCCATAAGTCTTGGGCAGTGCATATTGCTGGGTTGGGCGAGGCGCCTCATAGGATGGCCTCGGAGTGAACCTGGGTGGCAAGGCTGTGTTTCGAACCCACACACGGCGCTTGTGAGAGCTAGAGCCGGATGAGGAACCAAAGTCACGGGGATGCTTACGTGTGGCTTCAAAATTAGTCTCACCTGTCTCAGTACTGATGGCTTTGTTTGCTAGCTTTTGGAAGGAGGTGCACTCGTGCAATGGTAGATCTCGGCGAGGTTCAGGGCCGAGTCCCTTGTGGAACCTTGCCTGCTTCTTGGCGTCGGTGGACACTTCTTCGGGAGCATAGCGTGCCATGTTACCAAACTCACGACTATAGACATCCACGGTTAGCCTGCCCTAGGTGAAATTGCAAAATTCCTCCCGCTTGCGATCCATGAGACCTTCCGGAATGTGATGTTCACGAAATGCCTCGCTGAACTCTGCCCAAGTGGTAATTTGGCCAGCAGGACGCATAGCCTCATAGTTTTCCCACCAAAGGCTAGCAGGGCCCTCAAGATGGTAGGCAGCGTAGGTAACCTTGTAAGCTTCGGCCACACGGGCAGAATGTAGCTTATGGGTGATATTGAGAAGCTAGTTATCCGCATCAAGAGGTTCAGCGGAATGATGGAACTTGGTGGGCACATCTTGATAAAGTCATTAATAGACACCACATCTTTCCTCTAGCGGAAAGCAGTATTCTGCTCTATGCATTCCAGCAGACGGTTGGTCTCTCTTTTGTTCCTTTCTGCCTCCAGCATAACTTCAGCCAAGGAGGGTGGTTGGGGCAGATTCTCATCTCTAGCCCCACTGGCCTCACCCTGCTCCTGAGCAGCAGGGGTGCTGCGAGTGTTGACCATCCTAGGAAAATAATACAATGGTTTAGACAAGGATGGCAAAACTTTGACATAGGAGTGCAGAATGTAATGGGTGACACGGAATGCAGAGATGTTCATCTATACGACATGGTAATATAGAAACTGCCATATATACACCATTGGTCATACACACCATACATAGTTTAGTACAAGCCAAGGCTAAAGTACAACTGCGGTGAAAGACGATACATCTCATCAGAGGCATTCCAAGCTCCTATACATTATTTATCTACGCCTCCAGAACTCAGTACACACTAAGCCATATTCCACAAGACACGCAGGACTGTCGAAATACAACTACTACGATACTACTACTGCCACGGACTAGCTCAGACGTTCCCGTAGTAATCTTCGTAAAGATTAACCCCGTAGCCAAGAAGTGGAACATGTGGATCTAGAAACCCTTGAGCACTTGGAGACTGTGGACCATAGGGACACGGATGCGGTCTCCGTCCCACTGTTGGTGGTAACTGACGCCCACGTGGAGGTGTAATGCCCCCAACGTCACGCCAATCCATACGATCGGGCAGACAAGTCCGCACGGGGTACAAATCCCGCATATCTAGATATCCAGCCTGCACGGCAGGTGCAAGCCGTGTCAGAGTGGCCCAGTGGGCGTCTCGAGTGTTATAAAGCTCCATACGGAGGGCACGGACCTCACAGTCCCTATCATCCAGCATCTGAGTGGTACTCTGAAGTAGCGGCTCCTCATGAGCGACATCAGTATACATACCAATGTAGTAGCCTTCTTCTCCAGGAAGTGAGGCTGGCATGTAGCAGAACTCAGTGTTCAGCAGCAGGGCATGCCTAGCCCGGATGATAGTCATCATCGAGTAAGGGGCATCCTGCACTGCCATCTCGATGGTAACCCCGAGTCCATACGTCCAATGGATGGGGTCGGTAGCTCTAGGATATGAATGGTATATCCGGACTGTGCAGAAATACTGACTCTGGTTGAAATCTGGGTACTGCTCCTCCACAGTATACTCAGGGTACCAACGGTAGCCAGTCTCGGTTATGACACGGACCAACATGGCCACGTGACCTCGCACCTTAATGCACCGGGTCAGACGGACCACCTGATGAGGGGTGCGGTCAAACATCTGAAACACGAGATAATGCAAAGGCATTAGAATTTCTAGAAGAAATCAGCCAGCATAACAACTGTAAATGCTCAAAAAAGATTTTGAGACATCATACAAATGATAGCATAGCTACTCAACAACATCATATCAAGGTTCCGGGTCCAACTAATCAACATACTGAAAGGTAGAAACTGAACTGAGGCTTGAAACCAACAATCCTAAGTGTCTACGGATTAGTAACACGTGAACCTAGTAAAGATGAGAGGCCTAGTCCTAAACCCCCGTAGAAAGAATAGGCTGACTCAGATCAGAAGGGCATAAGGTAAAGAAGTAAAAAGAGCTTTACGTTCCCTTCCACAATCAATTCCCCTACATATAACTAAGAATTTTCTAGACTAAACATCGACCAGTATGGCTTGAAGAACCTACAGGCAGTCCGGCTCTGATGCCAACGCTGTCAGGACCCCGATCCTAAGTCACAAGGATCTAGCATGTAACATATCATATCACTTTGCGGCCTCACGCACGGTATCCCCACGGGTTCCACCTTACCTGGCACGGGACTGTTTGCGCATTTTGGCACACGTATATGATAGTGTCGCTAGCAACCATATGACAGAGAATCCGGGCCGACATGGCTAGTTATAAACCAAAAGTGGCACTAAATTACAGAGACATGCATTCATGACCCAGCATAGAACGTGTCGGTCCTCAACGTATGAACCCAAGTCATAGCAAGCTACATGGACTTAAAGGAACAACGTGTGACATTTCCCCTAAGGGACAGACACATGAACGAAGAAGGACACATGCCGGCCAGCCTACGTGTTCCAGAGCAATAGCAAGCTACCAAAGCTCAGTGGAAGCACTAGGAGGCATTTCCCTGTAAGATAGGCTACCAAAGCTAAACAACTAGGTGTCGGATCCCACACATATCAAGCATTTCAAATAACATACACACAATATGCTCAATATGTGAAATATAACATTGCATCACAACAGAACTCTATGACTCAAAGTACTTTATTTAAGAGGCTCCGAAGAGCCGTACATAACATATCCATACAGATAGGGGTCACATGACCCAACACTCAAGTCATACAACATACAAGCACGAGCGGAAGCTAACTTGTCTGAGTACAGACAACTTGGAAAGAAAACAGGCTTGGTGTAGCCTGACTATCTACAAGGCCCTTCACAAGCTCAAGATCACCGTCTGGGTAGCAAGCTACTCATCGATGTCAACGTCTATGTAGAACCCATCAGAGTGGGCGGGGTTCTCCTCTGCAACAGTTATTAATCAAACATGAGTACGAAGGTACTCAGCAAGACTTACATCAGAACCTATCATACATGCATCATTATCAACAAGGGTAATGGAGTTTAATGCAGCAAGCCAGCTTTGACTCTTGGCTAACCTATTCTTCAACTCTCAGCAGATTGCAAGATGAGACTACGCACACGAGTCCACTACTCACCACCACAATACACTACCGTGGATCTTCTCCCGTCATCCTACGGAAGGGCCATCCACGGCACTCACACTTGTCTTGAGACTTTTAGGAGTAACCATTAACTTGTCTATGAACTGTATTAGCAACCAAGTAGTCCTTAACCACGAACAATGGCTATTCGAATAGATTGGTAACCCTGCAGGGGTGTACTTATTCACACATGTTTCCACCACTTAGCGTATGCACACGTCATGTGCTCGGCAGACTTCAAGCGAAAGCTGACGTGGGTGTAGACCACGACCTAACCAACCACTCAAGTCTCTAGTCCAGGTTTATCGCCTATTTGGGTTCCATCCGTGGGGAGATCCGGCCGGGGTGTCACTCACGGCACAAAACGACGTGTACAGGGTTCCCATGTCACCAAACGGGTGACCAATACACCGTGCCACGTACCTGCCGCGTCACAACCCACCCCAAAGGTCAGTGCTGCGCACGACCTCCAGTAAACTACAAACACCAGAAACTAGTTGCAACTCCTGGACAGAGAACAAGGGCAGTCAATAAGTCGAGCGGGGTCATATTTCAGGGCCTAATGTGTGGTAGTAGCTGATCTTAAATCACACATACAGATCTCAGGTCCTATGGACTGTTTCAATGAAACAACCCACCATGTACTCCTACATGGCCTTTCATCGATACCTTTACCAAACATATTCCACACTTCACTCTCTTTACCAGGCATGATCATTCCACTCTAATCCATCACCCAGATGAACCAGACCTGTCACAACTCTAAGCATAGCAGGCAACATAAATAAATAGCATGGTAGGAAACACATCACATGGCTCAATCAACTCCTACACATGCTAGTGGGTTTCCACTATTTACTGTGGCAATGACAGGTCATGCAAAGAAATGGGGTTCAACTACCGCAGCAAATAGCAGTTCACACGCTATTGCCTTAATGCAGTAAAAGAGAGCAGGAGCGAGAAGATGGGTTTGTATCGGAATGATCAATGGGTTGCTTGCCTGACAAATTGGTTGTCGGGTACTGCTCTTCAGTTGGATACGCGGATGTATCCTCGGGAGCAGGACCTACCACGGAGAACACCGATAATACAATCAATACACAAACAAATGCAACAATATGATGCATGCTCATGACATGGCAAGATGGATGTGTTTTGGGCTAATGCAACTATAAACAGAAAGGTTTGAGCTTATTTGAATCAAACATTCAAATTTATACCCAAGCTATTATTATTTAAGTGAATTATCATGTTTTAAGGTGAACTGCAAGGTTAACTTGCTCAAACATGCATGAAACCAGTACTAATGGAAAGATTGAATTTTTTGATAATTTTTCACATATCAAACTTTTTCATCTGAGCTACTGTTGAATTTATATGAATTTTAGAAGTTTAAACCATTTTCTGAAGAAATAAATCATTTCTGATTTATTTAAAATCTAGAAAAGAGTTTACTGCGTCAGCACTACGTCAGAGTGACGTCAGTAGGTCAACTGGGTGGCCTAGGTCAAACCTGACCAGTGGGACCCACTGGTCAATGTCACAGTTAGTTAAGTAACTAATTAGGATTAGTTTAAGCGCTAACCTAGGTTTGACTAACAGGTAGGGCCCACATGTCAGTGACCTAGGGGAGTCAAACCCCTGGTCAAACTGGGTTGACTCGCGGGCTTTTACCCGCCGGCGACGTCCAGACGCGACGGAGGCTGCGGGTTTTGCCCTACGGCGACTAAAAGAATGGCGGAGCACATCTATGGGCAGCTAGGAGTGTGCCGCGTCGAGTGGTGCACGACTTGGTGCTCGGGGTCGCCGGAAACGACGTCGGCGACGAGTCCATCAGCTGTCAGAGTTCGGGTGAGGACGAACTCATCGGTGCAATGCTCGTGGAGGCGCGTGGAGTGGTCCTACAGCATCTACGAGAGGCAGTGAAGCTAGTGGGCACGACGGCCAGGCCGTTTGGTGGCCGGAGACACGTCGGCGGCAAGCGTGTGCGGCGGCACGTGCGGGCGAGCAAGGTGCACTCTCTATGGTGCGCGGGAACGAGAACGGAGAGACTGGGGAGGGGCAGGAGCTCACGGTGGAGACGACGAGTCGGTCGGCGGGCTGGAGGACGAACTCGTGCAGTGGAGACGGCAAAGGGGATCTCCGCCGGTGGCGGTCGGGGGCGAGCTCGTGGCGGTGGCTGCGGGGCGAGCGAGCGCTCGGGGCTCGGCCTTCTTGATGAAGCGGACGACGGCGAAGCTCCTTGACACGGCGAGGTGACGGTGGGGCAACGGTGGCTGCGGCTACGACGGCGGGGAGCTCGCGGATGCGTCGGCCAAGGCGAGGAGAGGGCGAGGGAGAGAGGCAGGGGGAGAAGTGAGACGTCCAGAGCGTTCGGGCGACGACATGGAGGCGAACCAGGGCGTCGTGGAGGCGGGGGAGTGAAGCAGGGCGGCGGGCAGCTGCGTGGCGTCCGCAGGCTCGCCGGCGTGCTCCTCTCTACCTTCCTAGCGAGAGGAAGCAGCTGCGTGGAGCAGCTGCTGGGCTGGGCCGACTAGGTGGGCCGCCAGGTGAGTCTCTCTCTCTTTTTCTATTTTGTTTATGTTTTGTTTTCTTTTTCAACTGTGTTGAAGTAATAAAAATGCTAGAACATTTTTATTAATCATGAAACTGACCATGTCCACTGTATATAATATGAAAAGCACGGAATATTTTAGTTTATGATTATTTGAGCATTTAAAATATTTTATAGCATTTAAATGCCCAAATGCAAATACAATATGAATTAATCCAGTGACCTAGGATGTCCTAGAAAATTGTGCACCATTTTTGTCAAAGGATTAAGACCCAGGTAGAGATGACGATCATTTTTGAAGGGCATTTTGGGTACATTGGAAAAGATTTTATTAAACCCTAGTTGAAAGAAGAGGGGTGCTGGGGTTTCTGCCATCCCCATTTCAAGTTTCTGGAAAAAATTAAACATGATGCACACTCTGGCTAGTCCTAATGCAAGCACAGACTAAGGATGTGATAAAATGATATAAAATGATTGTAAAACATCCAAGAATGATAATATAACAGCATGGAACAACCAAAAATTATAGATATGTTGGAGACGTATCAACGTGCCCATCCGCAAAATAATGGGCACGTGCAAAGATTTTCCACCCGCGTCTGAGGAGCGTGACACGGGGTGCAGGAAATTCAGCGTACACCCACACAGCGCAATTATAGCAACCATGCATGCGTAGCCACATCCCATGCGGTTTATCAACCTCCATCACCCTGGCGAAAGGGCGAGGGAGCCGCAGACGACCGTGGGGAGGGCCATGCGGCTTGACAACGAACTCAAACACCGTGCCCTTTGTATGACCCACCATCGGGGGAGGAACCGCCAGGGAAGGGGCGTCGAGCGTGCTACTTCGCCTCCCCCTACCGCGAGCCCCGAGCCGGCCTTGGCCTCGTCCAGCACTTCTGCCCCGCGCACTGGAGCCAACCTCCATTGCAGTGGCCGAAGCCCCAGCATGATCCTGATGGGACGACCTCGTCGCCATAGTGGGGACTTGAAGGCCAGGTCGTCCTCTCGCCATTGCGATGACAATCTTGGTAGAAGGGGAAAAACGGGGGATGGACGAGCTCCCACCACCATGATCCTCGCCTCTTTACTGCGAGGACGTGGGAGGGGCGGGCTTTCCACTGCCCTGGAGTAACCGCCCTACTTCGCCAATCCAACGGCGAGGGGTCACGAGCGGGCGCCTCGCGCCAGCAATTGCCCTGCCACGCCAATCCATGGCGCTGCACCTCCTGCCGAAGCCCACATCGCCACGCCTCACCTACCAGCCGCCCGTCCCACGTGTTGCATGTTGCGCGTGTGGTGGAAACGACAGATGTAGTTGGTGGACTTAAAGGTAAAATGGTAGTTTCCCTCACTTTATTCACGAATGCCTTCATGATGTCACGTAAAAAGTGAAAAGCTCTCTCTGTCCTACAAACCAAACGGCGCGCAATGCCTGAGGGTTCCGAAGACACCACGAAGAACAAAGAAGCAAAGAAGATCTCAAAAAGTGCAACGCCTACCCCTGCAAGGTCAACATGAGCGCATGTGCACCTGTTAGACCTACCCCAACGATGCCCGGCGGCATCTATGAGCCAGGCCCGGGGGCTCCTGTCGGTGCAATGAACATTCGTGTTTAATGCCCGGACTTGTGCACGGGCGCACGATGATTCGTACTTCAAGCAACAATTCTTGGTGTAAGGCGAGACAGAGAAACCGCTCTTCGTGAGATCAAGGAATGAATCAAGAAGTCAAAAAGTAACCACGATGCCCACCAGAAAGGTCTTCCCAGCCGAGTAGGCGAGCTTTTCGGGGTCGGGAACAGAACTAAGGCCAAGGCCAAGCCTCTCCCAGGCAAGGCCTTCGAGGTACACCAAATTCGAGGCAAGACTCAAACATACCCCCGGCAAGCTCCACGCTGGCAAAACCCTCCGCCAAGAGGCCACCGCTCCACCTCATCGCACATAAGTCATTAATCGACGTGGTGTCGAGCTCTCAGGCAGCTAGGTCGATCCTGCAGGCACGTGGCAAGTAAGATGGAGAGGAGATTAAATTTATGGACACCCGTCTAGGCCGCGTGTCACGATAATAAGGAAGAGGTGGATAAGTGGCGCACCTCAACATGACACCTTGCAGTGCATTTAATGCACTTTGTCCTAACTAAAAGAGTTAGGTATGATAACACTGTTAGCCGTCTAGTCATACTGAAATGACTGTTTTGCCATTGTGGTGACCCCTTAGCCTATAAAAGGAGGCCCGAGGCAGCCTAGCAAAGGGTTGGCTCTTCTCAACCCCGAACACTTGTACGCACGTAGCTACTCTCCCCCAGGCACCCTTGCGGGGCTAGAGCACTTTGTGCCTTCGTCTTCCCCAAGTTCAATCCACCAAAGCAGGAGTAGGGTTTTACGCTGCAAAGCACCCCGAACCTGGGTAAAAGAGCGATGTCTATCGTTGTGCTGCCCTATTATTTCTGCTCTTTGTGCAATGTGGTCATCCCCCTCACCGAACCACAAAGTGGCTGCATTGCCCCATAGGTGATTGTGCTTCCCCATGATACGCGCACGAGTCCCCTTCCTCTGCTTCCCGCACGCCTGACTCTCGCTGAGAGCCCTTCCCTCTTGTGAGCAACAATGATGCTCTATCCCTGGCATTTGGCGCACCTACAAAGTCGGCAGCAACCGCCAATTCACTAGTCCAGCAGTCGGCCAGCAACAACTCAGCAATGCTGCCCCAATTATCCTGATTTATGGTACCAAAATATTATATCCCCGATTTCTTATTTGTTAAATTGTCTTACTGAACCCGAGCGAGCACACTAGCTACGTACTGAAGCCGATCGATCCCTTCGCTGCTAACTGAACCCAAGAAATTTCCTCACTGCTAACTGAAACTGACTGACTCCTTAGTTGCTAACTAAATCCGATCGATCGCTGCTGCTCCTTACTGAAGCCGATCGAACCACCTGCGAGACGTAGCTAGCCGGTTGGGTTGCCATTAGATGAATAGGGTTGCTGTTGCGCGCGTGATACATAGAACGAGTCAAGACGTGGTGAGTCCAGTTGGTTGGTTGGCTGTGGATGAACGGTTCCCGCTGGTGGTTAGTTGAATAGGACCCCGACTGTGTGTACGCGGTTGCCGCTGCATGAACAGGACCCCGTGGTAGTAGGCAGTTGCCACTGGATGAATAGGACCTCGAGGAGGCCGCCACACCCCCAGCCGGTTTGGGGTGGGTGAACAGGACCCGTGGAGGGTTGATGAATGGTAGCCGGTGGAGGCTAGATGAACAGTAGCTTGTGGATGAACAATAGCTGGTGGTGGCTGGAGGAACTCGCGGTGGATGGACAGTAGCAGGTGGAGGCTGGAGGAAGACGATGATGGATGAACAGTAGCCCGTGGAGTCCCGTTTTGCGGTACGCCACACCCCTCTCGATGAACAGGGCCTTGTTTCGACCGTAGGTGGTTGGCGAGAAGTCCATTTCCTCTGTTTTGCATTACGTCGGACCCCCCCCGATGAATAGGACCCCATTTTAACTGCAGGCGGTCGGCCAAAAGTTCGTTTACTCCATTTTGCGGTACGCCAGACACTGTTTTGCCTGTTCCATCCTAGTCGGTTGGATCCTTATGAACATGACACGTTCCGACCCAATCGGTTGCCTCCTGATGAATACAACATTGTTTCTCTGTTTCGACCCAGCCGGTTGGCTGCCGATGAACAGGAGGCTATTTCTGACGTCTGTTGCCTCTCCATGTATACGAACCCTGGTCATGCGTAGGCGTGAGTACGTGTTCGAGGCACCGCCCATACGTATCACTACAAAAAAACACTTCCGTGATAATACGTGTTTGTCATAGTTGGTCACATTTTTCGTCATGCATGTACATCCATGACGATTTTATGACAGAATCAAGATAGTCATACGTGTGTTGTCATAGAAGTGTCCCATGACAATACCAAAATTATCATCATGGAAGTGTTTACTTCCATGAAGATAAATGGCACGTCATTGAAGTGCTTTCGTCAAGGGTAACCTACACGTGGCATCCACCATAACGGGCCGTCGTTAAGCTATCGGTTCTGATTTTGGATCCGATAACTCGCTAACAGCGAGGAGCAATGGAATTTTCCAGGTGTAAAATTCTGACTCGCCCTAGTATCCATGTGTTGGCTCCGGGTTAGGACAGGTATCATGAAGCGAGTTGACGGGACGAGCCTATTGTACGTCGACACGTGGCTCGGCCCAACAGTGGCCCTTTTAGGTTAAAAGGCCGGGCATGTCTAGATAAGTGGGCAGACCCATTAGCGGTCTACTCGAGTTAGGCCCATACATAAGCATGGCCCATACAAGTTACACACAATCGGCCCATCATAGGCCCATTCTAGATTTGACAATTTCCAACCCATCCTCAGTTCCAGTCCGTTTATGGCCCGCTACGTCTTTGGGCGCAATTATGGCCCGGCCTTCTTTCGGCATGTTAGCAGGCCATCGTCAATTCTAGGACGTGAATGGCCGGTACATCTTTTGGCCTTTTCTTGGCCCATTCTGCAGTTGGGCCAACTTCTAGCCCATTGTGACTTTCAGCCTTTCCTCGGCCCAAAAGGTGAACGGGCAAATTTATAGCAGGCCGTTAACAGGCCGAATGCTCGATAGGGCGCCATTAGCACATTCCAATTCCAATTAAGTTGACCAACCCAATTAAAGGCCTGGTTTGACTTGCAATTATGTTCGTCTGAATGGAGTCCAGGTAACGTTTGGGCGTGTTGGCCCCTGTTACAATGATATACCATACAGAAATAATTATCCTACTCTATACCATCACCACTAAAAAACTTGCACTTATGCAATAAAGAGAGTAAGGCATAAAAACGAAGAATAATCCTACACTATACAATAAAGAAATTACAGCAGATTATACCCACTGGGCATTATAGTTCTACGTTTGGCACCAGTGAAAATAAAGCGTACACAAACAGCAAATTACATACACTGGGCAAATAAAGCTCATACATCATGGACACGCATCAACAGAACTAACCATTTGAACTATAATCTCCTAAGGAAATAGGATTGGCCGGATTCAGATAGCAAAAAATTTAGTCTGCAAAATCTCCAATTCCTTTGTGGTTACCTCAGTGTCTTGTTTCATTTTTTTGACTCATGCATCTAATCCCTGCAAGTGTAGTCTCGACATGTTGATTGCATGTTGAGAATCATGTACACATTGTCTTGTCACCTCTAGTTGATGCTCGAGAACATCATCATGTTCAAATTCTAATCCATAATCATTTGGTAATGGCCATGCCGCACTACTCTTAGATCTTTGTGTTGATGTCGCTTCATCCTGAAATGTTTCTGTAAGTACACATGAATATGGCAAAAATATAGTTACAACAGTAAAGCGAACAAGACAGAATATTTTGTACATGGAAAAGCAGAACAAATAATAATGTTACACTTCATGAAGCATAAGCAGGTGATATTTTAAAAATTATAAAAATGGTAGTCTGTGCAGCCCGCATATAGAAATCCCTCAGCTCACCAGAGGAGCATGATGTTGGGGCCAAATCCAAAACACAGACAGGTTACAAATTTAGATGACACGCATCTACTGAACATTATATATATACTAGCAAGATGCCCGTGTGTTGCACGGAACATTAAGATGCATTTGTATGAGTAGTTTATCTTCTGAGAGAAAAGGATGAACGGGGAAAGGCCTTATTTGCAAATGTGGAGAGGGGTGTGGGTAATTTTTTGCAAAAGTGACACAGTTACCTTCCTATCCGTCAGATATACATCGGATGTCCTATAATGCAGGATCGGAAACACACCATCGTCACCAACTATGTCTAGCAAGATGCCCGTGCATTGCGCGGAACATCAAGATGCTTTTATATGAGTAGTTTATATATCCTATGGGAGATAAGGATAAATGAGGGAAGGCCTTATCTGCAAATGTGGAGAGGAGTGCGGGTATCTTTTTGCAAAATTGTCATAGTTTCCTTCCTATCCGTGAGATATAGATAGGGCGACCTATATTGCAGGATGGCAGGCACACCATCTTGCGTATAAGTAAGCAAGCATTTGTCCATTATGTAGCTCAATTAAATTCTTAGGGAGCATAATGAACGGCAGAGGGATTCATGCAAACTTACTATAGCAAGCAAAACTATGCAATCAGTAGCCTCGTATAAACTAGATTGTGAGCCTCATGGAGTAATGGTTGGTTAATAGACTTCAAAGCTTCAGGCACATTTCGCCAGAGTAATTAAATGGCAAGGCCTTTAATTATGTAAACAAATAGTTATACAAGTACCCAACATCATGCATCATTGTTTGGGCATCTCATTAAATGAGGACAAATAAAGCAATTGAAAGGAGCAATTTAACTATGCCTAAAACAAACAAGCAATTGAACTGTTGAGTTGGCAGTATGCATAGATGAACGCCTCAATAACATCCATGGCCTAGCTACATTTCTCCACTCTCTAGTCTTATAAAAAAAGAGTTCGTGATGACGGTGTGCCTGCCATCCTGCAATATAGGTCGTCCGATCTATATCTTATGGATAGGAAGGAAACCATGACAATTTTACAAAAAGATACCGGCACTCCTCTCAACATTTGCACATAAGGTCTCTCCTCATTCGTCCTTATCTCCCATAGGATAAACTACTCATATAAATGCATCTTGATGTTCCGTACAATTCACGGGCATCTTTCTAGTACTATATAAAGTAACAAATAATGTAATATTGTTTTCCCCTATGAAGTATCTCGACTAGTATGTAATCAAGATCCTAGTAATCATAGGGAGGCTAATGATGTGAATATGCATTTTGTTATGACATTTATGACATCGACAACTCTAACATAGCAGGAAGCAGTTTCACACTGTTCACTACTATAAGATGTTTTAGATATTTAAAAGTATACTACATCTGTAATGAGTGAACAGACACATAAAAATGTGCTTACATACATCTGATTTACAAAAAATTTAGAACATCATATAGCAGAGAGCTGAGGGGGTTTTAATCAATGCCAGATGACTAGGTTACAGGCGAAGAACCCTATGCAAGCACAATGTCAGACAAATAGGATGTCCTGGTAATTGTAATACAGTGACTTACCATAACTGGTTGAACACGCTCAGTGCTCCTCCTCCTTCTCTTGAAAGGCTCCTTCCCAAGATCTTGTAATTGGAAATCCTCAATCTAATCTTCAAGGCACCCACTCTGCAAGTTGACACAAACTAGTTACAGGTCTCCTTGGAAGATAAATATGCATACTTTCAAGTCTGTGGACAACACACAAGGATGACTTTATAACAAAACAAAACCACATAATGAAACATGCCACATCTCTTGCACACAATGAAATGAGCATTTACTATGTGTGCACTGTCTAAAAACTAGGCATACCTTCGAGCTGGATCTCCAGGTACTCTTGGAGAGCCTACTTTAGTGTACAGCCAAACCTTTATGTCACCTACGAGTTATACAAGCCCCCACTACAGCAGGCCTTAGTGATTAAATCGTTGACAAGATCTGTTAGGTCAAGAACAACAAGTAATGAAAGCAAACAGTCCTAGTATGGCTGGCTGATACAAACAAGCAATTGAACATATGTGTGAGCAAATTTTGCACAACACTGAATTACATATCAAGAAAAGAAGCATAGAAGGGTCTTAAAGACCATAAATTGACTGACCAGATTTAAGGGGAATTTAAACATCATTTGCAACATATGAACTAACATAAACATTGCATATTTCAGATTCTATAATGAAATGCACATGTATTAGGTTATGCCATGTATGATCCCTAAATGTACACTATAGTGGACAGGAGTGATTCATCATTGCACGCACAATTGAATTACAGGTTAAGGGCCAGTTCTATTTTGACTTTTCAGAGCTTATTGTCAGAATAAGCCCTAAAAGATGTAAAGAAGTCATTTTCGAGTTCTAGGCTTGGGCTTACTTATTTTGCTTTGGGGGGGTGCTTCTGGTCGAAGCTCACTAAAAATTTGAAGGGAAGGGGAATAGTGAAATGACTCGGTTGTCTGCCTATATTACACTCAGAATGCCACTGCTCACGCCTGCATCAAACCAGACCACCAAGTAAAAATAAACACGCAAGCGTTCATTGCCCAGCCTGCTTGCATCTCCTCTCCCCTTTGCCTCTATCTCGATCCCTTGCCTGCAACGCTAGGGTTCCTGCTGCTTCTATACGATGAATTGCTATGAGATGTTGCTGCTATATAATGATTTGTTATGAGCTGCTGCTGCTATATGATGAGTTGTTATAAGGTGCTCCTACTGTTGCTATATGATGAATTGCTATGAGCTACCATAGCACACTTTCAAAGGTGTTTACTTTCTTACCATAACTCAAAATAAATGTCCCTATGAAATTTGTCCAACAGCACTGACATATAATAACATGTCACGATGATTGCAATGGGAGTGACCTACCATAGCATAGTGTATAGGCTCACCGCTGCCTCTCCTTTTCTTGCGATGTTCCATGAAATTTCCACATACATCTTGTACTAAGAAATCTTGTACTTTCTAATTGCATAACCCTATATGCAAGTTGACACAGCTAATTTTAGATATCTCTACATGATTATACATTGCATATCCCTTGTGCATATTTAAACCACCAATTAACGATTGTGTGTGTAGCATAAACTAGCCATGACTCTGTCTACTGGACTAGAAGGCACTCTATGGGAGCCTAATGTAGTGTACTGGAATTCCTACATGCCACCTACGATTTTGTGTAATGTACCACCTCTGTTCCTAAATATATGTCTTTGGAGAGTGTCCAGTATAGACCACATACAGATGTATATATATGCATTTTTGAGTGTAGATTCACTCATTTTGATCTCGGTGTAGTCTATAGTGGAATCTCTAGAAAGACTTGTATTTAGGAACGGAGGGAGTATCATGTATGACATCTGCATCTCTAATTTAGCAGCCAGTAGTGGAAATCATTGTCTGCACAAATGGATTACTAGTCGAAAATCCTAGCAAAGCACGTTGGCAGGCGCACAACAATACAAGAGAGAGAGATGCACTTACAAGATCATAGAAATTCCTCAGTCCAGGATCCTGGTTGGCCAAGTTGTTAGATCCAGAAGAAACATCGTGCTTGTAGTTTTTGCCAGCTACATAACATGTAACAGCGACCTGTTCATATATTTGAAGTACATCGGGCAGGTGATGCTGGACGGGTTTAAAGGTGACAAG
Source organism: Secale cereale (assembly GCA_902687465.1). Lineage (NCBI taxonomy): Eukaryota > Viridiplantae > Streptophyta > Magnoliopsida > Poales > Poaceae > Secale > Secale cereale. Next base: position 316,723,082 of record LR738711.1, on the reverse strand, counting down.
TACCTAGGCCGTGGCGGGTGCTGGGCATCTTGACAGCCGATGGGAATCAGGTTAGAAACGTCAAGGGTGATGACGCTACACTAGCTATTGGGGTCTAGAACCGTGGAGTAGGTTGTTTGTGGAGCAGCTCTGGTAGGGCGGACTACTGTGTGGGCGAAGGGGATAGAGGCCGTGGACGAGGGCGTCGGTGAAGCTGCTTCGGTGGTTGGGTTCAGGATGGTGTCGACGATGCGGATCTGTGGTCGCGGACGAGGCGTCACAAGCTGCTCTAGTAGGTTGGATGAGGGTGCGACGAAGCGGATCTGAGGCCGTGGACTTGGGCGTTGGCAGAGCGGCCCCGGTAGGGTTGAGAATGGTATAGGCAAAGCTAATCCTATAGGGTTGAGGATGGTGTCGGTGAAGCGGCTCCGATAGGGTTGAGGATGGTGTCGGCGAAGAGGCTCCAGTAGGGTTGAGGAAGGTGTCGGCGAAGAGGATCAGAGGCCATCGATGGGGGCGTCGGTGGGGCCACTCCGGGGGTGTCGACGAAGTGTCTCTGGTGGGGAGTACAAAGGAGTCGCTGTAGATGCGCTGCAGTTGACGAGAGTACCGGCAAAGTAGATCCGGTGCCGTGGACAAGGCGGACACTGAATGGGCTGTGGTACAGTGGTGGATGAGCAGTCTACTTGTTTCTAGGGGAGGTGGGAGGGGTAGATGCGGCCAAAGAAGCAGATCTGATGAGGTGGACACCGCTGGCAGTGAATGGATGTTGGTACCCTGGTGGTTGATCAGTCTAGGGTTTCGAGAGGGGAGGGGTAGAGAGGCTGATGAAGCACAGACGGTGTGATGTAAGATGCTCTAGTGCTGTGGAGTAGTCATTTTTGCGGGAGGCGGAGAGGAAATGGGGGTGCCGTGTGGTGGGGGAACCGGAAGTTACCATAGCAGCCCCGACCTATTATGCAAATGAGGGCCATATTGCAATTATTGTTCTCCATGCACCAAGGATAAAAGGGGAATTTCGCATGCTAAAGACTTGGTGGCGGAAATTCTAGATGGAGGTGGGAGATTTTGCCGCCCGCTGGATCATTCGTATCCAGTTTCAACTAGTTTTGGACAGTGCTAGCGGGAAGGTCATGCGAGACTGTGTACACGGGGCACACGTCAGCACTTAATGAAGTCCACCCCAGAAAAAGACAGTAACTTGAGATGATGCACTGATAATTTGGACGTTCACATGGGCGCGACCGACCGTACGGGTGTAGAGGTGTGTTCACAAAAAACGGATCAAACTCTCAGCCAATGTATTTCTCGTGTAAATATATAATTTAGTGACGTTGCTTATTTATTTTAAACATAATGCTTTTTTGCGGGGGATAAACATAATGCATTGACGTGTTAATTTTAATATAGAGGCACAAAAACAAATGGATATTGTAGTCCCACAAAAGAAATGGATATTGTAGTCCGCTACTTAAATGTGTTACCTCAAATGATTACCGTGCCTCCATTTCATAAATTGTGTACCCGTTGAATTCATATATGAATATTACATATATTACTTCATAATAGAACCTTACATCATCCAAGACTAATGAATTTGAATGCAAAACTATCAATGGTGCATGTACATGATAACTACAGTGCTTGTTTGAAGAAACATCACTCTAACTTTAGCATGCACAATTCAAAAGTACTATTTGGAAAGAAATAAAATGTGATATGTGAGTGTACAATATTTATAGCGTTGAATCAATATTGTATCTTTGGCCACGATACGAAGTAGATATTGATCTATGTTCAAGCGATGGATGTCCACAGTCGCTAGATAGTGATACGTGAATGAATTGTGCAATCTCTGACATGCATATATATATCCTTTCTCCGTGGGCATCGGAATCACACACGTACACTTCGTGTATTTCTCTCCCTTTGTCAGGGTTAGAATTCATCTTTCTACCCCGTCCTACAAGTCTTTCACACAAAAACCCACATGCTCTCTCTGTCGAACAAGCCCACCCCTTTAATTTCGACCACGCACCACCACTAATGTCTCAAAGTATAACTATGTCTCGCACACATATGCGTAAGGTTAACTCGAGTCCCGGAACCATATGAAAACATACAATGGGATTCTACCAGAGCACCTTTTTTGAGATTTCGCTCACACACACACACACACAGAGAAACACACACGCGTGTGCACAGACATTGTTTCTCTCTTCATTTTTTCCAGCACTTGCATGCACACCGCTTGTTTATCTCCATGATGCTTTAAGTACGCCTCGCACACATTCCATCTACCTATTCCTTAATATAGATATGTATCACACAAACTCCTTCTCCCTGTATCTAAGTCTCACTCGCACCCCCCCCCACACACACACACTTCCCGACACCGAAGGACTAGGGTGGCACCTCGATCTTGATACTAATATATCTACTGGCTTCTCTCTCAAACACACACACACAGACACACACACTTCCCGACACTGACGGAGTAGAGTGACACCTTGATATTGATACTAATCTATCTACTGGCTTCTCTCTCAAACACACACACACACACACACACACACACTCGCTAGTTGTGCCTACCACGTGCACACTCTCG
>LR738711.1:316615460-316719492 GCA_902687465.1 Secale cereale | reverse complement strand
TCTCTCCCTATCCCCACCCCACCCCCCAACAACGACCGCAGAAGGGTGAGAACTCGATCTTGATTATATTCTATCAATTGGCTTCTCTCTCAAACACACACACACACACACGCTAGTTGCATCTCTGTGCCTTGCTCACACACACTCGATACGTCTTTCTCTCCGTAGCCCCCTCGATTTGTAGACTTCTCGCGCGCACACAACTGTAGTGACGATGATGATGGACCTAGTGTGCCTTGTTTTTACTAGCCTCATGTGATACTTTTAACCCTATTTTCTACTAATTAACAAGGCAACCTTTTCTTTGTTACTACTTGTGAATTTGATATCATTCGGGGCAGCCATAAAATATATCTCATCAACTAATTATTGCAGTAACTATTTAAATAGAAAATTGCAAAATGCCCGTGCGTTACACAGAAGATCATGATGCATTTATATGAGTAATTTATCCGGAGGGAGATAAGGATGAACGAGGGAAGGCCTTATCTGCAAATGTGGGTAGGAGTGCAGGTATCTTTTTGCAAAATTGTTATAGTTTCCTTCCTATCCGTTAGATATTGATCGGACGACCTATATTGCAGGATGGCAGGCACACTATCATCACCAACTCTATTTTTATAAGAGTAGAGATATAGACTCCTATAAAAGACTCTGATAATGATGGTGTGTCTGCCATCTATCATTTATGACCATTAGATCTGCATCTAATGGTTGTGAGGTAAGTTGTGTTGGGGAATGTTGCATGGGAAACAAAAACTTTCCTACGAACACCCAAGATCAATCCAGGAGATGCACATCTACGACAGGAGTGTTGGATCCACATACCTTTGTAGATCGCTAAGCGGAAGCGTTCAAGAACGTGGTTGATGTAGTGGTACGTCTTCGTGATCCAATCACGGTCCGTCCCGCGAATTGCGATCTAGTGCCGAACAGACGGCACCTCCACGTTCAACACACGTACGGCTTGATGACGCCTTCACCTCCTCGATCCATCAAGCTATGGTGAAGTAGTAGCTCGAGTCCTTCGGCAGCACGACGGCGTGGTGGCGGTGGTGGTGGAGAAATCTCAGCAGAGCTTCGCTAAGCGCTACGAAGAGGAAAGGGGATACGAGAGAGAGAAGGAGCAGCACCGTGGCGTATTAGGGTGCGGCTGTTCTCTCTCTACCTCTCTATATATAGGGGGAAGGGAGGAGAGGAGTGGCGCCCCTAGATCCAATCTAGGGGGCGGCGGCCACAAGGGGGAAACCCTAGATGGGTTTTCCTCCTTAGAAGACATGGCCCCCAACCCAAGGGGTGGGAACCCTAGGGGTGGCGCCCCCACCTCCTCTGGCAATGTGGGAAGGGGTGAGGTGCGGCGCATAGCCCCTTAGTGGGCTGGTTTGCCCCTTCCCCTTGGCCCACGAGGCCCCCCAACACTTGCCGAGGGCCCCGAAACCTCTTTCGGTCATGCTGGCCATCACCCGGTACCCCCGGAACACATCCGGACTCCAATACCCTTCGGCCAATATATCGATCTTCACCTCCGAACCATTCCGGAGTTCCTCGTCACATCCGAGATCTCATCCGGGACTTCTAACAACCTTTTGTAACCACCATAATGACTCAACTATACTAATATCGTCACCAAACATTAAGTGTGTAGACCCTGCGGGTTCGAGAACTATGCAGACATGACCGAGACACCTCTACAGTCAATAACCAATAGCGGGATCTGGATGCCCATATTGGTTCCCACATATTCTACGATGATCTCATCGATTGAACCTCGATGTCAAGGATTCAGATAATCACGTATGTAGTTCCCTTTGACTATCGGTAAGTTACTTGCCCGAGATTCGGTCGTCGGTATCTCCATACCTAGTTCAATCTCGTTACCAGTAAGTCTTTTTACTCGTTACGTAATACAAGATCCCGTGATCAACTCATTGGTCACATTGCTTGCAAGCTCATTGTGATGTTGTATTAGCGAGTGGGCCCTGAGATACCTCTCCGTTATACGGAGTGACATATCCCAGTCTTGATCCATGCCAACTCAACAGACACCCTCGAAGATAGCTGTAGAGCACCTTTATAGTCACCCAGTTACGTTGCGACGTTTGGTACACACAAGGTACTCGTCCGGTGTCAGTGAGTTGCATGATCTCATGGTCATAGGAACATATACTTGACATGCAGAAAATGATAGCAATAAACTTGACACGATCATATGCTACGTTCAAAGTTTGGGTCTCGTCCATCACATCATTCTCCTAATGATGTCACCTCATCATCAAAAGACAACTCATGTCAATGGCTAGGAAACCATAGCCATCTTTGATCAATGGGCTAGTCCGGTAGAGGCTGACTAGGGACATCTTGTTGTTTATGTATCCACACATGTATTTGTGTTTCCAGTCAATACAATTCTAGCATGGATAATAAATGATTACCATGAATAGAGAAATATGATAATAAACAATTTATTATTCCCTCTAGGGCATATTTCCAATAGTCTCACACTTGCACTAGAGTCAATAATCTAGTATTACATGGTAATGAACCAAACACCCATGTAGTCCTGGTGTCGATCATGTTTTGCCCGCGGAAGAGGTTTAGTCAATAGATCTGCAACATTCAAATCGGTGTGTACTTTGCAAATGTTTATGTCCTCCTCCTTGATCGAATCGTGGATGGAATTGAAGTGTCGCTTTATATGTATGGTCCTCTTATGAAACATTGGTTCCTTGGCTAGAGCAATGGCACTAGTGTTGTCACAGAACAGAGTCATTGCATCCAGTGCACTAGGCACAACTCCAAGATCTGTCATGAACCGCTTCATTCGGACTACTTCCTACGCTGCCTCCGAGGCAGCTATGTACTCCGCTTCACATGTAGAATCAGCTACCATGCTTTGCTTGGAACTGCACCAGCTTACTGCTCCACCATTAAGAATATATACGTATCCGGTTTGAGACTTGGAGTCATCCGGATCAGTGTCAAAACTTGCATCGACGTAACCCTTTAGGACGAGCTCTTGATCACCTCCATAAACGAAACACATTTCCTTAGTCCTTTTCAGGTACTTAAGGATATTCTTGACCGTTGTTCAGTGCTCCATTCTAGGATTACTTTGAAACCTTCCTGCCATACTTATGGCAAGGATGACATCTGGTCTTGTGCACAGCATTGCATACGTGATAGAGCCTATGGCTAAAGCATAGGGGATGACACTCATCTTTTCTCTATCTTCTGTAGTCACTGGGCATTGAGTCTTACTCAACTCCACACCTTGCAAAACAGGCAAGAACCCCTTCTTGGACTGATCCATTTTTCACTACTTCAAAATCTTATCAAGGTAGGTGCTTTGTGAAAGTCCTATTATGCATCTCGATCTATCTCTATAGATTTTGAAGCCAATATGAAAGCAGCTTCTCCTAGGTCCTTCATTGAAAAACTCTTGTTCAAATATCCCTTCACGTTTTCCAAAAGTTCTATATTGTTTCCAATCAACAATATGTCATCCACATATAATATTAGAAACGCTATAGAGCTCCCACTCACTTTCTTGTAAATACAAGCTTCTCCAAAAACTTGTATAAACCCAAACGCTTTGATCACCTCATCAAAGTGAAGATTCCAACTCCGAGATGCTTGCACCAGTCCATAAATGGATCGCTGGAGTTTGCACACTTTGTTAGAATTATCTGGATCGACAAACCTTCCGGTTGCATCATATACAACTCTTCCTTAAGGAATCCATTAAGGAACGCGGTTTTGACATCCATCTGCCAGATTTCATAATCAAAAAATGGAGTTATTGCCAACATGATTCTGACGGACTTAAGCATCGCTACGGGTGAGAAAGTCTCATCATAGTCAACTCCTTGAACTTGTGAAAACCCCTTGCCACAAGTCAAGCTTTATGGACGGTGACATTACCATCCGCGTCCGTCTTCTTCTTGAAGATCAATTTATTCTGAATGGCTTTTCGCCCTTCAAGTAATACTTCCAAAGTCCATACTTTGTTTTCATACATGGATCCCATCTCGCATTTCATGGCCTCTAACCATTTGTCAGAATCCGGGCCCACCATCGCTTCTCCATAGCTCGTAGGTTCATCGTTGTCCAACAACATGACCTCTAAAACAGGGTTACCATACCACTCAGGAGCAGAACGTATCCTTTTCTACCTACGAGGTCCGATACTAACTTGATCTGAAAGTTCATGATCACCATCATTAATTTCGTCTTCAACTGATGTAGGTGCCACAGAAAATTCTTTCTACACCGTGCTACTATCTGGTTGAAGTGAAGGTTCAACAACCTCATCAAGTTCTATCTTCCTCCCACTCAATTCTTTTGAGAGAAACTCTTTCTCCAGAAAGGACCCGTTCTTAGCGACAAACACTTTGCCCTTGGATCTGAGATAGAAGGTATACCCAACCGTCTTCTTTGGGTATCCTGTGAAGACGCATTTTTCCGCTTTGGGTTCGAGCTTTTCTGACTGAAGCCTTAAGCACTGCAACCCCAAACCATAAGAAACGACGACTTTGGTTTCTTGCCAAACCATAGTTCATACGGTGTCGTGTCTACAGACTTAGATGGTGCCCTTTTTAAAGTGAATGCAGCTGTCTCTAATGCATAGCCCCAAAACAATAATGGCGGATAGGCAACAGACATCATAGAACGCACCATATCCAATAAGGGACGATTACGACGTTTGGACACACCATCACACTGAGGTGTTCCATGCGACGTCAACTGTGAAACAATTCCACATTGTCTTAAGTGATTGCCAAAATCATAACTCAGATATTCTCCCCCTCGATCGGATCATAGGAATTTCATCTTCTTGTTATGATGATTCTCAACTTTACTCTGAAATTGCTTGAACTTTTCAAATGCTTCAGACTTATGCTTCATTAAGTAAATATACCCATAACTACTCAAATCATCGGTGAAGGTGAGCAAATAATGGTATCCACCGCGCGCGTCTATACTCATCGAACCACATACATCAGTATGTATGATTTCCGACAAGTCACTTGCCCGTTCCATTATTTCGGAAAATGGGGGTTTTGTCATCTTGCCCATGAGGCATGGTTCACATGTGTCAAGTGATTCAAAATCAAGTGACTCCAAAAGTCCATCAGCATGGAATTTCTTCATGAGCTGTACAACAATATGACCTAAGCGGCAGTGCCACAAGAAAGTGGTACTTATCATTATCAACTCTACATCTTTTGGCATCAATATTATGAACATGTGTATCACTACGATTGAGATTCAACAAACCATTCACATTGGGTGCATGACCATAGAAGGTATTACTCATGTCAACAGAATAGCAATTATTCTCTGACTTAAACGATTAACCGTAGTGCAATAAACACAATCTAATCATGTTCATGCCTCAACGCAGGCACCAGATAACATTTATCTAGGTTCAACACTAATCTCGAAGGTAGAGGGAGCGTGCGATGGTGATCACATCAACCTTGGAAACACTTCCAACACACATCATCACCTCACCCTTAGTTAGTTTTTGTTTATGCCGCAACTTTTGTTTCGAGTTACCAATATTAGCAACTGAACCGGTATCTCATACCCAGGTGCTACTAGGAGTACTAGTAAGGTACACAAAAATAAGACGTATATCAAATACACTATTGTTGAAGTCGCCAGCCTTCGTATCTACCAAGTATTTGGGGGTTGTTCCGCTACAAGTGACCGTTCCCCTTACAATAGAAGCACTTAGTCTCGGGTTTGGGTTCAACCTTGGGTTTCTTCACTGGAGCGGCAACTGGTTTGCCATTCATGAAGGTTCCCTTCTTGAAACCAGTGGACTTGTTAACCATCAACGGTTGATGCTCCTTCTTGATTTCTACCTTCGCGGCCTACCGCGAACAACTCCGGGATCATCTTCATCCCTTTCATGTTATAGTTCATCAGGAAGTTCTAGCAGCTTCGTGATAGTGACTGGAGAACTCTGTCAATCACTCTCTTATCTGGAAGATTAACTCTGACTTGATTCAAGCGATTATAGCACCCAGACATTCTGGGCACTTCCTTACTGGCTGAGCTATTCTCCTCCATCTTGTAGGTAAAGAACTTGTCGGAGGTCGCATACCTTTCGACCCGGGTATTTTTCACAAAAATGAACTTCAACTCCTGGAACATCTTATATGCTCCATGACATTCAAAACGCCTTTGAAGCCCCGATTCTAAGCCGTAAAGCATGGAGCACTAAACTATCAAGTAGTCATCAGAACGTGTCTAACAGATGTTCATAACATCCACAAACGATGCTAGAGGGGTTGGTGCACCAAGCGGTGCATTAAGGACATAAGCCTTCTGTGCAGCAGTGAGGACAATCCTCAGATTACGGACCTAGTACGCATAATTGCTCACAATATGTTTCAACTTAGTCTTTCTCTAGGAATGTATTAAAACAGGGAGCTACAGCGCGAGCTATTTGATCTACAACATAATTTGCAAAGACAACTTAGACTATTGTTCATGACAATGAGTTCAATTAATCTTATTACTTAAGAACTCCCACTCAAATCAACATCCCTCCGGTTGTCCGAGTGTAACACGGTCCAAATTGACCAACCCAAGTCCGATCATCATGTGATATGAGTTGTTTCAATGGTGAACATCTCCGTGTTGATCATATCTACTATATGACTCGTGTTCGACCTTTCGGTTCCTGTGTTCCGAGGCCATGTCTATACATGCTAGGCTCGTCAAGTTTAACCCAAGTGTTCCGCATGTGCAAAACTGGCTTGCACCCATTGTATGTGAATGTAGAGTCTATCACACCTGATCATCACGTGGTGTCACGAAACGACGAACTTTCGCAATGGTGCACACTTGGGGAGAACACAATTTTATCTTGAAATTTTAGTGAGGGATTACCTCATAATGCTACCATCATCCTAAGCAAAATAAGATGCATAAAAGGATTAACATCACATGCAAATCATAAGTGACATGTTATGGCCATCATCGTGTGCTTTTGATCTCCATCTCCAAAGCACCGGCATGATCTCCATCGTCACTGGCATGACACCATGATCTCCATCATCGTGCTGCCATCGGGGTTGTCACGCCAACCATGCTTCTACTATTACTGTTACTGCTTAGCGATAAAGTAAAGCATTACAAAGCGTTTAATGATTGACACGCAACTCATACAATAATTAAAGACAACCCTATGGCTCCTGCCAATTGCCGTATTCATCGACATGCAAGCCGTGATAAATTATTACAAAACATGATCATCTCATACAACAAATATATCTCATCATGTCCTTGGCCATATCATATCACAACATACCCTGCAAAAACAAGTTAGACGTCCTCTAATTCATTGTTGCGCGTTTTACGTGGCTGCTAAGGGCATCTAGCAAGAACGATTCTTACCTACGCAAATCCACAACGGTGATATGCAAATTGCTATTCAACCTTCTACAAGGACCGCCTTCATCGAATCCGATCCAACTAAGGTGGGAGAGACAGACACCCACCAGCCATCTTTATGCATTGTTGCATGTGTGTCGATGGAACTGGTCTCATGTATGTGGACATGTAAGGTTTGTCCGAGCCGCTTCATCCCACAATACCGTTGAATCAAAATAAGACTAGGGAAGGAAACAATCTGAACATCAACGCCCACAAACTCCTTTGTGTTCTACTTGTGATGTCATCTACGCATAGACCTAGCTCTGAAGCCACTGTTGGGGAATGTTGCATGGGAAACAAAAAAATTCCTATGAACACCCAAGATCAATCTAGAAGATGCACATCTACGAGAGGAGAGTTGTATCCACATACCTTTGTATATCGCTAAGCGGAAGCGTTCAAGAACACGGTTGATGTAGTGGTACGTCTTCGCGATCCAATCACGATCAGTCCCGCGAACTCCGATCTAGTACCGAATGGACGGCACCTCCGAGTTCAACACACGTACGGCTTGATGATGACTTTACCTCCTCGATCTAGTGAGCTATGGTGAAGTAATAGCTCGAGTCCTCCAGCAGCATGACGGCGTGGTGACGGTGGTGGTGGAGAAATCTCAGCAGACCTTCGCTATGCGCTACGGAGAGGAAGGGGCATACGAGAGAGAGAACGAGCAACGCCGTTGCGTATTAGGGTGCAGCTGCCCTCTCTCTACCTCTCTATATATAGGGGGAAGGGAGGACAGGAGGGGGCGCCCCTAGATCCAATCTAGGGGGCGGCGGCCACAAGGGGGAAACCCTAGATGGGTTTTCCTCCCTAGAGACTTGGCCCCCAAGCCAAGGGGGAGAACCCTAGGGGTGGCGCCCCCACCTCCTCTCGGAACGTGGGAAGGGGTGAGGGGGGCACACCACCCCTTAGTGGGCTGGTTTTTCCCTTCCCCTTAGCCCATGGGGCCCCCCAACACTTGCCGGGCCCCCCGAAACCTCTTTCGGTCATGCTGGCCATCACCCGGTACCCCCGGAACACATCCGGACTCCAATACCCTTCATCCAATATATCGATCTTCACCTCCGGACCATTCCGCAGTTCCTCGTCACATCTGGGACCTCATCCAGGACTCCGAACAACCTTTTGTAACCACCATAATGACTCAACTATACTAATATCGTCACCAAATGTTAAGTGTGTAGACCCTGCGGGTTCGAGAACTATGCAGACATGACTGACACACCTCTACAGTCAATAACCAATAGCGGGACCTAGATGCCCATATTGGTTCCCACATATTCTATGAAGATCTCATCGGTTGAACCTCAATGTCAAGGATTCAGATAATCCCGTATGTAGTTCCCTTTGTCTATCGGTATGTTACATGCCGGAGATTCCGTCGTCGGTATCTCCATACCTAGTTCAATCTCATTACCAGCAAGTCTCTTTACTCGTTACGTAATACAAGATCCCGTGATCAACTCATTGGTCACATTGCTTGCAAGCTCATTGTGATGTTGTATTACCGAGTGGGCCCTAAGATACCTCTCCGTCATACGGAGTGAGAAATCCCAGTCTTCATCCATGCCAACTCAACAGACACCCTCAGAGATACCTGTAGAGCACCTTTATAGTCACCCAGTTACGTTGCGACGTTTGGTACACACAAGGTATTCCTCCGGTGTTAGTGAGTTGCATGATCTCATGGTCATAGGAACATATACTTGACATGCAGAAAACGATAGCAATAAACTTGACGCGATCATATGCTACGTTCATACTTTGGGTCTTGTCCATCACATCATTCTCCTAATGATGTGACCTCATCATCAAATGACAACTATTGTCAATGACTAAAAGACCATAGCCATCTTTGATCAACGGGCTAGTCCGGTAGAGGCTGACTAGGGACATCTTGTTATTTATGTATCCACACATGTATTTGTGTTTCCGATCAATACAATTCTAGCATGGATAATAAACGATTATCATGAACAGAGAAATATGATAATAACCAATTTATTAGTGCCTCTAGGGCATATTTCCAACAAGTTGTGGCATTTTTGCTCCCATTTGCAGAAAACCCCTTATTAACTTATAAGCAACCACATCCCTCCCTCACCTCATCAAAACAACCTGAGAAATATATTTGGAGTGGAAGGTAATATATTTTTAGTTGTATATATGTATATCAAAAAGAAGAGTGTTTTCTTTCAACTTTGTGAACAAGTACTATTCTACTTCGGATGCGTTGCAACGCACATGCACATTGCTAGTAGGATCAGAGATATATCTATTTAATCAACCACAACGAACATGTGGTGGACTGGTTAGCGCTGGATGCTCGTAATGCGATGACCTGACTTCGAATTATGTCTTACACTTTAGTTTTTATATTTTTAATATATAATTATTTCACTATTGTACCGAAAGTGGAACCACAGAGTACTTAGAATAAGATTAAGGATGGATTTATTTCTTTTTAACTTTTTGTACGAATCTGTAGCCACCCTGGAAGTCATGTACACTCTATGTGCAATTAACTTTTTATAGAGGGGAAATCATACACACAATTAACTCTAATGGATTGGATGTGACTCTATTATTTCGAGCATAAGAGCATCTCCAACGGCAACCGGTGCGAATTTCCTCCCGCTTCCTTCCGCGGAGGACAACATCCAACGCCAGCGGCATACATTTTCAAAACTCTAACTAACTCGAGTAAATTCATACAAACACAGACTGATTTCATATAAGCATGAAGGATATAAAAAAGTCGGATCTTCATAGAAATATGACGGATTTCATTACATTTACATGAACTAAGCGGGGTGCTAATCTGGTTGTCGTGGTATAATTAATACCTAATCTAAATGACCGCCTGCGCCTCCCATTGTTTTCCCCATGTCCGACACACACTTGCAGGGTCGACGAAGGTCCTCGCAAGAGACGAAGCAACCAAAAATCCACATGTACATGCAGTCATCTCCTCGGCGATGGCCTTCATGGGACCCAAGCGGCAGCGGCCTCCCGTGTTCTACTTCTCCTCATTGATGGCGGCGGAGACGGAGAAGCTGGCCACCGACTCGTCACTCTCCATGCACCCGACTTTTGTCTTTGCCTGCATTGCGCTGCCACAGGCACACGAGGAGCGCCCACAAACACCGGAGGCATGGCCACCACAGACACGGGAGGGGCGGCCGCAGACACTAGTGGCGCAGTACGGCGCGGCAGCGACGACGCCCGTGCCACCGTGCTCACCGCCGTGCCGGCATGGAGCACCTTCCCAATCGTCATCGAGCTGAACTGGAGCGGCGAGTTGCTGAACCACGCGTCGGCTTGGGGCGGCAACTAGCTCCGTCAGGCCAGGCGAGGTAGGTGAAGCATTGAGCAGCCTCGCTCGTATCCGAAGGGCTCGACCGGCCACCCAGCTGGGTAGTATGTCGGAGAACGGCTCCTCGGCGGCCATTAGAAGAGTGGAGGAAATGGTGAAAGAGGAGATGGGGGAGAAGTGAAGGGGTGCGATTCTTGGCCGCTGTCTAGCCTCGTTTAAATAGAGGACGAATGGCATGAGCTTGGCCGGCGTCTGGCCTCGTTTAAACTGAGGGCGGACGGGAGGATCTCGACCGGCGTTGCGTTTAATTTCGGCCCGCTCGTGAACGAACGTGTGGCCGGAGTAGGTTTCTCGGTTTGCATGCGAGTTTAACGAATGCGTTTGATGGAGGCGAGGAGGCGTGTTTAGCCGGGAGTGCAGCGGCCGGCGGAGTACTATTTGATTTGACAATTATAGTAAAGCTGGATAGTTCCCAATACGGCTTCAATGCAGACGAGGGAGAGGGTAGCGGTTCCCGAAATGTTGAACGACCCATGAAGCATGCTAATAAATGCATGCTGGAAGATATTGGAGGAGGATGGGGAAAAGAGGCAGCATGATGTGAATGCAACGCAGTTTGCACTCAAATAAAGGCACCCCTCCATTCCAATGCATCTACCACATTGTACGCACCTAAGCACCTACACTAAGCGCAATAGTTCTCACACCAGACCCATGGCGGCGATGCGCATGAGCGGCCAATGGCTATGCCAGATGGTCCACGACGCCGGCCTGCGGCATGGCACCGTGGATCGTCTCCAGACGGTGTTGGCAACCGGCTGGTTCATGGCCATCGTCGATGCCAGCTACGACTCTTAGTTGGACAAGATGATCGTTGCCACCATCAACAAGTTCACCGTCGTGAAGAAGCTCGCCGACGACATCGCCATACTCCTCCATCCTGCGCGCCCAGGCTCCTCATTGCTTGCTAGCCTAATCGGCCTCCACGGTGAGAACTTCTTTCAATCCCTGATGGCCCTGTGACTGCCCACCGACACAACGAAGAATGTCCACCTCGAGGTCACGCTCGCCGCTAAGCACCTCGCCTTGCAAGAATTTATCAACCTACACATCCATGTGTACGAGGAAGTCATGTACATAGGCATCTACAAGGCCGTTGAGGACCCTACAACGTTAGCTTTCTTCAACTGGCTGGAAGCCTTGGACGCCTTTGTTGAGAAGCACCTTGATCTCACCAAAAAGCCACCGCTTATCAGCCGTCGGTCGGTGGCCCGACACATTGAGTCGAGGAGGAGGAGGTCATTGATGGACGCATCTTCCTTCTTGCCTCCTGTAATCACCGATGTGATCATGTCGTCGTGGCCTTAATTTTATTGTACTATTGCATTGCCATTGCAAGCTACTACTACCCTGCTTATCTGACGGGAAAAGCCCCGCCCTAGCATTCTCAATCGTTATTTCTATCTATCGATCGTACCAAGGAGCAGAACCAAATGTTACAATTTATACATATTTCTCTACTCCTATAAAAGAGTCAGTTGGTGATGATGGTGTGTCTGCCATCCATCATTTCTGACCACTAAATCTGCATCTAATGACTTTGAGGTAAGATATGGCATTTTTGCAACACACGGGCCAACACATTGGTAGTAGAAAGAAACAAATTTCGAAGTTTGGTTCACGCCCAAGATGCGATTCTATGTCGATCACGTGACGAACTCGTGATTGGGGCACAACCGCATTTCGGGCGCTTAGCAAGATGGATATCATTACATCGTACCATTACATACATAGCTGGGGATACATACAAGTCATACAATTGCCACATGAATACAACAATTATACACAAGGCATCCGACTATGAATGAAAACATGAAAAAGCACAACGACATCCATCCTGCTATCCCAGGCTGCCGACCAGGAACCTATCCCAAGATCGACGAAGAAGAAGAAAGAACTCCAACAAGTAAACATCGCTCTCATGTTAAGTCATTGGAAACCTCTACCTGCAACTGGTGTTGTAGTATCTTTGAGCCACGATGACTCAGCAATCTCATAACCATGGGTATCAAGACTAGCAAAGCTTAGTGGGTACGGAGAGGTTAAGTGGTGAGGTTACAGCAGCGGCTAAGCATATGTACGGTGGCTAACTTACGACCACAAGAATAAGATGAGCATTGACGCAAATGGTCGCAAACTAGTAATGATCTCTAAGTGATCCTGGACTACCTACGAGTCAAACATAACCCCACCGTCTTCTCTTCTCAAAGTGAAAAGAGCCGGTCACAGTTACTCACACAGTTGGTGTATTTTATTTTGGATCCTCTGTCAAGTTTCCTACAAATGAACATTAACAAATTCCAATCTTCCACATAACCGCGGGCATGGATTTCGAAAGCTCATAACCTTGCAGGGGTTTCCCAACTTAGCCCATCACAAGCTCTCACGGTCAATAGAGGTAAAAATCCCTGATCTTAAGGACAGTCCGATCAGACTCAGAATCCCGATGCACAAGAAATTTTGACAATGGTAAAACAAGTCCAGCAAGACCTCCCTGCGTGCCGACACCCTGATTGTAGCCACGCGTATCTCATCTCAGGCCACGACCGGATGAGTAGTACGTACAGCAACCGAAGACCCCAAATAACTGGGTGGCACCGCAAGTGGCTCTAGTTTGGGACCAACACCATCGGCACTGGCCCCCTGTATGTGGAAAATAATACTCGGGGACGCGACCCCCTATGAAAATTTATTAATTAACTTTTATATTATGTTGCGAATTAAAACCAATGTTGGGCCTTGCTAGAGGAGTTTTATTCAAAGTGAACTGTCAAGGGGTCCCCATATACCCAACCGCGTTAGGGACGCAAAATCAAGGAACATAACACTGGTTTATCGGTTCTTATGGAGGCATGAGTGGAACAAAACACCGAGCAAAAGGCCAAGCCTTGCACCCATTGCCAAGTAGATAGGTGTGTTAAATATAGTAGATATATTATGATATTCCCAAAAAGCAAGTTCCGACATGGAGCAATCTTCATCTTCACCTGCAGCTAACAATGCTATAAGAGGGGCTGAGCAAGCGGTAACACAGCCATTCAACGGTTTGCTGTCATGGTTTCAAAGGTTAGCGGTTTGATGGGAACAATGAGAGGCTAACAACAAATAGATATATAGCGCGACATATAGCGATAGCATTGAGACAACTAGCATAGCAATGATAGTGATGAGATTCAAGTTGATGGTCACTTTCCTGGAATCCCGCGAGGAAGGAGAACCAGTCCATGAAGAAGAAAACGCCACAAAGGAGAGCCAAGTGTAGTCGAATGAATCCTCACGATCGCAACGAAATAGGAACTAACGAGAAGAAGCAAACAACACGCTAAACACACAACACATAACAAGACATGATGCTCAACCAAGTATGATGCATGACAAGTGTACATGATGTAAATCATGGCAAGAGATTAAGCAAACAAGATCAACACACAAAGCAAGTTTAAATGAGGCCGGAAACAACATATAACAGTTCCGGTAAGTCCTCATATGCAAATTTCGAAATTGGTCAAGATCTGAACAAACCTTGTGTTAAAATTGTTAAACAGCAAGTTAACATGCACCATGATGATCTACACGAAATTCTAGTCAAGTTACATAAAAAGTTCATTTAATTCGGAGCTACGGCCTAGAAGATATGAGCAAAACAAGTTAAGCATGGCTAAGATGCAAGATGCATTCAAACATCAAGCAAACACACTCCAAACATGTATACAATATGATATGATGCATCTACATGCAAAAAGAAGCAAATTTCATATAGAGCACGCTCAAAACGGTGCAACGTTTCAACACATACACATGCAACAAGATATAATAACAATCTCTCCCAAAACAGCAACTAGGCACTTTGCAATCATCAAAACAACATACAACAGAAACATTTCATGGCATCAAAGGGCACTAAAAGATGTACATATCAAGCACTACAAACATGATCACTGAGCTACTGCCAAACACCACTAGAACATGCTCAAAACATTATGGCAAGATTGCAAATAATAACAGTTTCACAGACTTAGTGAAATAAACTGAACATGGCAGCAACAACGACAAGTAGGCATGTTTGCAAGTTTATGCAACTCATATCAAAGCATATCATGGCATGTGAATATAACCAACAGTGAGAAGACATGTTTATGCAGCTACTCATGTCAAGAACATGGTCATATGATGCATAGAACACTAGCTATTCACATGGCAAAACTAAACTTACTGATAATAGGCTGACAGAAACATTATATAGCAATTTGAGAGCAAGAAAGAGACAAGCTACAACAACCTATAATTGCAAACAAGGGCATGGATTGATAGAGCATAACATGTACTTAAAGACATCCTACTGGACATACCAAAACATGCATGTATATGACTATAGCATCAAGCATGTTGACATACCAAAACATGCACTCACCACAAGGCCTATAATGAAAAGTTGATTGCACCACAGCAAAGATGGCATGATTTTGCTCCTAACACATGTTGACATGATGCTCAAACAAAAATCACACAAAAAGATATAAAAAAGACAAATGAGCAAGTTATATTAAGTTTCAGCAGTTTACAGCACTTAGCACGTTTGCAACAGATATTAACATGCCAATATGGATCCTAACATGCATGCAAAAGAAGCCATCATGTAGGGCATTTAGAGACGAACAATTTGACATATTATCTGCTCAAAATGGAACTACGTGCACAAAGTTAGAAGCTCGATAAAAATGCTATATGCTGAACAAAATCTCAGGACTTAGCAAAAATCGCAGGGTATGGAAAAGAAAAGAAAAACTAGGGGAGACCACACCATGGGCCTTGGCCCGGGTCATGGAGGGAAGCAATAGGCCACAAGCTGGGCCGGGTGAGGAGGCAGGCCTCGCAGCTACTGGGCCTTGGGGCGCGCTTGGGCCTCGGGGGGGCTTCGGCCCACGCGGGGTCGTCGTACTCCCGAGCGCTCCTGCTCGAGCTTCGGGCAAGGTGGTGGAGCGGCTTGGAGGTGGACCTCCGACGAGGTGGTAGCAAGGGCAGAGGGGAGCGGAGGAGGCCGGGACACGACCTTGGGTGGCCGGATCCGTCGGATCCCGGCCGGATCAGGGCGTGGGCGAGGGGCCCCGCGGTGAAGCTCTCCCATGGCGCAGTGGCGGCGATCCCGGGGTGGTGGCAGTTTACCATGGCGAGGTAGGCTACGGGCGCAACGAGCGCGGGGCTCGGGTGGCTTGGGCCCGGTTGGGCCCGCTTCGGCCCGGCGCGGGCCGATGATGGGCTTCGGCGGGCGCGCGTTGGAGGAGAGAGGAGCGTGCGTCGTGGTTCCGCGGGACTGGCTGGAGGCTGGTGGTGCGATGGCGGCTGGCCAGTGGCTGACTGCCACATGGTGTTCGTGTGGTGGAGGGCGCCAGAAACCGAGGTGGAGGGGGCTAGTTGCGTGGATTTCGAGGAGGAGGAAGGAGAATGCCAAAAATGGGAGGTGGGGGTCTATATGTAGAAAAAATTAAGGTTAGTGGGGTTTTGGGGGCTTTTGGAGCCCTCTGATCGCGATCCAACGACACCGGAGCGGAGGGGGGGGTCTAGGCAGGCCTAGGTGGGCTGTGGAGAGTGGGTTGGGCTGAGAGGAGAGGGGAGAAAAATGACCGGGTGACAGTTTTCAGAGACCAAAAACGTCCTACGAATTAACCGGCTATAGTGCCGCTATAGTTTAACGGTTGGGCTATCAAATGGACTCCGAATGCGACGAAATTTGGCAGGCGGTCTATCTACACTATAATAAGACCAGACGCCAAGTTTCAACCCATTCCAAGAATCTTTTTCGGCCACTTACAAAAGGGAGGTTTCGAAGGTGCCACGGGCGCGTGCGAGTGTGTCTGGGCTTAGAACGGACAACAGAGAGGACGAGGGGGCTCGGCTGGATGCAAGTTTTGAAAACATGAGGATGAAATGCACATGATGACATGGCAAGATGCAATACGCAAGCAAATGACATGGCAACAACGGCGAATAACTAGAAGACACCTGGCGCATCGGACTCTGGGCGTCACAACACTCCCCTACTAACAAGAGATCTCGTCCCGAGATCTTTGGAACGAGACGGAAGAGGATTAGGAAGAACACATGTTTTATTGGACAAAGAGGTGAAACCAACAAAACTTGAGAGGTTGAAAAGCTCGAAAGAAAGAACACCACGGGGATGAACGAGATTGAGAAGCTACATTACAGAAAGAGGAATAAGGAACAAACGAGAATCTTGATGGTAGAGAGACATGTAACAAGAGCTGAACGAACAAGAATGAATTCGAAACAACTCCGGTTAAGCGAGATAGACTAGGAATAAGAACAAGAAAATTTATGATAGCACTCCGCTTGAACACGAATTGAATAGGACATGAACTTGATAAGATGGAATAATAATTGACGAGATGAAACAACACAAATGCCTCCGGATCAAATTCAGAATGAGAAGAAAGGAGGTAGAACAACATCTTCTAGCACAAAAGAATTTGAAAGCATCCTTGCGAAGAAGGGACAAACGGAGTTGTTGGAAAATCAACAACGAAAAGAATTAACCTGTTGTGGACTTATGGAAATCATCCCAAAACTTTAGGTGAAATTACGCGACAACCAAAAGATTGAATAGATGAGATGAAGGAAAAAATGCAAAACTCCACATCAAAAGAATACGGATAATTAATTGCACTTTAAGATGCAAGAAGAAGAATACTTGAGCTGGTCTACAAGAATTTTATGAATATTTGAGGAATGAATTAAATCATGAAGAGCTACATGAAGAACTCCGGAAACAAAAAAGAAGATGAGATAGAATTGAATGATCAAAGGAATAAGATTAAAGCCTTGCGATGATTTAGACGGGGGTTCCGATGAGATGGTCCGGGAAACTTTGAACTCCGAAAAAGAAAGATGAACATACTTGGGATTAGAATTTATTCATCAAGAACAAACTCTGAAGGATGAAATTAATCAACTTAAAGAATAAGAATTTTGAAATGCTTGTCCTCAACCAATTAATTGATGAGAAGCAATGGTTTTACATACTACTTATTCGAGTTGAAAATTATTAAGGGGAGATCTAGCATGAACTTGAGAAAATCTTCATGAACCACCGGTTGGATTGGAAAGAACGAATGAATTAACATGAATAATGAAAAATAATTCTGAGCAAAGCGCCGTAAGAATTTGAAACGAGTAATGAAAGAGAACAAGTCACCGTAAGAACTGAAATTCGGCGAAGAAAATAGAATGAATCGCCGGGAAGAATTAGTAAACAAATATAGAGCTTGAGGAAATAGATATAAGAGAACGAAGAGACCGCGAACGAATTAAAGAATACTAGAACGAAGCACCGGAAGAATATGGAGACGAACAAACAAGCATCAATTTAGAATATTTGGAGGACGAAGTTGAAAACTGAGAACGCAGAAATCTTCTGAAATGATGGCCTTTGGAGGAACACACAATGGAAAGAATTCATGAAATACTCCGGATGGTTAAAGAAAATAATTTATGACAACAGAATAATTCGAGAGGATAACATGAAGCTAGAACCATGAATCTTCGAGAGGACGGACAAGATTCAGAGGAAAACTCTTCTTCTGTCTTCAATTGTTGAGAATGACGACGAGGAACACCACCAAAATTATTGCAACACTCTGGAGGAATGAAATGATAAAAAGTTGAACCAACATTGAAAAGAATTTGAAAACGGTCTTCCAAAGGCATGTGAATGATGGAAACCATTCTTACATCAAACATTGAAAATAACTTGGGAATAGCTCCGAAAAATATTAGAAGAGTCAGGTAAGATCCTGGGAAAAACATGTGGGTCATGAGCCCACCAAAATAAAACACCATTGGTAAGGATTGAAAAGGAGATGATGCATCAGAACAATTGAAAAAAACTCAAATGAGGTGACAACCTCGAATTAATTGACATACAGACGAATCTCCTGAGATTTCTTACGAACTCCGGAACAATTAATTAGCGAGAGGTGAACAAGCAAGGAAAACATCTGAGCTTGGGAAAGAATATGATCACCATTGAATACTTGAATTGAATCCATCGGAAAAGAAAAAAAAGATGAAGGATGATGAATGAGACAAGAATTCACCCGTTGAAATAGTTGAGGAAAGAATTCAGAACTTCACACGAGTAGAATGGATACTCGATTAAGAACTCTGGTCCAAGAAGAAAAAGGGTGGGCGGGCGGGAAAAGAAATACCACTTCAGATGGGGAAAACGACGCCGGTTGGAAAGAACTGGGGATTGAACTTGCAAAGATGAAGAGGATCGAATCAAGTCAAAGAGAAATGCGCCGGATGAAAAGATCTGACAACGCAACGAATGAAAACTAATTGTGTGATCCTTAAAAAAATTGAAGGGGAAGAGGAGTAATTCAAAAACACCTACTTCTAGATTCCTCACCAGAGCAACGAAGGGACTGAGGAGTAAAAAGAATTCCTACTCTCCGATATAACTAGACTCTGAAAAAGTTTTTATGCTAGACTCGACAACGGCCAAACTACAATCAATCAAGGGGCTCCTATGGTCGGTCGAGGATCTGGCACCAACTTATCACGCCCAAGATGCGATTTTATCCCGTTCACATGACGAACTCGTGATTGGGGCACAACCGCATTACGGGCGCTTAGCAAGATGGATATCATTACATTGTACCATTAAATACATAGCTGGGGATACATACAAGTCATACAATTGCCACATGAATACAACAATTATACACAAAACATCCGACTATGAAAGAAAACATGAAAAGCACAACGACATCCATCCTGCTATCCCTGGCTCCCGACCAGGAACCTATCCCAAGATCGACGAAGAAGAAGAAAGAGCTCCAACAAGTAAACATCGCTCTCATGTCAAGTCATCGGAAACCTGTACCTGCAACTGGTGTTGTAGTATCTGTGAGCCACGAGGACTCAGCAATCCCATAACCATGGGTATCAAGACTAGCAAAGCTTAGTGGGTATGGAGAGGTTAAGTGGCGAGGTTGCAGCAGTGGCTAAGCATATGTATGGTGGCTAACTTATGAGTAAAAGAATAAGATGAGCATCTACGCAAAAGGCCGCAAACTAGTAATTATCGCTAAGTGATCATGAACTACCTACGAGTCAAACATAACCCCACCGTTTTGTCTTCTCAAAGTAAAAAGAGACGGTCACGGTTACTCACGCGGTTGGTGTATTTTATTTTGGATCCCCTATCAAGTTTTATACATCCGGACATTAACATATTCCAATCCGCTACATAACCGCGGGCACGGCTTTCGAAAGATCATAACCCTACAGGGGTGTCCCAACTTAGCCCATCACAAGCTCTCACAATCAGCAGGGGTAAAATCCCCTTATCATAGGGACAGCCCGATCAGACTCGGAATCCCGTTGCACAAGACATTTCAACAATGGTAAAACAAGTCCACCAAGACCTCCCGGCGTGCCGACACCCTGATAGTAGCCGCGCGTATCACGTATCAGGCCATGACCGGATGAGCAGTACATACAGCAACCGAAGACCCCAGATAACTGTGTGGCACCGCAAGTTGCTCCTGTTTGGGACCAACACCATCGGCAATAGCCCCCCTACGCGACCCCCTACGCAAATTTATTAATTAATGTTTTTATTATGTTGCCAATTAAAACCAATGTTGGGCCTTGCTGGAGGAGTTTTATTCAATGCGAAATGTCAAGGGGTTCCCATATACCTAACCGCATTAGGGACGCAAAATCAAGGAACATGACATCGGTTTATCGGTTCTTAAGGCGGCATGAGTGGAACAAAACACGGAGCAAAAGGCCAAGCCTTCCAACCATTGCCATGTATATAGGTGTGTTAATTAGAGTAGATATATTGTGATATTCCCAAAAACTAAGTTCCGACATGGAGCACTCATCATCTTCACTTGCAGCTAAGAACGCTATAAGAGGGGCTGAGCAAGCAGTAACGTAGCCATTCAACGGTTTGTTGGGATGGTGTCAAAGGTTAGAGGTTTCATGGCAACAATGAGAGGCTGGCAACAAATAGATAGGTAGCGCAACATATAGAAATAGCATCGAGACAACTAGCATAGCAATGATAGTAATGAGATCCAAGATGACGGTCATCTTGCCTAGAATCCCGCAAGGAAGAAGAACGAGTCCATGAAGAAGAAAAAGGCACGAAGACGAGCCATGTGTAGTCGAACAAATCCTCACAATCGTGACGAAACATGAACAAATGAGAAGAAGCAAACAACACGGTAAACACACAACACATAACAAGACATGATGCTCTACCAAGTATGATGCATGACAACGGTACATGATGCAAATCATGGCAAGGCACACAAGATCAACACACAAAGCAAGTTTAAATGAGCCGGAAACAACATATAACAATTCCGGTCAGTCCTCATATGCAAATTTTGAAATTGGTCCAGATCAGAACAAAACTTAAGTTAAAGTTGTTACATATCAAGTTAACATGCACCATGATGATCTACACACAATTCTAGTCAAGTTACATATAAAGTTCATTTAATTCGGAGCTACGGCCTAGAAGATCTGAGCAAAACAAGTTAAGCATGGAAAAGATGCAAGATGCATCCAAACATCAAGCAAACACACGCCAAACATGTATACAACATGATATGATGCATCATACTGCAAAAACAAGCAAGTTTCATATAGAGCACACTCAAAACAGAGCAACGGTTCAACACATACTACATGAATCAGGCACTTTGCAATCATCAAAACAACATACTACAGGAACATTTCATGGCATCAAAGGGCATAGAAAGCATGTACATGTCAAGCACTACAAACATAATCACTGAGCTACTGCCAAATACCACTAGAACATGCTCAAAACATCATGGCAAGATTACAAATAATAACAGTTTCACAGACTTGGTGATATAAACTGAACATGGCAACAAAAACGACAAGTAGGCATGTATGCAAGCTTGTGCAACTCATCTTAAAGCATATCATGGCATGTGAATATAACCAACAGCAAGAAGACATGTTTATGCAGCTACTAATGGCAAGAACATGTTCATAGGATGCATAGAACACTAACTATTCACATGGTAAAACTGAACTTACTGATAACAGGCTGACAGAAACATTATATAGCAATTTGAGAGCAACAAAAAGACAAGCTACAGCAACCTATAATTACAAACAAGGGCATGGATTGATAGAGAATAACATGGACTTAAAGACATGCCCACTGGACATACCAGAACATGCATGGATATGACTATAGCATCAAGCAAACATGGCATCATAATATTATAGTTTCAGACTTAGCAGTTTTCAACAAGTCTCGGAAAATAACAAACAGGGAGTAGGCCACTTTACAAGCTTGTTGCACTCACCACAAGGCATATAATGAAAAGTGGATTGCACCACAGCAAAGATGGCATGATTGTGCTCCTAACACATGTTGACATGATGCTCAAACAAAAATTACATAAAAAGATATAAAAAAACAAAAGAGCAAGTTATATCATGTTTCAGCAGTTTACAGCACTTAGCACTTTTGCAACAGAGATTAACATGCCAATATGGATCCTAACATGCATGCCAAATCAGCCATCATGTAGAGCATTCACAGACAAGCAATTCGACATATTATATGCTCAAAATGGAACTACATGCACAAAGTTAGAAGCTACACAAAAATGCTATATGCTGAACAAAATCTCAGGACTTAGCAAAAATCACAGGGTATGGAAAAGAAAAGAAAACTAGGTGAGGCCTCACAATGGGCCTTGGCCCGGGTCGTGGAGGGAAGAAATGGGCCGCGAGCTGGGCCGGGTGAGGAGGCAGGCCTCGCGGCGATCCGGGCTTGGGGCACGCTGGGCCTTGGGGGGCTTCGGCCCACGCGGGGTCGTCGTCCTCCCGAGCGCTCCTACTCGAGCAACGGGCAAGGAGGCAGAGCGGGTTGGAGATGGACCTCTGGCGAGGCGGCGTCGAGGGCAGAGGGGAGCGGAGGAGATCGGGACAGGACCTTGGGTGGCCGGATCCGTCAGATCCCATCCGGATCTGGGCGTGGGCGAGGGGCCCCGCGGTGAAACTCTCCCATGGCACGATGGCGGCGATCCTCGGGTGGTGACGGTTTTCCACGATGAGGCAGGCTGTGGGACGGAATGAGCGGGGGGCTCCGGTGGCTCAAGACCGGTCGGGCCCGCTTCGGCCCGGCGCAGGCCGACGATGGGCTTCGGCGGGCGAGGGGTGGAGAAGAGAGGAGGGGGCGACGTGGCTCCACGGGACTGGCTGGAGGTCGGCGGCGCGATGGCAGCTGGCTAGTGTCTGACTGCCATGTGGCGTTGGTGTGGTGGAGGGCGCTGGAAAACGAGGTGGAGGGGGCTTGCTGCGCGGATTTCGAGAAGGAGGAAGGAGAAGGCCAAAAATGGCAGGTGGGGGTCTATATATAGACTAAAACTAGGGTTAGGGGGGTTTTGGGGGCTTTCGGAGCCCTCCGATCGTGATCCAATGGCACCGGAGGGAGGGGGTCTAGGCAGGCCTAGGTGGGTAGTGGAGAGTGGGTTGGGCTGACAGGAGAGGGGAGAAAAATGGCCCGGCGACAGTTTTCAGAGACCGGAAACGTCTGACGAATTAACTAGCTATAGTGCCGTTATAGTTTAATGGTTGGGCTATCAAATGGACTCCGAATGCGAGGAAATTTGGCAGTCGGTCTATCTACACTATAATAAGACCACACGCCAAGTTTCGACCCAGTCTGAGAACAGTTTTCGGTCACTTACAGAAGGGAGGTTTCGAAGGTGCCACGGGCTCGTGCGACTGTGTCTAGGCTCAGAACAGACACCGGAGAGGGAAGGAGGCTCGCCTGGATGCAAGTTTGGAAAATATGAGGATGCAATGCATATGATGACATGGAAAGATCCAACATGCAAACAAATGACATGGCAACGACAGCGAATAACTGGAAGACACATGGCGCATCGGACTCGAGGCGTCACAACACTCCCCTACTAACAAGAGATCTCGTCCCGAGATCTTAGGAACAAGATAGAAGAGGAATAGGAAAAAGACAGGTTCTTCTTGGACAAAGAGGTGAAACCAACGAAACTTAAGAGGTTGAATAGCTCGAAAGAAAGAATACCACGGGGATGACCGAGATTGAGAAGCTCCATTACAGAAAAAGGAATACGAAACAAACGAGAATCTTGATGGTAGAAAGACATGAAACAAGAGTTGAACGAAAAAGAATGAATTCGAATCAAGTCCGGTTAAGCGAGATAGACAAGGAATAACAACAAGAAAATTTATGATAGCACTCCGGTTGAACACGAATGGATTAGTACATGAACTTGATAAGATGGAATAATAATTGACGAGATGAAACAACACAAATGCCTCCGGATCAAATTCAGAATGAGAAGAAAGGAGGTAGAACAACATCTTCTAGCACAAAAGAATTTGAAAGTATCCTTGCGAAGAAGGGACGAACGGAGTTGTTGGAAAATCAACAATGAAAAGAATTAACTTGTTGTGGACTTATGGAAATCATCCCAAAACTTTAGGTGAAATTATGCCACAACCAAAAGATTGACTAGATGAGATGAAGGAAAAAAATGCAAAAATCCATTTCTAAAGAATACGGATAACTAATTGCACTTCAAGATGCAAGAAGAAGAATACTTGAGCTGGTCCACAAGAATATGAGGAATATTTGAGGAATGAATTAAATCATGAAGAGCCACATGAAGAACTCCGGTAACAAAAAAGATGATGAGATAGAATTGAATGATCAAAAGAATAAGATTAAAGCCTTGCGATGATTTAGACGGGAGTTCTGACGAGATGGTCAAGGAAAGTTTGAACTCCGAAAAAGAAAAGATGAACACACTTGGGATTAGAATTTATTCATCTAGAACAAACTCTAAAGGACGGAATTAACCAACTTAAACAATAAGAAGTATGTTATGCTTATCCTCCACCAATTAATTGATGAGAAGCAATGGATTTGCATACTACTTATTCGCGTTGAAAATTATTAAGGGGAGATCTAGCACGAAATTGAGAAAAGCTTCATGAACCACCGGTAGGATTGGAGAGAATGATTGAATTAACATGAATAAAGAAAAAGAATTCTGAGTGAACCACCATAAGAATTTGAAACGAGTGATGAAAGAGAACAAATCACCGTAAGAACTAAAATTGGACGAAGAACAGAGAATGAATCGCCATGAAGAATTAGAAAACAAATAAAGAGCTTGAGGAAATAGATATAGGAGAACAAAGAGATCGTGAATGGGTTAAAGAATACATGAATGAAGCACCAGAAGAATATGGAGATGAACGAAGAAGCATCAATTTAGAATATTTGGAGGGCAAAGTTGAAAACTGAGAACGAAAAAATCTTCAGAAATGATGGCCTTCGGAGGAACACACAATGGAATGAATTCATGAAATACTCTGGATGGTTAAAGAAAATAATATATGACTACAGAATAATTCGAGAGGATAACATGAAGCTAGAATCATGAATCTTCGAGAGGACGGACAAGATTTCGAGGAAAACTATTCTTCGGTCTTCAAGTGTTGAGAATGATGACGAGGAACACCACCAAAATTGTTGCGACACTCCGGAGGAATGAAAAGATAAAAAGTTGAACCAAAGTTGAAAATAATTTGAAAATGGTCTTCGGAAAGCATTTGACTGATGGAAACCATTCTTACATCACAGTTTGAAAAGAATTTTGGAATAACTCCAAAAAATATTAGAAGAGTCAGGTAAGATCCTAGGAAAAGACCTATGGGTTATGAGCCCACCAAAATAAAACACTGTTGGTAAGGATTGAAAAGGAGATGATGCATCAGAACAATTGAAAAAACCACAAATGAGGTGACAACCTTGAATTAATTGAAAGACAGACGAAACTCCTAAGATTTCATAAGAACTCCGAAACAATTAATTAGCGAGAGGTGAAAGAGCAAGGAAAACATCTGAGCTGGGGAAAGAATATGATCACCAGCGAATACTTTAATTGAATCGACCGGAAAAGAAAAAAAGATGAAGGATGACGAATAAGATGAGAATTCACCCGTTGAAATAGCTGAGGAAAGAATTCGGAACTTCACACGAGTAGAATGGATACTCGATTAAGGACTCTGGTCTGAGAAGAAAAAGGGTGAGCGGGCGGGAAAATAAAGAACACTTCAGATGGGGAAAACGACGACGGTTGGAAAGAACTGGGGGTTGAACTTACAAAGATGAAGAGGATCGAATCAAGTGAAAGAGAAATGCGCTGGATGAAAAGATCTGACAACGCAACCAATGAAAACTAATTGTGTGATCCTTAAAAAAATTGAAGGGGAAGAGGAGTAAATCAAAAACACCTACTTCTAGATTCTCACCAGAGCAACGAAGGGGCTGAGGAGTAAAAAGAATTCCTACTCTCCGATATAACTAGACTCTAAAAAAGTTTTTCTGCTAGACTCGACAACGGCCAAACTATGATCAATCAAGGGGCTCATATGGTCGGTCGAGGCTCTGATACCAACTTGTCACGCCGAAGATGTGATTCTATCACGATCACATGATGAACTCGTGATTGGGGCACAATCGCATTACGGGCGCTTAGCAAGATGTATATCATTACATCGTACCATTGCATACAAAGCTGGGGATACATACAAGTCATACAATTGCCACATGAATACAAAAGTTATACACAAGACATCCGACTATGAATGAAAACATGAAAAGCACAACGACATCCGTCCTGCTATCCCAGGCTGCCGACCAGGAACATATCCCAAGATCGACGAAGAAGAAGAAAGAACTCCAACAAGTAAACATCGCTCTCACGTCAAGTCATCGGAAAATTGTACCTGCAACTGGTGTTGTAGTATCAGTGAGCCACGAGGACTCAGCAATCCCATAACCATGGGTATCAAGACAAGCAAAGCTTAGTGGGTATGGAGAGGTTAAGTGGTGAGGTTGCAGCAGCGGCTAAGCATATGTATGGTGGCTAACTTATGAGTAAAAGAATAAGATGAGCATCTACGCAAACGGCCGCAAACTAGTAATTATCGCTAAGTGATCCTGAACTACCTACAAGTCAAACATAACCCCACCGTGTTCTCTTCTCAAAGTAAAAAGAGACGGTCACGGTTACTCACGCGGTTGGTGTATTTTATTTCGGATCCCCTATCAAGTTTTATACAACTGGACATTAACATATTCGAATCCGCTACATAACCGCGGGCACGGCTTTCGAAAGATCATAACCCTACAGGGGTGTCCCAACTTAGCCCATCACAAGCTCTCAGAATTAGCAGGGGTAAAAACCCCTTATCTTAGGGACAGCCCGATCAGACTCGGAATCCCGGTGCACAACACATTTCAACAATGGTAAAACAAGTCCACCAAGACCTCCCGGTGTGCCGACACCCTGATAGTAGCCGCGCGTATCTCGTCTCAGGCCACAACCGGATGAGCAGTAGGTATAGCAACCGAAGAGCCCAGATAACAGTGTGGCATCGCAAGTGGCTCTAGTTTGGGACCAACACCATCGGCACTGGCCCCCCTATATGTGGAAAAGAATACTCAGGGACGCGACCCCCTATGTAAATTTATTAATTATGTTTTTTATTATGTTGCAAATTTAAACCAATGTTGGGTCTTGCTGGAGGAGTTCTATTCAAAGCGAACTGTCAAGGGGTCCCCATATACCCAACCGTGTTAGGGACGCAAAATTAAAGAACATAACACCGGTTTATCGGTTCTTAAGGCGGCATGAGTGGAACAAAACACCGAGCAAAAGGCCAAGCCTTCCACCCATTGCCAAGTATATAGTTATTTATAGTAGATATATTGTGATATTCCCAAAAACCAAGTTCCGACATGGAGCAATCTTCATCTTGACCTGCAGCTAACAATGCTATAAGAGGGGCTGAACAAGCGGTAACATAGCCATTCAACAGTTTGCTGGGATGGTGTCAAAGGTTAGTGGTTTCATGGCAACAATGAGAGGCTGCCAACAAATTGATAGGTAGCGCGACATATAGCGATAGCATCGAGACAACTATCATAGCAATGATAGTAATGAGATCCAATGTGATGGTCATCTTGCCTGGAATCCTGCAAGTAAGAAGAACGAGTCCATGTAGAAGAAAAAGCCACGAAGACGAGGCAAGTGTAGTCGAACGAATCCACACGATCGCAACGAAACAGGAACTAACGAGAAGAAGCAAACAACACGGTAAACACACAACACATAACAAAACATCATGCTCCACCAAGTATGATGCTTCACAAGGGTACATGATGCAAATCATGGCAAGATATGAAGCACACAAGATCAACACACAAAGCCAGCTCAAATGAGGCTGGAAACAACATATAACAATTTCGGTAAGTTCTCATATGCAAATTTCGAAATTGTTCCAGATCTGAACAAACCTTATGTTAAAGTTGATAAAAACCAAGTTAACATGCACCATGATGATCTACACGAAATTCTAGTCAAGTTACATAAAGAATTCATTCAATTCGGAGCTACGGCCTAAAAGATATGAGCAAAATAAGTTAAGCATGGCAAAGATGCAAGATGCATTCGAACATCAAGAAAACAAACTCCAAACATGTATAAAACATGATATGATGAATCTACATGCAAAAACAAGCAAGTTTCATATAGACCACGTTCAAAATGGAGCAACGGTTCAACACATAGGCATGAAATAAGATATAACAACAATCTGTCCCAAAACAGCAACTATGCAATTTGCGATCATCAAAACAACATACTACAGGAATATTTCATGGCATCAAAGGGCATGAAAAGCATGACATGTCAAACACTACAAACATGATCACTGAGCTACTGCTAAACACCACTAGGACATGCTCAAAACATCATGGCAAGATTGCGAATAATAATAGTTTCACAGGCTTTGTGAAATAAACTGAACATGGCAGCAACAACGACAAGTAGGCATGTTTGCAAGATTGTGCAACTCATCTCAAACCATATCATGGCATGTGAATATAACCAACAACAAGAAGACATGTTTATGCAGCTACTCATGGCAAGAACATGGTCATAGGATGCATAGAACACTAGCTATTCACATGGCAAAACTGAACTTACTGATAACAGGCTGACAGAAATATTATATAGCAATTTGAGAGAACGAAAGGGACAAGCTACAGCAACCTACAATCGCAAACAAGGGCATGTATTGATTGAGCATAACATGGAAATAAATACATGCCCACTGGATATACCAAAACATGCATTGATATGACTGTAGCATCAAGCAAATATGGCATCATAATATAACAGTTTGTAACATCCCAATTTTCAATTTGGATGTTATCATAGATCATTCATATGCATTCATTATTTGAGCATGAGTTATTTGAAAATTGATCCGAAACTTTAAGCAACTCAAGGACCCAAGTGATAGAGTTGGAAGTTTTCCGGAGAGAAGCCCACTATTTTATTTTATTTTTTCCAGGTGGGGTTGGATCAATATTTTTTTTGCCAAATTTCATTTTTCCAATATTTAAAATAAAAGAGAGAAGATAATATGACTTCTTCAAAAATGTAATAAAAATGTTGGCATTTGATTTTTGAGTAAAGATAATTTCTATTGGATTTTATTTGAAGTTTATTATTTTAAAAATTGCGTTAAAAAGTTATTTTCTTTTTAGGCATTTTGATATCAGAAAAATGTTCACTTTGTTCTAAATATTAGGTTGAGACGGTAAAAATTTTATTTTGTTATTTTTAGAAAAAAATTATTATTTTGTTTGTGTTTTTTTGGTTCGAGCGATTTTTTTTTTAAAATAAAATATTAAGCGCTCGGCTGAGCCAGGCCAACCGGCCCAGCCCGCGGCGCCGGCCCGCGCAGCCGCCAGGCCGCCGCTCACACGCGTGCATGCCCGCCCCCGCCTGGGTTGTGGCCCACCTGGCCCGCTAGCTGAGTACCGCCGGGACACGCCTCCCGAAGTTGTTCCCCCTTCCCCAAGTCGGCACCCCTCCCCCTCTTTAAATAGCCGCCGCCCCCGCCGCCTCCTCCCCGTCTAGCCGCCGTCCGCAGCCCCGCTGCCTCCTCCCCGTCCAGCCGCCGTCCGCCGCCCCGCCGCCAGGAGCCGCCGCCACTACCGCCAGCCGCCGTTGCCCCGCCTCGTCGGACACGCCGGAAGCCGCCGCCGTCAACCGCCGGTTCTTCGCCAGTTTTTCGCTGGTTTTCTAGGTAAAAACCTAGGCATTTTTTTATTTAGTTAGTTTGTTTTTTAGGAAAACCCTAGTTAGTTTTTTCTGGTTTTATTATTTAACGAACGTCCGCTGTTTAGTTACAGAAAACGAACGTTCGCAAATTAGTCTTTTCTTTTTCTGTTAATTTTAATCGAGGACCTATCCACGATGAAATTTATTACAGATCGGTCCCTGATCTTCAAACCCTCGTTACTTATTACTCGATAGTCGGAATTAGGTGAAACCATTGCCAATTTCTTTGTTCCGATCTGATCTTTCCAGTTGTGCAGCTCAAAGTTGTTTTCTGAAAGTTTTTAAATTTGAATTCAAATAGTTTTGTATTTGAACTTTGTTTGATCGTATCTTGAGTATCGTAACTCCGTTTGAGTTGATTCTTTTTGCACATCGAAGCTCTTGACCTAAACTTTCTGATAAGGCCAAATTCACTTAATTTTGGTACTGTTGGAAATTGTTTTCTGTTGCAAGAGTGATTCATTTGTTTTCGAAATCCTTCGAGATCTGTTCTTCGATTCTATTGCATGATTGCTTATGTATGCTATAGTTTGATTGCGATAGAATTCCTGGAGTGTGAAGCGTGCTACTACGAGTCTTTAGGTTTCAGCAATCATCAGTGAGGGAAGTTCATACTTTGATCATACACAACATACCTAGTTTTATTGCATTAGTTATATCCTCAAACACTTGCATGAGTAGGATTAGTTACATATGATTATGCTTTTTAGTTCATGAGGTAGGAACCCAATGACTTGAGATCAATCCAAGGGATTATACGCTTTGTTACTTATTGCTTAGCCATGCTCGTAGACATGGATTGGTATGAGAGTTTCATGAAAGTTGTGAGTGTAATAACAACTAAGGGTTTCTTTAAGGTGGAAATTTAATACACATCTGGGTGGATTGGTTGTGGCATCCTGGGGATGGACCAGTGGTTCTCAGGGCACCTGGTGATATACCAGTGCTGCCCGAGGAACGCCACCCAAGATTAAAGGGATCAGATATCATTCAAGCCGAGAAACTTCCGTGTGCAACCACAATGCCATTATGGGCTCTAGCATAGTTGAGTATGTTGTGTGACCTCTTTCCGTGGTAGACAAGCAGATGTAGCGGATGTAGGTGGTACGGTCTACCTAGGATTAAGAGTTAATGCTTCTGAAAGACTGTGTTTCGGTCATCCATTTCTCAAACACCATGTAGTGCGAGAAATCAAACGGAGGAGATCGAGTCGTGTCGGGAAAAGTGAACAAACCTCTACAGAGTGTACAAACTATTCATGAGTAGACATGTCCCCGGTTATGGACTTTCTTGACTATCCTGGTATTTGAATTATGGACCGATCTCATCACTTTATTTAACTTGTTGGGTTATTAATGACTTTGATTTTTGGGATTGAGATGGGGGTACCATTCTCAATTGTTCATGAGTAGATTTAACAAAGTAGTTAAGTAAATACATTCCTTTGTTGTAGGGAAAAACCAGCTTTATGCAAAAATAAACCCTACATCCTCCACCAGCCAATTATGCATGTAGTTGTAGACATTGCTCTTTATCATTACAGTGTGTTATTGCCAGCATATTCAATGTGCTGACCTACATGGCTGCAACATATCATGTTGCACAGTTTTCATACAAAGATTAAGGTGCGGTAGGTCGTTGTCATGCACTCAATGTTTGCCGTGGAGTTGGATGGACTCAACTACTCTTCATAACTTACACAGTTTATTTTATTTAGATGGCCTTTAGCCATTCTTGTGTAATGGATATTGCCTTTTCGAGGACTTTCGATGTAATAAAGTGTTATTGAACCTCTGTTATAAATCCTCGAGTACTGCGTGTGTCAGCATACCGATCCAGGGATGACACTGAGCATAGAGACTTCGGTTCATTGGAACCGTGGTCGCTACAAGATGGTATCAGAGCACACATTGACTGTAGGACGCGACCACTAGGATAAGCCATAGGATGTTCCCCTCTATTCATTCTACACCCTCTCTATTCATTCTAATTCTTCTCTATTTCTTTTCTATAGATGTCAGACGCAGTGAGCAAGTTCACTCAGCCAGAGGATGACACCCCTTTCGGAAAGCACTTGAAGGAAGTCACCAGATACTTGCACATTGCAATACCAAGTATCACTTGAGATCTTTACGCAACATCACCGGAAGAGGAATGCTGGAAGATCAAAGTTAGTGAACCTGGGAGGACTATTGCACCCTTCACGGAGCCACTGGAGCTAGAATTCGATGCACCGACATGGAGCTTGGGAAAGAGTATGGCAGCTCACATCACATTTCGACGCATATGTGAAGTCTACAACAAGGACCTTAAAGACACCATCTACCAGATTTCTGGACGTCGAGACCAGCAATGGGAGATACTTCGCACCAGGAAGGATGGATCCATTGCAGCATACATCCATGAGATGAACCAGCATATTCGATGCTACGAGAATCAGATGTGCGCACCTATGTAGAAGATCAACATGGTGATAACCCAAAATGTGGAGCTATAAGAAGAACTCAAGACAGTACGAGATGGATATGAAGAGGAAATCGCCATACTATTGGAGTAGAATGAAGCACTGAAGAAGAAGGTTGGAACTG
The DNA here is from genome assembly GCA_902687465.1 of Secale cereale. NCBI lineage: Eukaryota > Viridiplantae > Streptophyta > Magnoliopsida > Poales > Poaceae > Secale > Secale cereale. Next base: position 316,686,799 of record LR738711.1, on the reverse strand, counting down.
GCACAGTGAAGCCGGAACCGGGGATAGGAATTACTATGGAGAACTACATTCTGATACACGACACCGACAGTGATGAAAGTGACTATGAAGACGAAGTTGGAGCAGATATCATGGAGTCTTCAGATGACAGTGGTTAGATGACCACCCTATAATCATTAGTATTAATCTGAGTTGTTAGAATCGTTCGCTAGATTTGTAATAGGATCTTTTTGTGTGATCTTGACTGATGAATGATATGATATGAAATTTTTGTCTCATGTTCATATGGGTAGTGAATTCCCCTAGACCTCATTCTATTCTAGTCTCTCCCCTCTAAACCCCTCAGATGCCTCCAAGACATGAGCCTGAATTTGAGTTTCCCCATGAGCTCACCCAGTTGAACTAGTAGCAGAACACTTTGATGCAACTACTTGTCCAGAACCAGAACAACAACAACCCACCTCCACCTCCCCATGACAACTTGACCCGGTTCTTAAGGTTTCAACCGCCGGTGTTCTCTAGTACCATCGAGCCTATAGTCGCGGATGACTGGCTCCGTAAGATGGACAGAGAGCTAGCAACTACAGGATGCACAGATGCAGAGCGAGTGCGTTTTGCTGCACATCAGCTTGAGGGACCAGCAGCCATTTGGTGGGAGAAATACACTGCCAACTACCCACTTGATGCAATTACTTGGGATCAGTTTCAGCAAGCCTTTCGCATAGCACATGTCTCAGTAGGAGCCATGAGCCTGAAGAAGCGTGAGTTTCGCAACTTGGTCCAAGGAAACCATACTGTGGGGCAGTACGTGGCTGACTTTAGGAAGTTAGCTCGCTGCATGCCAGATGATGTGTCCACTGATGCCGCGAAGCAAGAGAAGTTCCTAGAAGGACTCAATGATGAGATGAGTATGCAGCTGATGTTAGCAACCTAAAACAACTATCAAGAGCTAGTGTACAAAGATATTATGCTAGAAGGAAAGCAGCAATAGATTGACAACCGCAAGAGGAAGTATGGAGCTGGGAAGTTTAACTCTGGAGCCCAGCAGAAGCCCCGCTATACCCCATACTCAGGAGGATACAACCATCCCACCCATAACCAGGGAGTCCATTCTAATAATGGAGGGAATGCACACAACCATAGTGGTACTAGAAATGGCAATGGGAATGGGGGAAACAACAGTCTGAATCGTTCTACTCCCTCAACGCCTGCCAAGAAGGAACTGAGCCATGTTACTTGTTTCATGTGTGGGAAGACCGAACATTACGCCAATGAATGTCCTTAATCAAAGAATGGGAATGGCAATGGAAGCTCAGGAAAGAAGCCCTACCCGTTCACTAGAGGACAAGTGAACCACGTCAATGTGGAAGAGATTGACGAGCAGCCCGACATAATTGTCGGTAAGTTTCTGATTAATGCATTTACTGCCCTTATTCTTTTTTACACTGGTGCATCGCATTCATACATATCAAGGTGTTTCGTGGAAAAGTATAAATTACCCACCGTAGCCCTTAGGATGCCTATGTTACTGAGTTCCCCTGGAGCAGAGTATATGGCTAGGTACGGATCCTATCAAGTACCATTGACCATTGGAAGACATGTATTTCCCACGGACCTCATTCTTTTGGAATCCCAGGGTTTGGATGTAATCATAGGAATGGATTGGCTATCCATGTTTGGAGGAAACATCAATTGCGCCAATAGATCAATTCTTCTCACCACCCCGGAAGGAAAGAGGATCAAGTATGTGTTGAGGCACACACCCAGGAAAGTGCATGTGAATGCACTCACGAGAGTTGTTCAGGAAGAAGTGCCAGTTGTGAAGGATTACCCCAATGTATTCCCGGAGGAGTTACCCGGCATGCCACCTGATAGAGACATAGAGTTCTTAATTGAACTATTACCCGACACCGGACCAATATCTAAGAGACCATACCGGATGCCCACTAATGATCTGGAGGAGATCAGGAAGCAAATCAAGGAGTTAATGTATAAGGGTTACATACGACCAAGTTAATTGCCGTGGGCAGCCACGGTGCTCCTAGTCGAGAAGAAGGATGGATCATTAAGAATGGTTGTTGACTATCATGCACTGAACGAGGTTACAATAAAGAATAAGTACCCACTACCAATGATCAACGATCTGTTTGACCAGCTGCAAGGAGCCAAGGTATTCTCTAAGATCGATTTGCGATCAGGATATCATTAGGTGAAGATCCGAGAACAAGATATACCGAAGACATCTTCTACCACAAGGTACGGGGTTTATGAGTATACAGTTATGTCATTTGGTTTGACTAACGCTCCTGCCTATTTCATGAGTATGATGAACAAGGTATTCAAGCAGTTCTTGGATAAGTTTGTGGTGGTTTTCATTGATAACGTATTGATATATTCCAAGAATGAAGAGGAGCACAAGGAACATTTGCGTTTAGTTCTCGAGAAGCTCCGAGAGCATCAGTTATACGCCAAGTTCAGTAAGTGTGAGTTTTGGTTGAAGGAAGTTGGATTCCTGGGACAGGTCATATCAGTAGACGGTATATCCGTAGACCCCGCCAAGGTTGAGGAAGTCACAGAATGGAAGGCACCCACATCAGTTGGCGAAATTCACAGTTTTCTTGGACTCGCAGGATATTACCGGAGATTTATTGAGAATTTCTCGAAGATTGCAAAACCTATGATAGAGTTATTGAAGAAGGATACTAAGTATAAGTGGACCGAGGAATGTGAGGCCAGTTTTCAGGAGTTGAATGAAAGTTTGGTTACAGCCCCAGTGCTGATTCTTTCGGATATACGCAAGGATTTCCAAGTGTATTGTGATGCTTCTCGTCAAGGACTTGGAGGTGTTCTCATGCAAGACAGAAGAGTTGCATCGTACACTTCACGTCAGCTTCGACCACATGAGTTGAATTATGACACACATGATTTGGAGCAAGCAGTCGTGGTGCATGCATTCAAAACCTGGAGACATTTTCTTATTGAAACCGTTGCGATGTATACACGGATCATAAGAGTTTTAAGTATATCTCAAACAGAAGGACTTGAATATCTGGAAAAGGAGATGGCTTGAGCTCATAAAGGATTACGACATGACGTCGCATTACCATCCAGGAAAAGCCAATGTCGTGGCAGATGCTCTAAGTCGCAAGAGTTAGGTTAACACAATCATTTTCGGAGGTTTACCCCAGGAGTTAGTGGATGGTCTTAGGAATTTGCAGATGGAAATAGTCCCTAGAGGTTATGTTGCCACATTCGAAATTCAGTCCACGTTGTTGGAAAGGATACGAGAAGCCTAGAAGGTGGACAAAGAGATTGCAGAAATAAAGGAAAGAATGGCGGAAGGAAAGGCGGAAGGATTTCGTGAGGATGAATACGAAACACTTTGCTTTGAAAATTGTATTTATGTGCCCAACGACCCCGAGATTAGATAATTGATTCTCCAGGAGGTTCATCATTCTCCATATTTGATTCAACCAGGCAACACCAAGATGTACTTAGATTTGAAGCAGAATTTCTGGTGGACTAGAATGAAGAAGGACATTGCCGAGTATGTACTAGTGTGTGATGTTTGTCAGAGGGTCAAGGCTGAACATCAGAAACTAGCAGGGTTATTGCAGCCGTTACCCATACCTGAATGAAAATGGGATAAACTAGGAATGGATTTTATCACAGGGCTACCTCGGACGCGTTCAGGGTATGATTCCATTTGGGTGATAGTTGATCGTTTGACTAAGGTATCTCACTTTATCCCCGTGAAGACCACTTACACGAGTGCTAAGTTGGTCTAGTTATACATGACCAGGATTGTATGTCTGCATGGAGTTCTGAGGAGCATTGTATAGGATAGAGGAACGTGTTTACCTCCATGTTTTGGAAGCAGTTGCACAAGACTTTGGGTATGAGGCTTGAGTTCAGTACAGCCTTTCACCCACAGACCGGCGGATAGACCGAGAGAGTTAATCAGATTCTGGAGGACATGTTGAGAGCTTGTGCGCTTGATTATGGATCTAGTTGGGATGATAACTTACCGTACGCAGAGTTTTCTTACAACAACAGTTATCAAACCAGTTTGCAAATGGCCCCTTTCAAGACTTTGTACGGAAGGAGGTGCAAACCACCATTGATGTGGGATGAAGTTGGAGACCGTCTGTTATTTGGACCCGATTTGATCAAAGAGTTAGAAGAGAAGGTCAAATGGATGGGCGACAGACTTAAGGTGGCCCAGTCCAGATAGAAGAGTTATGCGGATACGAAACGCAAGGAGGTGACCTACGAAGTTGGAGATAGAGCGTATCTTTGTGTGTCTCCGCTTCGAGGAGTTAAGCGTTTCGGAGTTAAGGGTAAATTGGCACCAAGATTTGTGGGACTATACAAAGTTATGAGCGCACAGGAGAAGTAGCTTATCAGCTAGAGTTGCCCGAGACTTTGTATGGAGTTCACGATGTGTTTCACGTATCTCAGTTGAAGAAGTGTCACACAGAGATGGCCGACATGCCGTTACGTGATACAGTGCCCCCGGAAGCAATTCAGTTAGAGAGCGATCTGACTTATGAGGAGAAGCCCGTTAAGATTCTCGAGTTTGCCGACACAGTTACCCGCAGCAAGGTCATCAAGTTCTGCAAAGTACAGTGGAGTCACAACACAGAGGACTAAGCCACCTGGGAACGAGAGGATGATCTATGACAGGATCAGCCACACCTATTTTCTTGCCAACCCGAATCTCGAGGGCGAGAGTCATCTTAAGGGGGGGTAGGTTTGTAATATCCCAATTTTCAATTTGGATGTTATCATATATCATTCATACGCATTCATTGTTTGAGCATTTTTGAGCATGAGTTATTTGAAAATTGATCCAAAACTTTAAGCAACTCAAGGACCCAAGTGAGAGAGTTGGGAGTTTTCCGGAGAGAAACCCACTATTTTATTTATTTTTTCCAAGTGGGGTTGGATCAATAATATTTTTGCCAAATTACATTTTTTTTTCAATATATAAAATAAATGAGAGAAGAAAATATGACTTCTTCAAAAATATAATAAAAATGGTGGAATTTGATTTTTGAGTAAAAATATTTTTTATTGGATTGTAATTCCAATTTATTATCTTAAAAATTGCGTTAAAAAGTTATTTTCTTTTTAGGCATTTTAATATCAGAAATATGTTCACTTTGTTCTAAATATTAGGTTTAGATGGTGAAAATTATTTCTGGTATTTTTAGAAAAAATATATTTTGTTTGTGTTTTTTTGGTTCGGGCGAATTTAAAAAACCCAAAAAAAACGAAGCGCCCGGCCGAGCCGGCCCGCGCAGTTGCCAGGCCGCCGCTCGCGCGCGCACGCCTGTCCCCACCTGGCCCGCTAGCCGCCACCGCCTCCCACTCCGACTCCGGACGGAGTCCGGACCACCGCCGCCGAGTCCCGCTGGGACACGCCTCCTGAGGTCGTGACCCCTTCCCCAAGTCGCCACCCCTCCGCCTCTATAAATAGCCACCGCCCCCGCCGCCTCCTTCCTGTCCAGCCGCCGCCCGCAGCCCCGCCATCAGCTGCCGCCGCTACAGCCATCCGCCGCCGCTGCCGCTACCTGCCGTCGCCCTGCCTCGCCGGACTCGTCGGAAGCCGCCGCTGTCGACCGTCGGTTTTGCACCGGTTTTCTTGGTAAGAACCTAGGTGTTTTTTTATTAGTTAGTTCGTTTTTTAGGAAAACCCTAGTTTGTTTTTTTCTGGTTTTATTATTTACAAAATGTCCGTTGTTTAGTTTCAGAAAATGAATGTTCGCAAATTAGTCTTTTCTTTTTCTGTTAATTTTTTCGAGGACCTATCCACGATGAATTTTTTTACAAATCGGTCCCTGATCTTCAAACCCTCGTAAATTTTTACTCGTTAGTCGGAATTAGGTGAAACCAACGCTAATTTCTTTGTTTTGATCTAATCTTTCCAGTAGTGCAGCTAAAAGTTGTTTTTGAAAGTTTTCAAATTTGAATTCAAACAGTTTTGTGTTTGAACTTTGTTTGATCCTATCTTGAGTTTCGTAACTCCTTTGAGTTGATTCTTTTTGCAAATCGAATCTCTTGACCTAAAATTTCTGATAAGACCAAATTCACTTAATTTTAGTACTGTTAGAAATTGTTTTCTGTTACAAGAGTGATTCATATGTTTTTAAGTCTTTCGAGATCGGTTCTTCGATTCTGTTGCATGTTTGCTTATGCATGCTATTGTTTGATTGCGATAGAATTCTTGGAGTGCGATGCGTGCTACTACGAGTCTTTAGGTTTCCGTGATCATCAGCAAGGCAAGTTCATACTTTAATCATACTTTCCAATACCCAGTTTTATTGCATTAGTTATATCCTCAAACACTTGCATCAGTAGGATTTGTTACATGTGATGATGCTTTGTAGTTCATGAGGCAGGAACCCAATGACTTGAGATCAACACAAGGGAATATACATTTTGTTACTTATTGCTTAGCCATGCACGTAGACGTGGATTGGTATGAGAGTTTCATGAAAGTTGTGAGTGTAATAACAACTAAGGGTTTCTTTAAGGTGGAAATTTAATACACATTTGGGTGGATTGGTTGTGGCACCATGCGGATGGACCAATGGTTGTCAGGGCACCTAGAGATTTACCTGTGCTACCCAAGGAACGCCACCCAGGCTCAAAGGGATCATATATCATTCATGCCTAGAAACTTCGTGTTCAGCCACAATGCCATTATGGGCTCGGGCATAGTTGAGTATGTTGTGTGACCTCTTTCTGTGGTAGACTAGCAGATGTAGAGGATGTAGGTGGTACGGTCTACCCAGGGTTAAGAGTTAATGCTTCTGAAAGGCTGTGTCTCGGTCATCCGTTTCTCAAACACCATGCAGTGCGAGAAATCAAACGGAGGAGATCGTGTCGTGTGGGGAAAAGTGCACAAACCTCTGTAGAGTGTACAAACTATTCATGAGTAGGCGTGTCCCCGGTTATGGACTTTCTTGAGTATCCTGGTATTTGAATTATGGACTGATCTCATCACTTTATTTAACTTCTCGGGTTATTAATGACTTTGATTTTGGGATTGAGATGGGGGTACCATTCTCAATTGTTCATGATTAAATTTAACAAAGTAGTTAAATAAATACATTCCTTTGTTGTGGGGAAAAACTAGCTTTATGCAAAAAATAAACCCTACAGCCTCCACCAGCCAAATATGCATGTAGTTGTAGACATTGCTCTTTATCATTACAGTGTGTTCTTGCCAGCTTAGTCAATGTGCTGAACTACATGGCTGCAATGCAACATGTTGCAGAGTTTTCAAACGAAGATTAAGGTGTGATAGGTCGTTGTCATGCACTCAATGTTTGCCGTGGAGTTGGATGGACTCAACTACTCTTCATAGCTTCAGTAGTTTATTTTATTTAGATGACCTTTAGCCATTCTTGTGTAATGGATATTGCCTCTTTGAGGACTTTCGATGTAATAAAGTGTGATTGGACCTCTGTTATAAATCCTCGAGTACTCTGTGTGTCAGCATACCGATCCAGGGATGACACTGAGCACAGAGACTTTGGTTCATTGGAACCATGGTCGCTACACAGTTTCAGACTTAGCAGTTTTCAACAAGTCTCGGAAAATAACAAATATCGAGTAGGCTACTTTACAAGCTTGTTTCTCTCACCACAAGGCATATAATTAAAACTGTATTTCACCACAGCAAACATGGCATGATTGTCCTCATAACACATGTCGACATGATGCTCAAACAAAAATCGCACAAAAAGATATGAAAAAGCCAAATGAGCAAGTTATATCAAGTTTCAGCAATTTATAGCACTTAGCACTTTTGCAACAGAGATTAACATGCCAATATGGATCCTAACATGCATGAAAAAGCAGCCATCATGTAGAGCATTCAGAGACGAACAGTTTGACATATTATATGCTCAAACTGGAACTACGTGCAGAAAGTTAGAAGCTCCACAAAAGTGCTATATGCTGAACAAAATCACAGGACTTAGCAAAAATCGCAGGGTATGGAAAAGAAAAAAACTAGGGGAGGCCTCGACATGGGCCTTGGCCCGGGTCATGGAGGGAAGCAACACACCGCGAGCTGGGCCGGGTGAGGAGGCAGGCCTTGCAGCGACTGGGCCTTGGGGTGCGCTGGGCCTCGGGGGGGCTTCGGCCCACGCGGGGTCGTCGTCCTCCCGAGCGCTCCTGCTCGAGCGACGGGCAAGGTGGCAGCACGGCTTGGAGGTGGACCTATAGCGAGGCATTGGCGAGGGTGGAGGGGAGCAGAGGAGGTCGGGACAGGACCTTGGGTGGCCGGATCTAGGCGTGGCCGAGGGGCCCCGCGGTGAAGCTCTCCCATGGCGCGGTGGCGTTGATCCCGGGGTGGTGGCGGGTTTCTACGGCGAGGCAGGCTGCGGGGCGGAACGAGCTGGGGGTCGGGTAGCTCGAGCCCGGTCGGTCCCGCTTTGGCCCGGTGCGGGCCGATGATGAGGTTCGGCGAGCGCGCGGTGGAGGAGAGAGGAGGGGGCGACGTGGCTTCAGGGGACTGGCTGGAGGCCAACGGCAGGATGGTGGCTGGCCAGTGGCTGACTGCCATGTGGCGTTGGTGTGGTGGAGGGTACCAGAAAATGAGGTGGAGGGGGCTCGCTGCGCGGATTTCGAAGAGGAGGAAGGAGAAGGCCAGAAATGGCTGGTGGGGGTCTATATATAGACAAAAACTATGGTTTGTGGGGTTCTGGGGGCTTTCGTAGCCCTCCGATCGCGATCCAATGGCACTGGAGTGGAGGGGGTCTAGGCAGGCCTAGGTGGGCTGTGAAGAGTTGGTTGGGCTGAGAGGAGAGGGGACAAAAGATGGCCCGGTGACAGTTTTCGGAGACCGAAAACATTCGACGAATTAACCGGCTATAGTGCCGCTATAGTTTAACGGTTGGGCTATCAAACGGACTCCGAATGGGACGAAATTTGGCAGGCGGTCTGTCTACACTTTAATAAGACCACATGCCAAGTTTCAACCCATTCCGAGAACAGTTTTCGGCCACTTACAAAAGGGAGGCTTCGAAAGTGCCACGGGCGCGTGCGAGTGTGTCTGGGTTCAGAACGGACACCGGAGAGGACGAGGAGGATCGGTTGGATGCAAGTTTTAAAAACATGAGGATGCAATGCACATGATGACATGGCAAGATGCAACACGCAAGGAAATGACATGACAGCGCGACGAATAACTAGAAGACACCTGGCGCATCGGACTCGGGGCATCACATTTGGCACGAGTTCATACTGCAGGAGCACCACAAGGCCTGTCGCAGGAGTTAAATTTCCCTCTCAGGGCTCGTGGGACCGAGTTTCAGCGGCTAGGGCACCTGCCTTTAAGTCAATGACATGTGGACCCTAAATGCAGCCCGCCCGCATGTCATTGTCATAAAAGCGGAGGGGCTTTGGGACCGAGAGGGGTGAGGCACAGGTCGGCGGACGTGTGGGTGTCATGGGTTCGAGCCGCATCATGGGAATCGCGTGGGATGAGGCTTGCCTGCTCCCCTCCCATTCTCCGATTCGTACTCCCGCACCACTAATTTCATCCAACGGTTATATTAGATTTCCTTGTGTGGGTCTTCTATAGCCTCAAAAAAGTTAAACAAAGATCGTATATCCAGCAAATAATTTCATGCATGAATCTATACACGCATGCAAGACCCTTTCCTTTCCTCCTTGTCCTTCGAGCGTGGCAATAGATGCCTGCCTAACCCATGTAGCATGATGCGCCGCCAGCGAGTAGCACCTCCTCCACGCCAAGGCTGAGCCTGTAGGCGTTCCTGCCGTCGTACGCTGACGCGTGGTTCAACGACGTGCGTCCACGGGCCAGCGTAGGTCAACCATGACAGGGATGTAAATGGCAAATAAATGGTGTCCGCAAGTCCCGTTTAGTTAGCTTTACCTAGCCCCATAGTTTCTTTTCTTAGGGAAAAAAATTTAAACTATTTGATTATATGGGAGGTTTAAACGGGATTAAATGGGACCCGGTTGACATCCCTAGCTACGGGGAAGCGGCATCGGTGTGGTTCGAGATGCCCAGCTGGCCGTTGTCGCAGCAGCATTCGCGACTCACTCATTCGAGATGAACCGGCCGGTGGTGGCCTGGCCGTGGCGAGGGTGCCACAGCTGGACGTCGGGGTGTTACGAGGCATAGATGGCCACACCGACGGTACTACCTGTATTACAGAAGTAGTAGAAGGCAAAGACCGTCCTTTTTTTATTTATTATATTTGTGGGTGAGGAGTGATGCCCGGGACGAAATGTGTCACAACCGCTGGATGAATATTGGATGGTGCGGGAGTACAGATTGGAGCCAGGAGCAAAGCATGCAAGCCGCGTCCAATCGTGTAAGAATGTTGTAGAAACTTAATGGTGGCCACAGTTTAGATAGCCCGCATGGCATGCACACGAAGTCAGAGGAGCGGTGGGACCAAGAGAGGTGAGGCGAATGTCGGGGGACGTGGTGCCGTGGGTTGGAGCGGCGTCGTGGGAATCGCGTGTGGTAGTGCTGAAACATGATTGTCATCATGTTTCAACTTCCATGGACAAGCTGTTATGTCTACTGACACATGCATTGCATACTGTCACTACAAGGAGTAGTTGTAGAGAAAACTAGGCGGATAAATAGTTCATTATAGTTAGGCGGACCGAGTTTTGTAGAGCCGAAAGGCTGTGTGGGTTCCGACAGGAACTAGTTCTGGACGGCGAAGCCCTGCCGGATAGATGACACCGTATGTGTGCAACCCCGTAGAGAGGTCATAGTTTCGATTTTTGTGCCCGAGGGGCTGTTTTAAGAGTGCTTCTCGAAGGGCTGTCCAAGTGAGGGTCCGAGTTTTGTGAGTCCTCCCGAAGGGCAGTCTGAGTGACCGTCCGAGTTTTGAGGGTCCTCCCGAAGGGCTATCCACGACACCGTCCGAGGGACCGTCCGACTGCCTCCTGGAGGGCTGTCCGTGGGGCAGACAAGGGAGTACATCCTCGTACTTGGGAGGCTATAAATACTAGCTGCAGGGATCTGCACTGCCGATTTTCATCGACTCTGCTTAAGCTCCGCTACGAGTCGGTATCGAAAATATCAAACCTTGTATGCAATCTTCATAGTGGTCGTGGGCTGGTGCATAGGTCGGATTTTATTGTTTCCTGTTGTGTTACCCTAAAGTGGCATCACGAGCCATGCTATGCATAGATGCAGGTTGCAATCTTGAATACATAGAGATGTATGGGTGTTGCACAAAATAATTAGGTAGTAGATGAGTTCTATTACTGAAAATTATTTGTGCGGTAGCAGATGAAATCTGTTACCCGATGTTCCTCTTGCGTCCCTTGAATTTTCATAATCCTGATCTTGACGGGATAGTTGAATGTCCCAAACTTCTGGCAATCCGTGATCCTTTCATGCTGCTCCTCAGTATGCTGATTGACAGATCGACGAAGTGCTAACAGTTCTTTGGGTTCCACCATAGTTAAAGAAAGATGGATGTTTCATAGATGAAAGGGCAATGCAGATATGATCTGCACAGGGGTCATGCGTATGACGAAGACTAGGATGGGGTTCAAGATTTATTATCTCATGCTTCATACACCCCACAAAAGTTAATCTAGCAACTTGAATTATCATACTTGATGATGGACGTTGGTAGCTTCGGTTGGTTTCGAAACCTTAGAAGCCACGAAAAACAAGTTTTTGCATGAACCGATTAGAGGCGTCTAACTTGGTTTTGCAGGATTGTTTTCATGTGCATATGATGTGGTATAGCAGTGCTCATATTAATTTGATTATGTATGAGATGACTATATGATGTAATATTAGCATGTCGTGTGTGTCATGATTTGGAATGATGGCTGGTGCCATATGATTGTCACTTTAATGACCTGCGTGTCAACCTTAAATAATGCACTTATTTTATTAACTATAGAGATAGCAATATTATGTGGTGCATCAACAAAGTGGTGGCAATCTTTGCAAAGGTGAACACCGACATGGATGCCAAAGACGAAGAAATACAAGACTTCTCCGTCAGAAAGGGCTATACCATATCATACTATTAACAATTTCGTGAGATGTTTTATCCCTTATGATGCACCCTTCTTGATTGCGCGGTAGTCACTTTTTATTAGGGTGATCTCTCAGAAAAATATCAAGTAGTTAGTGTTCTCCCAAGGTAGCACCGTCACGGCGCCTATCTCTTCGGGGTATCACATGGATACATGGGTGCGAACGATTAGAGCAGTGTGAGGCGGGAGAGTTGAGACCTCGCAGCAATATCACTTGGTTGTCTTGACGTTCGGGCCTTAAAGTCATGAGCTCGGAACACACACATCGAAATATGAACAAGAGTCACATAGAGATGTGACTGGCAAGTTGGCCTACCGGTTGCAATTTCTCATCACTTGAGATGGATACATCCTTGGGGTTGAATTGTAATATGGGTCTTGAATCACTCACAATCAATTATAAGAAATATTGATTTGAGTGGGAGCGCACTGCAGAATTAACTTATTTAATTCTCGGTGAAATTAATTTTGAACACTGTCTAAGTGTGATTTGCAAAATAGTTGTAGAATAATGGCTCGAGTTTCCACCTTCCCTATTAAAATTGAATAACTGTTAAAAATCTGGTGAAAACTTTGCGGTTGGTAATGTAATGTGAGGATTGTCCTCAAGAGTGCCGAGAGGGACTTTGTCCTATCACATGCTTTCGGTATTCTCCCGCTAATGCTATGGATCATGTGACTCTCGTCTTTCCATCCAAAAGCTACAATTCTGTTTCAGTCAAGTGCAATATGTTTGCTTCCATGAGACCCGAACTTCGAAAGTTCTGGGATAGTTATGTGATATTCATGGAACTGAAAATTAAATTTTAGATACAAATAAAGGCTGAAAGATATGAAATATCCAAAGCAATGTTTGTTTGCAAACTATTAGTAAAGGTGTTTACTATGCATTAGACTGATAAGAGAGGGATCCAGAAGAAAGCTTGTCATATGATGAAAGGTGAATAAAAAACAACTTAAAGAGAAAGGAAGTGTCTGAAGGGTGTTAGTGAAACTTTCACTCCTAGCAAGTCCGGGGCTAATGCAACTCTTAAGTTGTGTGCTTCTTCTGAGAGTAGGAGAAATACTTAAAGTTAAACTGTTAGAAGTATAAAGGCGGAAAGAAAGAAGACTAGAATATCCAGCTCCTGTATGAATGTCATACAAGTTTTGCATGTATAGATGGCTGGTCAAAGATATAGTTCTTGGGAATTATGGTTAAACATGTTAATCACTAATTCTTGGGTATTGTGAGTTGATCACAAAGATACCAGCTCGATTGCATTCTATTGTAACTCAATGTAAGAACTACTATGGCCTTAAAGACTAGCCAGGAATGAGTTTTTGATACATGTTGGGAACACAGTAAAAGTTACTATACCTTCCATTAGTGTATTACCTATGTATTTACTTTCATAATTCATTTTAGAGTTTCATACACTCTATCCCATTGCACAATGTTTGTTGCAAAAGGGTTGTTCATACAAGAACAATTGTTGTTCAATATTATGAATAATATGAAGGGCCATGCTTCCATCCAAGATGTGATGTATGTTATGAATATTGATGGAAATATAATACATCCATAACGTCAACACTAAATGTCGCGAGACTAAAAGAATACCACACAAGTGTGGCACTGCATTTGGTCACATTGGAGAAAACCGCAAGGAAAAATTCCATTATGATGGATTTTCAATTCATTTGATTTTGAATCATCTGACACTTGCAACTTTCCTCTGAAAAGTGAAGTTACTGAAATACCATTCACATGACATAAGGAACAATCAACAAACTTATTGGTGATCATACATTTTGATGTGTCTAGTTAAATAAATGTTGTTGCAAGTAGTGGTTTTATCTATCTTCAGAAATGAATCAAGTAGATATATGGATACTTACTAAGTCTAGATCATTTGAAATAATTCAAAATGTTTTTAAAATGAAGAAGAAATTATTGTAACAAGAAAATTATGTTTCTACAATTAGATTTCACAAAGGAATATTTGAGTTAAAAGTTTAGCGAATGTCATATGAGTTGTGCAAAGAGTTTCATAAATCACACCTCCCGGAACACCACTATGAGTGAATGTCTGTGAAGATGTAATGAAACCATTTATGACATGGTAAGATCAAAGGTGACATAAATAAATTTGCCATTATCCCTTTTAAAGTGATGCTCTAGAGACTGTGGCTTTTACACAGAAAAGAGCTCCATGAGGTCAGATGAAATGACGCCATGGTATGGTACGCCCAACCATGTTATATCCATTATTAAACATTTTGAATATGGGGCTTGTGTAAAAGGTTACAAACCTATTCCAAATCAGACAAGTGCTACACTGCAGGTTATCCTAAAATGTTGGGTATTCCTCCCTCACTATACTGAGGAAAATAGGTTTGCAACAAAACACGGTATGTTTTTTCAGAAAATGGTTCTTTCAAAAAGGGTGAGTGGGAGAATAGTGCAACTCGTCAAGATAATAGTATCTTCGTCATCAGATCAAAGTAAAGAGACCTTGGAAGTGATTCCATAGTGTCCTACTATGACTTATATGGAAGCCTCTACATGAGATGTATGGCCTTCGGTCGAACTTGCAGCTGAACCACATAGGAAATACTCGTGCAAACCTCTCAGGTGCTCATACGAGATACTGTTGTTAGACAATAGTATACCTATGATACACAAGGAAGCGTTGATGTGCCTTGACTCAGGAATTGTCTAAGTGCTAATACAATCCGAGATAGTTTCCATATAACTGGTTCAAGATTAAAATCTTGATACCCCTTTCGAAAGTATTATAGTCTAATGAACATTTATGGAAATAAAACAGATACGGATAAAAATGTTTTATCCATAAAGCTCGACTTGTTGAAATAACAAGTTCAAGGAGTTGACTGCGATGAGGCTTTCTCACCGTAGCGATGCTTAAACTTGGTTTGGGTTGAACTAGCAATTAGTACATATTTCAAACATGATATATTAAACATGGATGCCAAAAGAATTTCCATGAGATGGAAATGCAACCTAGGAGTTGTATGTAATACATTCCGAAGTAATTTGTCGATCTAGAGGATGCTAGTAAGTATGCAAACTTCAGAGTTCCAGCAATGGACACAGGAGAGAAAAATGGAGTTGGAATCTACATTTTTGATGGAATGGTCAGAGGGGTTTCACTTCATCAATGAGTAACGAAGATGCTTGTGGTTTCAAGAAAGTAAGTGGGAGCATAATACTATTTCTAATAACCTTGTGCGCTTAACACATTGTTAATTGGAAATAAATTTCTTGACATGAATTAGGACTTCATTTTAAAATAGTTTTCGATGAAGTGCTTGGGCTAAATAGCCTTGATATTAGGAATTATAATCTATGGAGATAGATTTTCCTAATAGGGCTAAGAAAAAATACATATTGACAAGATGCTAAAACAGTTTAGCACTAAAAACCGCCAAGGAATGCTTCTTGCCGAAGTCACATGCAAAGAGTTTTGCAAGACTAAGTTTCCCAAAACACCGATGAGCAAAATACATGATGGAGATTCCACACACTCTTGTGTTTGGATTAATCATGTATTCCGTGGTATGTAAAACAACCAGATATGTCTGATACTCCCAAGATGTTTCGAGTGTAGATACCAAAGTGATCATAAGTATAATCATGGGATAATAGTGAAAAAGGGTCTTTGAGTACTAAAGTAGAACTAATGACAAGTTTTCTCGCAAGGGGAGATCATGAAGAGTTCATTGTAAAAGGTTACTTCGATACAGTCTTCATCAATGCTCCAAATGATTTTTGATTTAAAATTAAGGGTTTTGTGTAATACACAATATGGTGGCACGGTAGTTTGAAATTATTCCAAACAGTTTACTGTGGCGAATTCTATAACAAAGGCTAAGAATGTTGATGCTTTAGAAGCGACAAAGAAGATGTTGAATCATATATTTCATTCATGAACTTAGTATGGTTCCAAGAAGGCTTTGGTTAATGGGAGACTATTGCTGATAGTTGCTCCATAGCTCAGTCTGAGGAATAAGGTTTCGACCAATGATTCACATATATACAAAGCAAGGTCCACACAAAATATGAATTTTGTGAAAGCGTGAAAATGCGAGGATATGCAAAATATACACACGAAGCTGGAGTTGTCAGATCCGTTGGACATCAGGCACAAGCGAAGCATATTTTACACCAATATGACATAAGTGTAAAGTGCATTAGCATTGACTAAATTATTGACTCTAGTGCAAGTGTGAGTCTGTAGTAGATATGCCCTAGAGACAATAATAAATGCTATTATTTATATCCATGTTCATAATTATGTTTATGTTCCATGCTATAACTGCTATGGATATCGAGTCTACAATGACACGAGGCTCGGAGGAAGACTCATATGCACGTGTGGAATAATAAATGGTAAAATGTATTCCTAGTCTGGCCTCTAAGACTAGCTCAAGTGTTGCATGATAGTTCTGTTTTCCCGATCATAGGCATGGCTATGCCGACAACTTTGAGGGCACAATATTAGAAGAACATTTGTGTTGAATCGACCCGAATTGATGTTATGCTATGAGATACTTTCGTTACAAGTTAATGGTTAATAACACATAGATGGTTAACATTTGCATGATTCCTAGACCATGAGAGTATCGAGTTTCTTCATGGTTGCTTCATGAACTTTTGGGTTTGTTAAACGTCATCCATAAATGGGTGGCCATTACAGCGGCTTACGGGTTCATGGAAACGTATGTCAAGTAACTTAATAGCTCAATATTGGGATTTTCTCCTCCAGCGATGGAGAGATATCTCTGGGCCCTCTCAGTGATACGATATCCATCATTGTCTTGCCAGACACAATATGATTTGATCACAGGGATGCCGGAACACGGGAACAAGGAAAGAGAACAATATCGGTAACAAGGTAACTGGCATCATGGACAAGTTGTTGCCATGGGGATGCCAACATGTCTCACCTCGGGTATTTGTAACATATCGCAAAGCAACAGGAATAGCACACAACAACTGGAGGTTCACTCGAATATTCATTCATGTGGGTATAGGGTTAAATATGGGTATTCACGGCTCTGATGTTGATCATTGATCGGAAGGGGTTATGGGTCATGTTTATACTTTGCCGAACCTATAGGGTCACATGCTTAAGGGTCATCTATCTGCTGAATACTAGACAGTGAGTCTGAGATAAATTTGCCAAAAAGGTTTCAGAAACAATAGAAGAGTTCCGGAGAGAGAACACCAGAATAGTTTTGGTGAAGCCAAAAAGTTGTTTTGGGTTTTCCATTAAGTCAAATTGGTTCCGGGACATGCCTAATAATTCTTGGAGGGTGCCAGAATTATTCCGGAAACTTCTGGGAATTTTCCGGGATAAAAACCGTAAATGTTCCGTAGCTGCCGGAACCACTTCAGATGCTTTTCGCAGATGAAAAATCACTAATCCGAAATTGTTCTGGAATGTAATGAAAATTATTTTAGTGGGTACTGGAAATTCTCTTAGCCCACGTAAATATTTTCAGTTTGAACGGACACTGAAAAATGTCGTCGTGAAGTGAAAGTGATTTTTGGATATTTTTTTGGAAAGCCGCCTTTAAGGGCTTTTTGCAAAAGGCTTATAGAAGGCTTGGGGGCTAAGAAACCCCCCTTTGCCCCCCCCCCAAGTGGGTTCTCCGGCCACATGAGGGGATCCTCCATGGGTCCCCACTTGCTCTAGTACTACCCCTTTATGCCCTTGTGGAGGAGTCCATTCATGGGCATTTTTGGGTTTCTGGAATGGACACTATACCCCTTGGTTTCCCTATAAATAAGAGGTGATGGGGCTTCCCAAACCTCATCCTTGCTCTCATACACATGCAATAGACTTGTCTGGCTTCTCTCTCCCTCTCACGAAAAGAGTTTCGTAGAGCCGAAAGGTTGTCTAGGTTCCGGCAGGAACTAGTTCTGGACGGCGAAGCCCTACCGGATAGATGACATGGTATGTGTGCAACCCCGTAGAGAGGTTGTAGTTTTGATCTTTGTGCCCGAGGGGCTGTTTTGAGAGTGCCTCCTAAAGGGTTGTCCAAGTGACCGTCCGAGTTCTATGAGTCCTCCCGAAGGGCTATCCGAGTGACCGTCTGAGTTTTGAGGGTCCTCCCGAAGGGCTGTCCGCGACACCGTCCGAGAGACTGTCAGACCGCCTCCTGGAGGACTGTCTGTGAGGCTGACAAGGGAGTACATCCTCATGGTTGTGAGGCTATAAATTCTAGCTGCGAGGATCTGCACCACCAATCGTCATCAACTCTACTTCCGCTGCGCTACGAGTCGGTAACAAAAAGATCAAACCTTGTATGCAATCTTCATAGTTGTCCTGGGCTGGTGCATAGGTCGGAAAAATTTTGTTTTTGCTGCATTACCCTACAGATTCAATCGTCCTATCACGCGGTCGCCTTACATTTACGTAGTTCTCGTTAGCATCCTGCATCAATGAGTTATGAAAAGTAATTTCTTTATTCATTTTTCTTGTGGGTTTGATTTGACAAGGCAATAAAATTAAGTAAGAGGAAGGAAAAAATTATGACAGGGACTGATGGCGGCCTTCCTGCGAAACTGGCATCCCAGGTGCTTTCTCTAGCTTGGTAGTGTGATATTGTCTCGCATCTTTCATGTGCTGTCTAGATTTTATTGCTTCTAGTTTGTTGAAATGGCTTCTGCTTAGTTTACACAAATAGTTGTGAATATGCCATGTCGTCCTATTTTTCGTACATATTCCGTCCACATATTATGTGTTTTCCTTACATCAAGGTAGTGATTGTCAGTATCATGCATCAATGAGTTTTGAAGAGTGAATTTTATTGCTTTTTCTTGTCGGATTTACTTGACAATGCAAAATCAATATAGCGGAAGGAAATTAGCAAGGCAGTGGATAAAGGTCCTCCTTCCAACCAACTAAAATGGAGGGCCTCTACAGATTCAACTCCGCCATCCCCCCCAACAATATTTGGAAGACAACACATGCATAGACACTCAACGTAGATGTGTTGATGATGAGCACGTCTCCCCTAGTCTACCATCACAGGTGATCCCTCTAACATGGCACTGTTATGTGTGAGTGCATGTCATGTATGATGTCTAGCTTGTATTGCTTCTAATTTCGTTGAATTCCATCTGCTTACTTTACACATTATACTTGTGAATAAGACACGTGTTCCTATTTCTAGAACATACAATATCTGTCTATGACACCATGTTCTTGCATAAAAATAGTATTGTTGTGTAACCTGCAACAATCACTTATCATAAGACATGTTTAACTTGGCAGTCTGATATAGGTTACATCTCACATTATTTTCTAGCTTGTACTACAAATTTGTTGAAATGGCACTAATGACGAGATAGTTCTACTTGGTAGAGTGATATTTGTTGGATCTTACATATGATGTCTAGCTTTCATTGCTTCTAATTTGTTGAAATGCCTTCTGCTTAGTTTACACATCATACCTATGAGTATGCAGTACTGTGAATATGCAATGGCACTAATGACGAGAGACCTTTAACTTAGTAGTGTGATGTTGTTTGCATCTTGCATATGATTTATTTCTTGTATTGCTTCTCATTTGTTTAAATGCCCGTTATGGCAAGACACTGTTAACTTGGTAGAGTGATATTTGTAGCATATTTCATATGGTGTCTACCTTCCGTTGCATTGCTTCTAATTTATTGAAATGCCTTCTGTTTAGTTTACACATCATAGTTCTGATTATCTCATGTTGTCCTGTTTTTCATACATATCACATCCTCCTATCCTACGGTTGTCTAAAATTAAAGTTCAATTCGTCTGTATCACGCATCAATTTGTTTTGAAGAACTAAATTTGTATTCCTTTTTCTTGTCGGATTGACTTGACATGGCAAAGAGAAAGAGGAAGGAACAGAAAATGACAGGGGATCATGTTAGTACTTAGGACGCACAGAAGCCGAAGCGAATGAATTGTGCAAATTCTGCTAGTATTGATGTTGCAATAGAAGGTCCAAGTCCACCGGAAAATTGTATAAACACGGCATCCCATGCTACACCAACTGCAAAACAATCCAAACGCAAAAGAATAGCTGCCACCAAACTAGCAACGACAGCCCTAGTTGTTGCAATACCTTCTTCGACACTACCAACATCTCCACGAGTTACTCGTTTGGTAACTCTGCTACTGAAAAGTTTCGAAGCTCCCTTGCCACCTAACACTACTTCCGAAGCACTCTTGACACAAGACGAGTTGGCAAGATCAGATGAACCTAGTGAGCTTCAACAGCAAGAATGTAGTTGCTCGTGTCAAGTTACATTTGCATGCTTCTTCATATTCGGTCTCACAGCTTGTTGTACACTAACACTTTGCATGTTAATTTTTTGAACTAGCACCTAGGCGCAAGAGGAAATAGACATCGGGGATAATGATCGACAGGTTAACTAAATGTAGAGGAGGAAGAATGTAGATCCGTTTTGAGGCCGATTTAAAAAGGCCACATGATGCTACAGAGATAGCGAAGTTAGTATCAAAGGCCGCCTTTGCTGTTAGGTCTTAGGTGTCATGCACGTATCCTCCCAACATGGATTCGGTATAGGAATGACAAAGATGAAAACTAGTTTAACACCTTCCTCGACCATTTATCTGTAAGTATGGTTATGTACGGAAATTAGTAATATCTTCTTGCTCTACCCCATACTTTCTAGGTTGCTAGTAATGAGACTCCCATAATTTTCGAAAAATGAGGTTCAAGTTGGGTATCCAAGATGATGCAACCATACAAGCATGCACCCATGTTATCAAGTCTGCTCTATGACAATATCGGTATAACTTGAGGAAAACTCACTTTGAAGGCAAGGCTTACAGTGAACGTGCCCAAACATCTGAAGTGGAAAATATATCAGATGAAGACTGGAGAGGCCTTGTTAAACACTGGTCTGATCCAAAGTATCAAGTATCTTATATATATGTGATCAAATCACATGTTCAACTCCTATTTATGCATGTGCCTCACAAATATATCTTCTTGTAGGTGAACTGTTCAAAGAACAAGTCCAATCATATGAAAGTGAAATTCGAACAGACGGCAGGATCTCGTAGCTATATTACACACTGTGAGGCTCTTGTAACTAGCTGCTTTTTCACTCTTTTCGAGTGCTATATTATCATATATATATATTGACTTGTTTCAAATGCTAAGGAATGCCCACAAGGATCAAAAAATACATGAACCAAATGTTGCAAAAATCTTCAAGGACGGTCACACCAGCAAGGCGAAGGGCATGACTACACCAGACAAAACCGATGTTGTAAGTCCTTAATCCTCGTCCCTTTTAACTACTACTTACTCTGACGTGTGCATTGAACTATACGGTTTGTAGCCAATGTCTATTTCTCTTTTCAATTTTGTACACAATTTTCTTAGAGTATCATTGGACCTTACAAGGTTTAAAAGAGAGGAGTGATGTTCCTTTGATCTTGATCTGTAATCTAGTTCCATGCTGGACTTTCCCACACAACGTTACAATTTCCTATTTGTTTGTTCTCAGTTGTTTTGCGATATGAATGATGCCATGCTATGCTTACCGTATTATAAACTTTGTCTCTTTATCCTTAGTTGTCAATACAATGTGAATAAATAGACAATACATTAGCGATGGTGCATGGTCATATGTTTGGAGCCTGGTTTATTATGTACTTTCCAGTAAAATACAACTAATATTTTACACGGGTTCACCAAAATAAGTTCTGTATAGAGCAAATCTATTCTGTTTGGTTTTGTTGCCTCCTTAATATCTTCCGTTTTGGTACTACTGATGTACAAACTCAACTTTTCAGCAAGCTATAGAGAAAATGGTGGAACCACCACTTCCTGAAGGTGATGAGGCAACCATAACTACAATGTAAGCTCTTGCTGCAGCGGGTTAGTACATGTCACTAACAGTGCCAAAAGCACATTCCTATGTAATACTAGGTTGGCTGTTAAGGTAATCTCGTCCAAACTACCTCATCATCAAGATATGCAAGCTTAAAACAATGTTATATCTGCGCTCAAGAACTTCCAATCCCTAACAAAGACCCTTTCTGAAACAAGGACAACCATTTTTCATTGTCGTCAAGATATGCATGGTTTTAAAACCAGACTATCAGATATTTGCTATGTTGTTCAGGAACCTAGGAGAAATGAAGGTGAAGGTTATGGTGCTCCATCGGATAGTACACCATGAAAACTAACAATCAGGTCAAAATGTGATGTGCTTCTGAACTTCTGGTGGTGCATTTATCTGCCGCACTGTTAACTTTTATGCCAACCTTCCTTTTGTTTTATGGTTGTAATATGTTTTGTTGTAGTACAAAAGTTGTTCTTAACGTGAAGTGGCCGGCTGAAGAAAACAGTAAGTCATTTTTGTATAGTGTAGGATGTTCCCTATATTTGCACTGGTTGCGAACTTTTTGCCCAATGGATTTAAAATGTGCAATCACCTTAGTAGCCTAGCATTAGTTTCTGGCTTACTTATTTCCATAGTCTTCTTTTTCCTTGGTTTTCTAGTGGCCGCAACAACCATGTGCTAGATACGGACGATGGTAACCTTGATCCTGCTACGGGTCGTAGGATGAATGGGCCTACTACGAGCCATCAGATGCATCGTCCTCCAACTGGCCGTAGAATCAATGGGCCTCCTATGGACCGTCGGACAAATGGGCCGACCTAGGTCGTAAAAGGGCCATTAACAGGCTAGAAGACAGCAAATGCTTAATTCTATCATAGGCATAACGGGTCATTAATGGGCCAAAATACATGACGGGTTGGAAACGGCGCAACGGGTTAACATTCCACAAACGGGCCGATTCTAACCACGGCTTGAACTTGGTCCATTAGGAGAATAGTCCAGTAATGGGCCGGAAGTAATCGAGGGCCGGAAAGGAGCCAAAGAATTGATGGGCCATAAGTAGGCCAAAAGCTAACATGGGTTGGAAACGACCAATTTGAATCATTGGCCGTTAATGGGTATAAAGAAATTTAATGTTTGTGATGGGCCAGAGTCACCGCAGGCCACTAAAGGGCCAAAGATACAAAAGGCCTTACATGGGCCGAAAGACATCGTGGGCCATACATGGGCCGAAAGTGAAACGGGCTGGTGTTAAACTGGACGGCCCACATGATGCCGTTGGACCAAATTTGGGAACTCCATAATGGACCATGAGTTACCGGGCCGTAAAATGGGCTATATGCAAATAGATTGTTAACAGGCTTTTCATGGGCAGGCCCGCTAGCTTTTGACCAAGTCAAATAGGCCGATATTTTTAAGATAAATGGGCCACTATTGGGCCATGCCACGTGTCAAGATATCATAGCCGCCTCTCTGTCCTAGTGACGAGCTGACACGTGGTTCCTCTGACGAATGAGAATTTTACATGTGGAAAATCCCCATTGGTCTGGGCTGTTAACGGGTTATCTGATCCAAACAAGAACCTGATAGATTAATGAGGACCTCTTACGGTGGATGCCACATGTTGGTTACCGTTGACAAAAACAGTTTGGCATTTATCATCATGGAAGTGGACACTTCCATGATGATAATTTCAGTATTGTCATGAAAAACTTCTACGACAGCACATGTATGACTATCTTGATTCTATCATAAAATCGTCATGGATGTACATGCATGACAGAAAACGTGGCCTACTTTGACAAACACATAACATCACGAAAGTGGTTTTTTTTGTAGTGAACGAATTCAACAATATAACTATCACATAGGGCAATCTTTTCATGATACATAAACATAGAAATTGTATTACTCTCCACATAAGAAAATTTATTCTGATGAATAGTAGTGGGAGAAAAATCAACAAAATAACTATCATGTGATGCTTGATTGGCAGAATCATATTGAGAATTAAAATTATGATGACAAGTTCCATGGTACCATTATTCTTTATAGTATAAGTGTCATCACAATAATCATCATAGATAATAACTTTTCTCTCATCGAAATCAATTAGAACCCCTTCCAAAATAGTGGAATCATCATTAAATAAAGTCTTGACATCTTCGAATCCACTTTTATCAATATTTTAACAAGATTCAACACCCTCCAAAATAGTGGGATCATTACCTAGAGTTGACACTCTTCCAAAACCCACATTCATCATTGTAATCATTATAAATAGGAGGCATGCAATCATCATAATAAATTTTCTCATCAAAACTTGGGGGACTAAAAATATCATCTTCTTCAAACATAGCATCCCCAAGCTTATGGATTTGCATATCACTAGCATCATGGACATTCAGAGAATTCATACTAGCAGCAATGCAATCATGCTTATCATTCATCGATTTTATGACAAACATTTTATTCAATTCTTCTTCTATCAACTGAGCACAATTTCTCGATCCATAATTTTCAAGAAAGATTTTATAAAGATGAATAAAATCACACAAGTGATAAAACAAGAAATTACAAGATTCAATTGCTAGATCTAAAGATATACCTTCAAGCACTCACCTTCCCAGCAACGGTGCCAGAAATGAGCTTGATCTCTACTACACAACTTATTCTTGTAGACTTGTGTTGGGCCTCCAAGCGCAGAGTTTTGTAGGACATCAACAAATTTCCCTCAAGTGTGTGACCTAAGGTTTATCAATCCGTGGGAGGCATAGGATGAAGATGGTCTCTCTCAAACAACCTTGCAATCAAATACAAGAAATCTCTTGTGTCCCCAACACACCCAATACAATGGAAAATTGTATATGTGCACTAGTTCGGCAAAGAGATGGTTACACAAGTATAGTATGGATATTAGATATGGGTTTTTGTAATCTGAAAATATAAAAACAACAATGTAGTAAGTAAAAAAAGTGAGCACAAACGGTATTGCAGCGCTTCGACAAGTCTAGGGTCCATACTTTCACTGCTATAATCTCTCAACAGCACTAACATAACTGAATCATATAATAATCCCTCAGTGTGCAACAAAGAATAACTCCAAGTTCTTATCAAGCAGAGAACATAAGATGAAATTGTTTGTAGGGTATGAAACCACCTCAAAATTATCCTTTTTGATCAATCTATTGAGCTATTCCTATAAGTATCACAAACATCCCAAGAGTTCATACTAAAATAACACCATATGATACACATCAACAAACTCTAATGTCACCTAGATACTCCAATGTCACCACAAGTATCCGTGAGTTGATTATTTGATATGCATCAAACAACTTCAGATCCATTATATTCAAACCAACACAAAGAACTTCAAAGTGTACCCCAAGGTTTCTACTGGAGAAAGTAGGACGAAAATGTGTATCAACCCCTATGCATAGATTACTCCAAAGTCACGATAATCTGCAAGTTGAGTACCAAAACATATATTAAGTGAATCAACAGAGCACCCCGTTGTCACCACGGGTATCCACATTGAGGAAATACATCAAGTGTTCTCAAATCCATAAAAGTATTCAATATGATAATAATGAAACCTCAAAGGTAAAAACTCAATTCATCACAACAAGATAAAGAGGGAGAAACACCATACGATCCAACTATATTAACAAAGCTTGTGGTACACTAATATCGTGCCTAATCAAGATCATGAGAGAGAGAGAGAGATCAAACACATAGCTACTGGTACATATCCTCAGCCCTTTGGTGAACTACTCACACATCACCATGACAATAGAGGAGAAGCTGGTGGCGATAGTGATGGAGGATATGTCCACGGTGGCATTCCGGCGCCATCGAAGGAGAGGGGCAGGGGGCCCTCCTTCTTCTTTTTCCTTGGACCTCCTGGGGCAGAGGGGTATTTCCCCTAGATTGGATCTCTCTATTTTCTTCAGTTTCTACGCTCATGTTTCTGGCTGAAAACCATTTCTTATATTTCCGGAGATCCGTAACTCCGATTGGGCTGAAATTTTGAGGGGATTTTTATCTGGCAACTTTCTTTCTTACGGCGTAATAAGAGCATCAACCAACCTATGAGGTTCCCATGAGGCAGGGGTGCGACCAGGGTGTGGGTCGCGCCCTAGTGTCTTGTGAGGCCCTTGAGCATCGTCTTGCATTGATTTTTCCTCCCCAAAATCATATACATTCCAAAAAAAATCTTCATAATTTTTTATCGTGTTTGGACTTTGTTTGGTATGGAATTTCTATGAAGTAAAAAACATGCAAAAACAGGAACTGGCACTTGGCACTAGGTTAATAAGTTATTCCATAAAAATAATATAGAAGTGCACCAAAACCATATAAAACTATTTGTAAACATGGCATTGATACGTATCCAACGTATCAGTAAATTTTTATTGTTCCATGCTATTATATTATCAACTTTGGATGTTTTATATGCATCAACATGCTATTGTATATTATTTTTGGGACTAACTTATTAACCTAGAGCCCAGTGCCAGTTTCTGTTTTTTTCTTGTTTTTTGAGTTTTCGAGAAAAGGAATATCAAACGGAGTCCAAACGGAATAAAACTTTCGCAATGATTTTTCTTGGACCAGAAGACATCCAAAGGACTTGGAGTACAAGTCAGAAGATTCCCGAGGAGACGACAAGCCTCTATGGCGCACCCTGGGCTTGTGGCCCCCTTGGGAGTCCACTGACTTCAATCATTAGCCTATAATTCAGAAATATTCCAGAAACCCTAGAGGAAATCTTGAAAGCACTTTTCCACCGCCGCATGTCTCTCTTCCCATGAGATCCATCTTGGGGCCTTTTCTGGTACTCCGCCGAAGGTGGATTCAATCACGGAGGGCAACAACATCAACCTTGTTGCCCCTCCGATGATGTGTGAGTAGTTTACCATAGACCTACGAGTCTATAACTAGTAGTTAGATGGCTTCTTCTCTCTCTTTGATCTTCAATACAATGTTCTCGATGTTCTTGGAGATATATTCGATGTAATATTCTTTTACAGTGTGTTTTTCGAGATCCGATGAATTGTACATTTATGATCAGATTATCTATGGCTATTATTTGAGTCTTCTCTAAACTCTTTTATGCATGATTGATATAGCTTTGTATTTCTCTTTGATCTATCGATTTGGTTTGGCCAACTAGTTTGGTTTTTCTTGCAATGGGAGAGGTGCTTGGTGATGGGTTCAGTCTTGCGGTGTCCTCGCCGAGTGACATAGTAGGGGTAACGAATCACGTATTGTATTGTTGCCATTAAGGATAAAAAGATGGGGTTTCTATCATATTGCATGAGTGTATCCCTCTACACCATGACATCTTGCTTAACGTGTTACTCTGTTTTTATCTTAATACTCTAGATGCATGCTGGATAGCAGTTGATGAGTGGAGTAATAGTACTAGATGCAGGCAGGAGTCGGTCTACTTGTCATGGATGCCATGCCTATATTCATGATCAATTGCCTTAGATATCGTCATATCTTTGCGATTTTCTATCAATTGCTCGACAGTAATTTGTGTTGGGGATCGTAGCAAAAAATCAAAAAAAATCCTACGCATCACCAAGATCTATCTATGCAGTAATCTAGCAACGAGGGGGAGGGGAGTGCATCTACATACCCTTGTAGATCACGATGCGGAAGCGTTACAAGAACGCGGATGAAGGAGTCGTACTCGTAGCGATTCAGATCGCGGTTGATTCCGATCTAAGCGCCGAACAACGGCGACTCCGCGTTCAACACACGTGCAGCCCGGTGACGTCTCCCACGCCTTAATCCAACAAGGAGAGAGGGAGAGGTCGGGGAAGACTCCGTCCAGCAGCAGCACGACGACATGGTGGTGGTGGAGGAGCGCGGGACTCCAGCAGGGCCTGGTCCCCTCCAGGGGCTGGTGCCCTCCCACACTTCGCCCACGCAGCCCTCTGGGGCCGGTGGACCCACCCGGTGGACCCCCGGGACCCTTCCGGTGGACCACCGGGACTCTCCCTGTGGTCCCGGTACTATACCGCTAGCAGCCGAAACTTTTCCGGTGACCAAAATGGGACTTCCCATATATGAATCTTTACCTCCGGACCATTCCAGAACTCCTCGTGATGTCCGCGATCTCATCTGGGACTCCAAACAACATTCGGTAACCACTCATATCTATTCCCTATAACCCTAGCGTCATCGAACCTTAAGTGTGTAGACCCTACGGGTTCGGGAACCATGCAGACATGACCAAGACAACTCTCTAGCCAATAACCAACAGCGGGATCTGGATACCCATGTTGGCTCCGACATGTTCCACGATGATCTCATCGGATGAACCACGATGTCAAGGATTCAATCAATCCCGTATACGATTATCTTTGTCTATCGGTATAGCACTTGCTTGAGATTCAATCGTCGGTATCCCGATACCTTGTTCAATATCGTTATCGGCAAGTCTTTTTACTTGATCCGTAACACATCATCCCGTGATCAACTCCTTGATCACATTGTGCACATTATGATGATGTCCTACCGAGTGGGCCGAGAGATACCTCTCTGTCATACAGAGTGACAAATCCCAGTCTCGATTCATGCCAACCCAACAGACACTTTCGGAGATACCCGTAGTGCACCTTTATAGCCACCCAATTGCATTTTGACGTTTGGCACACCCAAAGCATTCCTACGGTATCCGGGAGTTGCACAACCTCATGGTCTAAGGAAAGGATATTTGACATTGGAAAAGCTTTAGCATACGAACTACACGATTTGTGCTAGGCTTAGGATTGGGTCTTGTCCATCACATCATTCTCCTAATGATGTGATCCCATTATCAACGACATCCAATGTCCATGGTCAGGAAACCGTGACCATCTGTTGATCAACGATCAAGTCAACTAGAGGCTTATTAGCGACATGGTGTTTGTCTATGTATCCACACATGTATCTGAGTTTCCTATCAATACAATTCTAGCATGGATAATAAACAATTATCATGAACAAGGAAATATAATAATAACCAATTTATTATTGCCTCTAGGGCATATTTCCAACAGTCTCCCACTTGCACTAGAGTCAATAATCTAGTTCTCATCGCCATGTGATTAACACTCATAGGTCACATCGCCATGTGACCAGCATCCAAAGAGTTTACTAGAGTCAATAATCTAGTTCACATCAATATGTGATTAACACTCAATGATTTCTGGGTTTGACCATGTTATGCTTGTGAGAGAGGTTGTAGTCAACGGGTCTGCAACATTCAGACCCTATGTACTTCACAAAACATTATGTTATATCGTAGATGCTTCTACCATGTTCCACTTGGAGCTATTCCAAATTGTTGTTCCATTATACGTATCCGGTATCTCTACTCAGAGCTATCCGGATAGGTGTGAAGTTTGCATCGACGTAACTCTTTACGTGGAACTCTTTATCACCTCCATAACCGAGAAACATTTCCTTATTCCTCTAAGGATAATTTTGACCGCTATCTAGTGATCCACTCCTGGATCCCCTTTGTACCCTCTTGCCAGACATGTGGCAAAGCACACATCAGGTGCGGTACTCAGCATGGCATACCGTATAGAGCCTATGACAAAAGCATAGGGGACGACCTTCGTCCTTCCTCTTCCTTCTGCCGCAGTCAAGCTTTGAGTCTTACTCAACTTCACACCTTACAACTCACGTAAGAACTCCTTCTTTGACTGATCTATTTTGAACTCCTTCAAAATCATGTCAAAGGTGTGTGTTCTTTTGAAAGTATCATCGGGAGTCTTGATCTATCTCTATAGATCTTGATGCCCAATATGTAAGCAGCTTTGTCCAGGTCTTCCTTTGAAAAAATTTCTTTCAAACAACCCTTTATGCTTTCTAGAAATTCTACATCATTTTGGATCAATAATATGTCATTTACATATACTTATCAGAAATGTTGCAGTGCTCCCACTCACTTTATTGAAAATACAAGTTTCTAACAAACTTTGTGTAAACCCAAAAACTTTGTTCACTCCATCAAAGCGTATATTCCGACTCCGAGATGCTTGCTCTAGTCCATGGAAGGATCGCTGGAGCTAGCATACCTTTTAGCATCCTTAGGATCGACAAAACCTTTCTGATTGTATCACATACAACCTTTCCTTACGAAAACTGGTAAGGAAACTTGTTTTGGCATCCATCTGCCAGATTTCATAAATGCAGCTCATGCTAACATGATTCTGATGGACTTAAGAATCGCTACGGGTGAGAAAATCTCATCGTAGTCAACTCCTTGAACTTGTGAAAAAAACTCTTCGCCACAAGTCGAGCTTCATAGATGGTGACATTACCGTCCACGTCCATCTTCTTCTTAAAGATCCATTTATCTCAATGGCTTGCCGATCATCGGGCAAGTCCACCAAAGTCCATACTTTGTTTTGATACATGGATCCTATCTCGGATTTCTCGGCTTCTAACCATTTGTCGGAATACAGGCCCACCATTACTTCTCCATAGTTCGTAGGTTCATTGTTGTCCAACAACATGACATCTAAGACAGGATCACCGTACCACTCAGGAGTAGTACATATCCTTGTCAACCTACGAGGTTCGATAGCAACTTTATCTGAAGCTTCATGATCACTATCATTAGTTTCCTCTTCAACAGTCGTAGGTTCCACAGAAACATCTTTCTGTGTTGCACTACTCTCTAGTTGAAGTGAGGGTTCGACAACCTCATCAAGTTCTATCTTCCTCCCACTCAATTCTTTCGAGAGAAACTCCTACTCGAGAAAGGACCCGTTCTTAGCGACAAACATTTTTTCCCTTGGATCTGAGATAGAAGGTATACCCAACTTTTACCTTTGGGTATCCTATGAAGATGTATTTTTCCGCTTTGGGTTCGAGTTTTTTCCGGCCGAAGCCATAAGCATCGCAACCCCAAACATTAAGAAACGACAACTTTGGTTTCTTGCCAAACCATAGTTCACACGGCGTCGTCTCAACGGACTTAGATGGTGCCCTATCTAAAGTGAATGTAGTTGTCTCTAATGCATAACCTCAAAATAATAGCGGTAGATCGGTAAGAGACATCATAGATCGCACCATATCTCATAAGGTTCGATTACGACGTCCGGACACACCATTATGTTGTGGTGTTCCAGGTGGCTTCAACTGCGAAACAGTTTCACAACGTGATTGCCAAACTCATAACTCAGAAAATCTCCCCTTGATCAGATCGTAGGAACATGATCTTCTTCTTATGATGATTCCTAACTTCACTCTGAAATTGCTTGAACTTTTCAAACATTTCAGACTTTTGCTTCATTAAGTAAATATACTCATATCTACTTAAATCGTTAGTGAAGATGAGAAAATAATGATATCCACCACACGCCTCAATTCTCATTGGATCACACACATCAGCATGTATGATTTCCAACAAGTCAGTTGCCTGTTTCATTGTACCTAAAAACGAGATCTTAGTCATTTTGCCCATGAGGCATGGTTTGCATGTGTCAAGCGATTCAAAATCAAGTGACTCCAAACATCCATCAGCATGGAGTTTTTTGATGCATTTTATAACAAGATGACCTAAGCGACAGTGCCACAAGAAAGTGGTACTATCATTATTAGCTCTACATCTTTTGGCGTTAAAATTATTATCATGTGTATTACTATGATCGAGATTCAATAAACCATTAGGTGTATGACCATAAAGGTATTATTCAGGTAAACATAATAACCATTATTCTCTAACTTCAATGAATAACCACATTGCAATGAACATGATCTAATCATATTCATGCTCAACGTAGACACCTGATAACATTTATCTAGGTTCAACACTATTCCCGAAAGATAGAAGGGAGCGTGCGATGGTGATCTTATCAAACTTGGAAACACTTCCAACACACATAGTCACCTCGCCCTTAGCTAGTCTCCGTTTAGTCTGTAGCTTTTGCTTCAAGTCACTAATAATAGCAACTGAACCAGTATCCAATACTTATATCAAATATAACACTTATATCAAATATACTTTGTTGAAGTTGCCATCTTTCTTATCTACCATGTATTTGGGGTAGTTCCGCTACCATGTGACCGTTCCCCTTACAATATGTCACAACCGTAGTTCTGGTATGCACTAGGTTAGTCTTGTTGTTTGCATCATGTTTAAATTTCAAATGAAATTGAATTGAGGACTTGTGAAACCCTCAGAAATCCTTTTTGAAAATGATCCAAATAAAAATTGCTCCAAAAGGGTCCAAGAAAATGTTCATGTTGCTCTCTAGAAATATTGGTTAGAGATAAAAATCAAACCAATATTATTAGGAGCTCATAAGTATTTATTTTGGGCATTTGGAATTAATGCAATAGTTATTTGCTTGGATATATATTTATTATATATTTTATATATGTGCAAAATTCTGATTCTTTATTTTGAGGGGCTTGGATTAATTCCTAGGTCCCTGCAAAATAAAAATATCAGAAGAAAATAATTGATTTAGTTTAGAAACTAAATCAAAACATAATTGCAGAAATAGAAAACAGAACAAATAAAAAAAAGGAGAGGAAGCAACTTACCTGTGCTGGCCCAACATAGTGCGGCCTGGCCGGCCCAGCTGGCCAGCCCAGCCCACCGGGTCTCCCTAGTCGTCTTCCTCGCGCTAGTAGGCGAGGCGCGTGGCCGACGCGCGCGCACGGCGAGTGCGCCACGCCGCCAGCTGCCTGCCTGCTTCCTCGGACAGCACGACGCCTAGAATCACCTCCGCGGCGCCGCCCCGATCCCTTGGACGCCTTTTCCTCCCCTCCTGCCCTCTCCCTCGTGTGCTCCTCGCTGTGGCCGAGCGCCGTCGCCGCCGCCGATCGCCGTTGCCGTAGCCACTGCCTTCCCCTCGCCCCTCCGACGAGCCCCCGAGCTCCGCCTCGTTGCTATGCATCTCCAAGCCGAAGGATTCGACCCCGGACGCCCTGAGGCCTCGACCTCGAGCTCGTCTTCACCGCCGGCCGCCGTGGATCCCCCTCGCTGCCCCGACCGCTCCAGAGCCTCCCCGAGCCCACCGTCCATCTCGTTGCAACCGCCGTAAGCTTCTGCCCCTGCTCCCCATCTCCGTTCTCCCTCTCGCATGCCGTAGCTGCCGCACCGCATTCACCCGCACGCGCCGCCGCCCGCGCTCGTCGCCGGTGGTGCTCCGGTGACCTTTTGGTCCCGGGCGTGCGTCTAACACGTTCGTCGCGTCGCGTAGAAGCCGTAGGTGCTAGCGCTACCCCGACTAGGCCACCACAGCCACGAGCCCGAGCTCGACCGAGCTTCGGCCGCCGCCGAGCTCGTCGCCGGCGCCACTCCGGGCACTCCCCGGCCGAGCCACCACCATGGTTGGATGCGGATGAGCTCCAGCGTCTCGTAGCTGTGCTCCGCGCGCCAAGAGGTGCCCCGTAGGCGAATCCCGCAGATCGCCGCCGTGTTGGACCTCGTCGGTGTCGAGCCGCCGGTGGGTTTGACCGCTGACCGGCGTGGTTTGACCCCCCACTGCCCAGTTGACCTCCCCCTCTCTCACTGACCTGCGGGCCCCGCCCGGCTAATTATTCCAGTTAGTGTTAATTAACTAATTAGGTTAGTCCTACAGTCACTGACTAGTGGGCCCTGCCCAGTTAGTTAGGGCTAACTAACTCAGTTAGTTTGCTGAGCCACTGACGTGTGGACCCCACACGTCAGGTTTGACCTGAGCCAGCGCTGCTGACTTGCTGACGCAAGCATGATGCAGTGCTGACGCAATAAATATTTTCTGGAATTGTTTTGTTTAGGAAAATCCAAAAAATTGTTTAAACTTCAAAAAATCACAGAAATTCAACCGTAGCTCAGAATGAAATAATTTATATATGGAAAATGATCAGAAAAATTGAATCTATCCATCTGTACCATATTCATGCATGAAAAATGAATTTAAACCTACTGTTTATATGAAAACACATGGTTGGCATTTAAAAATGCTTATTCTTAGAGTTGCATTTGAACCCTTGTTTCAAATGGAATTCAACCAAATAAAATGCTAGTTGCATTAGCTCAAACAACATCATAACTTCATGCCATATTCATGCATCATATTGTTGCATATACTTGTGTTTGATTGTCGGCACCGTTCTTCTCGATAGGTCCACCTCCGGAGACCGATCCAGAGTACCTGTCAGAGGAGCAGTGCTCTGCATGTTGTTTTATCAGGCAAGCAAACCGCCTTGTTCATTCCGATACAACCCCTCTCTCGCTCCTGCTCCCTGTTATTGCATTAGGACCACAACGACTTCAGCTGCTACTTTATGTTGCGGTAGTTGAACCCATTCCTCTGCATGACCTGTCATTGCCACAGTAAATAGTTGAAACCCACTAGCATGTGTAGGAGTTGATTGAAGCCATGATGTGATCTTACCATGCCTTGCTTGCTATTGCTTAGAGTCTGTCAGGTCTGATTCATCGGGAATGAATTGGAGTGCAATGATATGTTCTGATGCTGGGAGTTAAGTGTGTGAACGCGTTTTGGTAAAGGTAGTGGTGAGAGGCCATGTAGGAGTACATGGTGGGTTGTCTCACTGGAACCGTCCCTAAGAACTGCGTTCTGAGTATGTTGTCCAATGACTAGCTACTACCACACATTGGGTTCCGGTAACTCGACCCCTCTCGACTTATTAATCAACATGATCTCTCTCCTGAGTTGCAACTAGTTTCTGGTGTTTGTAGGTAGTGTTGGTAGTCTACCAAGTGGCACTCGGCCAGTGGGCTTGGGACAGACTAGGAACTGTGACATGGTGTACCAAGTGTAGATCCACTCGGCGAGGTGGTCTTGGGAACCCTGCGCACATCTTTTGGGGCCGTGAGCGACACCGCGGCCGGATCTCCTTACGGATGGAACCCGAATAGGCGATAAACCTGGACTAGAGTCTTGTGTGGTTAGTCAGGTCGTGGCCGACACCCTCGCCAGGCTTCCGCTTGAAGGTTGCCGAGATACACGAGATGTACATGGCGGTAAGTGGCGAGATCGTGTGCGAAGAAGTACACCCCTGCAGGGTTAACATGATCTATTCGAATAGCCGGGTCCACGGTTATGGACTTCTTGGATGCTTACGTGGTACATAGACAACTTGAAGTGGATACTCTAAAATACTCAAGAAAAGTAGGGAGACGGGGATGAATCCATAGTGGTGTATTGAGTGGTGCTTAGTGGACTCGTGTGCGCCACCTCAAAGAGTTACCAGCGGTCGTAAAATAGGATAGCCATTGAGTCAAAGCTGGCTTGCTGCAACTAAACCCCACTTTGCCTTCTTGATACAAGTGCATGTATGATAGGATCTGATGTAAGTCTTGCTGAGTACCTCTGTACTCATGTTTGCTTAATTTATGTTTTGCAGATGAGATTGATTTCTCACTAGTAGTTCCGCTTGGACTTCGACAAGTAGCTTGTACCTCAGCTACGTTCTTGGACGAGTGTTGTAGATAGTCAGGCTCTTCAGCCTTTTCATTTGTAGATGTATGTACTCAGACATATTGTGTTTCCGCTTGTTGCTTGTATGCTCTGAATGTTGGGTCGTGAGACCCATATTTGTAATATCTGGCTCCTCGGAGCCTAATGAATAAATACTTTGTTTATTAGAGTCTTGTTGTGATGCCATGTTGTATTTGCACATATTGAGCATTGTGTATGTTATTGAAATGCTTGGTATGTGTGGGATCCGACACCTAGTTATTTACCCTTGGTAGCCTATCTTACAGGGAAATGTCTCCTAGTGCTTCCACTGAGCCGTGGTAGCTTGCTACTGCTCCGGAACACTTAGGCTGACCGGCATGTGTCCTTCTTCGTTCCTGTGTCTGTCCCTTAGGGGAAATGTCACACGTTGTTCCTTTAAGTCCTTGTAGCTTGCTACGACTTGGGTTCATACGTTGATGACCGAAACGTTCGTTGCTGGGTCATGAATGCATGTCTCTGTAATTTAGTGCCACTTTTGGTTTATAACTGGTCATGTCGGCCCGGGTTCTCTGTCATACGGATGCTAGCGACACTATCATATATGTGAGCCAAAATGCGCAAACGGTCCCGGGCCAGGTAAGGTGGCACCCGTGGGGATACCGTGCGTGAGGCCGCAAAGTGATATGGTGTGTTACATGCTAGATCGGTGTGACTTAGGATTGGGGTCCCGACAGTGTTTGGTATCAGAGCCTGACTGCCTGTAGGATTACCAAGCCAAACTGGTCGAAGTTGAGTCTAGAAATTCTTTAGTTATATAAGGGAATTGATTGTGGAAGGGAACGTAAGGCTCTTTTTACTCCTTATACCTCATGTCATCTGATCTGAGTCATCCTACGTTTCCTACGGGGTTAAGGAACTAGGCTTTCTCTTCCGTCTATCAGGATCACGAGTTACTACTCCGTAGTCCCTTAGGATTGGTTGATCAGAGTCCTACTCCTGTTTTCAAGTTCTTCCAGTATAGTTTGTTTAGTACTATCACAGAACCTTGAGTGATGATGTTGAGATGTTGAACTACCTTTGTTAGCAGGATGTCACATTCTGAGCATTTTACTGCCGTTATGCTGCCAGAATTTTCCTAGTAGTTCGAGAGATACTAATTTCTTGTTCTAACTTATGCATTTTATAGCTGTTGATGCTTTCGTCTTCGGTTTCGCTTCTCAGGATGTCTTCCGTTAAGAGAAGCTCAGCTGCTCGTAGACAGAACCACGGAGGTGGTAGGGATGAGGAGGATCCTCCCGACCAGCCTTCATTGGCAGAGTTAATGTTAGAGATGGAGAGAAACAAGCGTGAGTCTAACCGCTTGTTGGCACGTATTGAGGAGAATACCGCACATCAGTGCAAGGAATCAGCAACCATCCACGACTTCATTCGTCTGAAACCACCCACCTTCCATCATCCCATTGAGCCACTCGATGCAGATGACTGGCTCCGTAGTATCACTCACAAGCTGCGTTCTGCGAACATTGCTGAAGATGACAAGATCATCTATGCCACTTATCACCTGGAAGGTCCTGCTAGTCTTTGGTGGCAGAACTATGAGGCCATGATTCCAGCTGGCCAGATTCCTACCTGGAGAGATTTCACCGAGGCTTTTCGTGAGCATCATATCCCTCAAGCCCTTATCGATCGTAAGAGAGAAGAGTTCTGTAGTCTTACACAGGCTAAGATGGCTGTTGATGCTTATAGTCGAGAGTTTGAGAACCTCGCCCGCTATGCTACAGAAGAAGTGTCCACGGACGCCAAGAAGCAGGCTAGGTTCCGAAAGGGTCTCAACCCCAAACTGCGTCGTGATCTCCACTTGCATCATTGCAACACATTCCAGGCCCTTGTGAACAAGGCCATCAATGCAGAGACAGCTCAGCTCACTTACGAGGAGCCTCGTAAGCACATCCTTTATTTGGGATCTTCTTCCGGTACTAGTTCCCAGAAGCGCCAGATTTGGGTTCTGAACTCTGTTCTTCCACCCAGTTGTACACCGAGGCCATCTTATGTGGTACCTCTTCCAGTTCAGTAGTATGCTCTACCCAGGCCCATTGATGGACCGTTTGTCAATGCGGGTCCACGTCCTACCTCCAGGATTTGTTACAAGTGCGGAGAGCCGGGCCAAATTGCTCGTACTTGCACTCAGACCCGTGTTGCTCCACCCCAGTCCGAGAAATCTGTTAGATGTGATAAATCATCACGCAAGATGGTCAGTGTTAAGTCAGCTCCCACCGAACATGGACGTGTGCATCACGTCTCATCCAAAGACGCTCATGATGATCCAGATGTCGTTCTTGGTACACTCCTTGTCAATTTTCATCCGGCATCGGTTCTATTCGATACAGGAGCATCTCATTCTTTCATCTCCGAAAGTTATGCCCGCTTGCATGACATGTCATTTTGTGATATGCCCTCCCCACTACTCATTCAAACTCCTGGTTCCAAATGGCAAACTTCTAGTGTAAGCCATGGTAATGAAATCCTTGTCGACAGACTTGTGTTCCTTGCATCACTTGTAGCCCTCAAGTCTTCAGATATTAATATCATCTTGGGTATGGACTGGATGACAGCTCATCATGCCAAGATTGATTGCTTCACTAGGTCTGTTCAGCTTACACACCCGTCTGGCAAAATAGTCACCGTCACCACTAGAGTTGCAAAGCGTCAACTCTATTCTCTTAATGCCAGCCCTCTTCCAGACCTTGAAGATGTTCCGGTAGTCCGTGACTTTCTGGATGTCTTTCCAGAGGAACTGCCAGGTGTTCCACCTGACCGAGATGTAGAGTTTGTTATAGAGCTTATCCCAGGAACCGCTCCAATCTCTAGGAGACCTTACAAGATGGCACCCTTAGAACTAGCTGAGCTTAAGAAACAACTTGATGAGTCCTTGCAAAAGGGTTTCATCCGTCCTAGTTCTTCTCCCTAGGCTTGCCCCGTCCACTTCGTTAAGAAGAAGGATGGTACGGATCAGATGGTTGTAGATTATCGTCCCGTTAATTTGGTCACGGTAAAGAACAAGTATCCGCTTCCCAGGATCAACGACCTGTATGATCAGCTCGCTGGATCCTCAGTCTTCTCCAAGATGGATTTGACGTTAGGATACCATCAAATCAAGATTAGAAATGGGGACATCCCCAAGACGGCTTTCGTCACTCGTTATGGTCAGTACGAGTACACCGTCATGTCCTTCGGTCTAACAAATGCTCCAGCCACTTTCTCTCGCTTGAATAACTCGATCTTTATGGAGTACTTAGATAAGTTCGTCGTGGTTTACCTCGATGATATTCTTATTTACTCGAAGAACGAGGAAGAGCATGCCGAACATCTTAGACTTGTTCTAGAAAAACTCAGAGAGCACCACCTTTATGCCAAGTTCTCCAAGTGCGAATTTTGGTTTCCAGAAGTGACCTATCTCGGCCATGTAATCTCTGGTAAGGGCATTGCTGTCAACCCCGAGAGAGTTCAGGTCGTCCTTGATTGGACTCCACCTGAAACAGTTAAACAAGGTAGGAGTTGCCTTGGTCTAGCCAGTTATTGTCGCCGCTTTGTTGAGAACTTCTCTAAAGTGGCCAAACCTCTCACGGAACTTCTTAAGAAAGTTAAAAGGTTTGAGTGGTCCCCACAGTGTGAGCACAGTTTTCAGGAACTGAAAAGACGCCTGACTTCTGCTCCCATACTTGTGCCACCGGATTTCACTAAGGACTTTGTTATCTACTGTGATGCCTCACGACAGGGACTAGGTTGCATTCTTATGCAGGATCGTCATGTGATTGCCTATGCATCTCGACAGTTGCTTCCACATGAGGAGAATTATCCTACACATGATCTAGAGCTTGCAGCCGTAGTCTATGCACTTAAGACCTGGCGACATTACCTCCTTGGTAACCGTTGCGAGATCTACACCGATCACCAGAGTCTCAAGTATATCTTCACCCAACCAGATTTGAATCTTAGGCAGAGACGTTGGTTGGAGTTGATCTCAGATTACGACTTAGGGATTACCTACACCCCAGGCAAGGGAAATGTCATGGCTGATGCGCTAAGTCGTAAATCCTATTGCAACAATCTCATGTTGCAGCAGGGCCAACCACTTCTCCATGAGGAATTATGTAAGCTTAACCTTCACATTGCTCATCACGGATTCCTTTCAACTTTGGTGGCGAAACCTACTCTTGTGGATCATATCATAGAAGCCCAGAAGCATGATACCGGAATTACCCGGATCAAGAGAAACATTGCCAAGGGTATTGCTGGTAGTTTCTCCATAGATGACCGAGGTGTTGTTCTCTTCCAAAACCGGCTGGTGGTTCCCAAGAAGCAACATCTTCGGCAATTGATTCTTAAAGAGGCTCATGAATCCCCTCTCACGATTCATCCCGGGAGTACTAAGATGCAGGACCTACGCCAGAGGTTCTGGTGGAATAGGATGAAGAGAGAAATTGCTGAGTTCATTGCTAAATGTGACGTTTGTCGTCGCGTTAAGGCAGAACATCAAAGACCTGCTGGCACCCTTCAGCCTCTAGCTATTCCTGAGTAGAAATGGGATAAAGTTGGTATGGACTTCATCACCGGCTTTCCCAGGACCAAGAGAGGGAATAATGCTGTCTTCATAGTCATTGATCGTCTCTCCAAAGTGGCTCACTTCCTACCTGTTCGAGAGAGTATCACTGCTAGTCAGCTTGCTGACTTGTATATTTCTCGAATAGTGTCACTTCATGGTGTTCCACTAGAGATCAATTCAGACCGTGGTAGTCTTTTCACTTCTCATTTCTGGGAGAGTGTCCAGGCTGCCATGGGCACCCATCTTTCCTTCAGTACCGCTTTCTAGCCTCAATCAAGTGGTCAAGTGGAACGGGTTAACCAAATTCTCGAAGACATGCTTAGAGCTTGCATTATCTCATTCGGTATGGATTGGGAGAAATGTCTTCCTTTCGCCGAGTTTGCTTATAACAATAGCTATCAATCCAGTCTCAAGCAAGCTCCTTTTGAGATTCTTTATGGACGAAGATGTCGAACACCTTTGAACTGGTCAGAAACCGGTAAAAGACAATTCTTTGGACCGAATATGATCTAGGAAGCAGAAGAGCAAGTTCGCATTATTCGTGAGAATTTGAAATCAGCCCAGTCTCATCAAAAGAGCCAGTATGATCGCCATCATAAGGAAGTGGCTTATGAGGTTGGCGACAAAGCTTATCTTCGGGTTACTCCTTTGAAGGGTATCCATCGTTTCGGTATCAAGGGCAAGTTGGCTCCTCGTTACATTGGTCCTTTTTGCATTCTTGCTAAACGAGGAGAGGTTGCCTACCAATTGGAACTACCCCCACATCTTTCTCGAGTTCATGATGTCTTCCACGTCTCTCAACTCAGGCGTTGCTTCTCGGATCCCATCCGCGGAGTGGACCACGAAATACTTGATCTCCAAGATAACCTCACATATTGAGAGTATCCCGTTCGCATTCTGGATCAAGCAGAGCGTGTCACTCGACGTCATAACATCAAGTTTCTCAAGGTTCAGTGGTCTCATCGTTCCGAGAGAGAAGCTACTTGAGAGCGAGAAGATCGTCTCCGACTGGAGTACCCCACCTTCTATCCACCTACTCCTGAATCTCGGGACGAGATTCTTTCGAGTGGACGCGAGTTGTCACAACCCTAGTTCTGGTATGCACTAGGATAGTCTTGTTGTTTGCATCATGTTTAAATTTCAATTGAAATTGAATTGAGGACTTGTGAAACCCTCAGAAACCCTTTTTGAAAATGACCCAAATAAAAATTGCTCCAAAAGGGTCCAAGAAAATGTTCATGTTGCTCTCTGGAAATGTTGGTTAGAGATAAAAATCAAACCAATATTATTAGGAGCTCATAAGTATTTATTTTGGGCATTTGGAATTAATGCAATAGTTATTTGCTTGGATATATATTTATTATATATTTTATATATGTCCAAAATTCTGATTCTTTATTTTGAGGGGCTTGGATTAATTCCTAGGTCCCTGCAAAATAAAAATGTCAGAAGAAAATAATTGATTTAGTTTAGAAACTAAATCAAAACATAATTGCAGAAATAGAAAACCGAACAAATAAAAAAAGGAGAGGAAGCAACTTACCTGTGCTGGCCCAGCACAGTGCGGCCTGGCCGGCCCAGCTGGCCAGCCCAGCCCACCGGGTCTCCCCTGTCGTCTTCCTCGTGCCAGTAGACGAGGCGCGTGGCCGACGCGCTCGCACGGCGAGTGCGCCACGCCGCCAGCTGCCTGCCTGCTTCCTGGGACACCACGACGCCTAGAATCACCTCCGCGGCGCCGCCCCGATCCCCTGGACGCCTTTTCCTCCCCTCCTGCCCTCTCCCTCGTCTGCTCCTCGCTGTGGCCGAGCGCCGTCGCCGCCGCCGATCGCCGTTGCCGTAGCCACTGCCTTCCCCTCGCCCCTCCGACGAGCCCCCGAGCTCCGCCTAATTGCTGTGCATCTCCAAGCCGAAGGATTCGACCCCGGACGCCCTGAGGCCTCGACCTCGAGCTCGTCTTCACCGCCGGCAGCCGTGGATCCCCCTCGCTGCCCCGACCGCTCCAGAGCCTGCCCGAGCCCGCCGTCCATCTCGTTGCAACCGCCGTAAGCTTCTGCCCCTGCTCCCCCTCTCCGTTCTCCCTCTCGCACGCCATAGCTGCCGCACCGCGTTCACCCGCACGCGCCGCCGCCCGCGCTTGTCGCCGGTGGTGCTCCGGTGACCTTTTGGTCCCGGGCGTGCGTCTAACACGTTCGCCGTGTCGCGTAGAAGCCGTAGGTGCTAGCGCTGCCCCGCCTAGGCCACCACAGCCACGAGCCCGAGCTCGACCGAGCTTCAGCCGCCGCCGAGCTCGTCGCCGGCGCCACTCCGGCCACTCCCCGGCCGAGCCACCACCACAGCTGGATGCGGATGAGCTCCAGCGTCCCGTAGATGTGCTCCGCGCGCCAAGAGGTGCCCCGTAGGCGAATCCCGCAGATCGCCGCCGTGTTGGACCTCGCCGGCGTCGAGCCGCCGGTGGGTTTGACCGCTGACCGGCGTGGTTTGACCCCCCACTGCCCAGTTGACCTCCCCCTCTCTCACTGACCTGCGGGCCTCGCCCGGCTAATTATTCCAGTTAGTGTTAATTAACTAATTAGGTTAGTCCTACAGTCACTGACTAGTGGGCCCTGCCCAGTTAGTTAGGGCTAACAAACTCAGTTAGTTTGCTGAGCCACTGACGTGTGGACGCCACACGTCAGGTTTGACCTGAGCCAGCGCTGCTGACTTGCTGACGCAAGCAAGACGCAATAAATATTTTCTGGAATTGTTTTGTTTAGGAAAATCCAGAAAATTGTTTAAACTTCAAAAAATCACAGAAATTCAACAGTAGCTCAGAATGAAATAATTTATAAATGAAAAATGATCAGAAAAATTCAATCTATCCATCTGTACCACTTTCATGCATGACAAATGAAGTTAAACCTACTGTTTATATGCAAACACATAGCTGGCATTTAAAAATGCATATTCTTAGAGTTGCATTTGAACACTTGTTTCAAATGGAATTCAACCAAATAAAATGCTAGTTGCATTAGCTCAAACAACATCATAACTTCATGCCATATTCATGCATCATATTGTTGCATATACTTGTGTTTGATTGTCGGCACCGTTCTTCTCGATAGGTCCAGCTCCGGAGACCGATCCAGAGTACCTGCCAGAGGAGCAGTGTTCTGCACGTTGTTTTATCAGGCAAGCAAACCCCCTTGTTCATTCCGATACAACCCCTCTCCCGCTCCTGCTCCCTGTTATTGCATTAGGACAACAACGACTTCACCTGCTACTTTATGCTGCGGTAGTTGAACCCATTCCTCTGCATGACCTGTCATTGCCATAGTAAATAGTTGAAACCCAATAGCATGTGTAGGAGTTGATTGAAGCCATGATGTGATCTTACCATGCCTTGCTTGCTATTGCTTAGAGTGTGTCAGGTCTGATTCATCGGGAATGAATTGGAGTGCAATGATATGTTCTGATGCGGAGAGTTAAGTGTGTGAACGCGTTTTGGTAAAGGTAGCGGTGAGAGGCCATGTAGGAGTACATGG
Source organism: Secale cereale (assembly GCA_902687465.1). Classification (NCBI taxonomy): domain Eukaryota; kingdom Viridiplantae; phylum Streptophyta; class Magnoliopsida; order Poales; family Poaceae; genus Secale; species Secale cereale. The sequence continues at coordinate 316,643,317 of LR738711.1, read as the reverse complement.
TGGGTTGTCTCACTGGAACCGTCCTTAAGAACTGAGTTCTGAGTATGTTGTCCAATGACTAGCTACTACCACACATTGGGTTCCGATAACTCGACCCCTCTCGACTTATTAATCAACATGATCTCTGTCCAGGAGTTGCAACTAGTTTCTGGTGTTTGTAGGTAGTGTTAGTAGTCTACCAAGTGGCACTCGGCCAGTGGGCTTGGGACAGACTAGGCACCGTGGCACGGTGTACCAAGCGTAGATCCACTGGGCGAGGTGGGCTTGGGAACCCTGCGCACATCTTTTGGGGCCGTGAGCGACACCCCAGCCGGATCTCCTTACGGATGGAACCCGAATAGGTGATAAACCTGGACTAGAGTCTTGTGTGGTTAGTCAGGTCGTGGCCGACACCCTCGCCAGGCTTCCGCTTGAAGGTTGCCGAGATACACGAGATGTACATGGCGGTAAGTGGCGAGAGCGTGTGTGAAGAAGTACACCCCTACTGGGTTAACATGATCTATTCAAATAGCCGGGTCCACGGTTATGGACTTCTTGGATGCTTACGTGGTACATAGACAACTTGAAGTGGATACTCTAAAATACTCAAGACAAGTGTGAGTGCTATGGATGGCCTTCTTGTAGGGAGACGGGGATGAATCCATAGTGGTTTATTGAGTGGTGCTTAGTGGACTCGTGTGCGCCACCTCAAAGAGTTACCAGCGGTCGTAAAATAGGATAGCCACTGAGTCAAAGCTGGCTTGCTGCAACTAAACCCCAATTTGCCTTCTTGATACAAGTGCATGTATGATAGGATCTGATGTAAGTCTTGCTGAGTACCTCTGTACTCATGTTTGCTTAATTTATGTTTTGCAGATGAGATTGATGTCTCACTAGTAGTTCCGCTTGGACTTCGACATGTAGCTTGTACCTCAGCTACGTTCTTGGACGAGTGTTGTAGATAGTCAGGCTCTTCAGCCTTTTCATTTGTTGATGTCTGTACTCAGACATACTGTGTTTCCGCTTGTTGCTTGTATGCTCTGAATGTTGGGTCGTGAGAACCATATTTGTAATATCTGGCTCCTCGGAGCCTAATGAATAAATACTTTGTTTATTAGAGTCTTGTTGTAATGCCATGTTGTATTTGCACATATTGAGCATATTGTGTGTATGTTATTGAAATGCTTGGTATGTGTGGGATCCGACACCTACTTGTTTACCCTTGGTAGCCTATCTTATAGGGAAATGTCTCCTAGTGCTTCCACTGAGCCCTGGTAGCTTGCTACTGCTCCGGAACACTTAGGCTGACCGGCATGTGTCCTTCTTCGTTCCTGTGTCTGTCCTTTAGGGGAAATGTCACGCGTTGTTCCTTTAAGTCCTTGTAGCTTGCTACGACTTGGGTTCATACGTTGATGACCGACACGTTCGTTGCTGGGTCATGAATGCCTATCTCTGTAATTTAGTGCCACTTTTAGTTTATAACTGGTCATGTCGGCCCGGGTTCTCTGTCATACGGATGCTAGCGACACTATCATATACGTGAGCCAAAATGCGCAAACGGTCCCGGGCCAGGTAAGGTGGCACCCGTGGGGATACCGTGCGTGAGGCCGCAAAGTGATATGGTGTGTTACATGCTAGATCGGTGTGACTTAGGATCGGGGTCCCGACACAATAGAAGCACTTAGTCTCGAGGTTTGGGTTCAACCTTGGGTTCCTTCATTAGAGCGACAACTGGTTTTTCATTCATGAAATTTCCCCTTCTAGCCCTTACCCCTTTTGAAACGAGCGGTCTTGTTAAACCATCAGCATTTGATGCTCCTTCTTGAGTTCTACTTTTGCGGTCTTAAGCACCGCTAATAGCTCTGGGATCATCTCCATCCTTTGCATGTCATAATTCATCACGAAGTTCTAGTAGCTTGGTGATAGTGTCTAGAGAATTCCGCCAACCACTATCTCATCTGGAAGATTAACTCCCACTTGGTTCAAGTGATTTTAGCACCCAGACATTCTGAGCACATGCTCACTAGTTGAGCTATTCTCCTCCATCTTTTTGGCAAAAGAACTTGTCAGAGGTCTCATACCTCTCAACACGGGCATGAGGCTGAAATCCCAATTTCAGCTCATATGTCTTATGGCGTTCAAAACGTCATTGGAATCCCAATTCTAAGCCGTAAAGTATGGTGCACTAAACTATCAAGTAGTCATCAGGACGTGTCTGTCAGGTGCTCACAACATCCACAGACGACGTTGTAAGGGTTTGCACATCGAGCGGTGCATCAAAGACGTAAGCTTTCTGTGTAGCAGTGTGGACACTCCTCGGACTATGGACCCAGTCCGTATTATTGCTTACATTATCTTTAAACTTAGTCTTTCTCTAGCATCCTATTAAACAGGGAGCTACAACGCAGCTATTGGTCTACAACATAATTTGCGAAGACAACTTAGACTATTGTTCATGACAATTAAGTTCATCTAATGAACTCCCACTTAGATAGACATCTCTCTAGTCATCTAAGTGATACATGATCCGAATCGACTAGGCCGTGTCCGATCAGTAGGTGAGACAGACTAGTCATCAACGGTAAACATCTTCATGTTGATCGTATCTTCTATACGGCTCATGTTCGACCTTTCGGTCTTCCATGTTCCGAGGCCATGTCTGTACATGCTAGGCTCGTCAAGTCAACCCTAAGTGTATCGCGTGTGTAAATCTGGCTTACACCCATTGTATGCGAACGTTACAACCTATCACACCCGATCATCACGTGGTGCTTCGGAACAACGAACCTTAGCAAGGGTGCACAGTTAGGGGGAACACAATTCTTGAAATTTTAGTGAGAGATCATCTTATTCAGTACCGTTGTTCTAAGCAAATGAAATGTAAAACATGATAAACATCACATGCAATCAAATAGTGACATGATATGGCCAATATCATTTTGCTCCTTATGATCTTCATAATTGGGGATCCATGATCATCATCATCATCGGCATGATACCATGATATCCATCATCATGATCTGCATCATCGTGTCTTCATGAAGTCGTCTCGCCAAACATTACTTCTACTCCTATCGCTAACGGTTAGCAATAAAGTAAAGTAATTACATGGTGTTTTCAGTGACACGCAGGTCATACAATAAAATAAGACAACTCCTATGGCTCCTGCCGGTTGTCACACTCATCGACATGCAAGTCGTAATTCCTATTACAAAACATGATCAATCTCATACATCACATATATATCATTCATCACATCCTTTTGGCCATATCACATCACACGGCACATGCTGCAAGAACAAGTTAGACGTCCTCTAATTGTTGTTGCAAATTTTTACGTGGCTGCTATAGGTTTCTAGCAAGAACGTTTCTTTCCTACGCCAAAACCACAATGTGATATGCCAATTTCTATTTACCATTCATAAGGACCCTTTTCATCGAATCCGATCCGACTAAAGTGGGAGAGACAAACACCCGCTAGCCACCTTATGCAACTAGTGCATGTCAGTCGGTGGAACCTGTCTCACGTAAGAGTACGTGTAAGGTCGGTCCAAGCCGCTTCATCCCACGATGCCGCCTAATCAAGATAAGACTAGTAATGGCAATTAAATTGACAAATCAACGCCCACAACTACTTTGTGTTCTACTCGTGCAAGAAACAACGCATAGACCTAGCTCATGATGCCATTGATGGGGATCGTAGCAGAAAATCAAAAACATTCCTACGCATCACCAAGATCTATCTATGGAGTAATCTAGCAACGAGGGGGAGGGGAGTGCATCTACATACCCTTGTAGATCGCGATGCGGAAGCGTTACAAGAACGCGGATGAAGGAGTCGTACTCGTAGCGATTCTGATCGCGGTTGATTCCGATCTAAGCGCCGAACAACGCTGCCTCCGCGTTCAACACACGTGCAGCCCGGTGACGTCTCCCACGCCTTGATCCAGCAAGAAGAGAGGGAGAGGTTGGGGAAGACTCCATCCAGCAGCAGCACAAAAGCGTGGTGGTGGTGGAGGAGCGAGGGACTCCAGCAGGGCTTCGCCAAGCACTGCGAGAGACGAGGAGGGAGACAGGTAGGGTTGCGCCAAGAGAGAGAGGTCAAACCGTGTGTTGGGCAACCCCAACCTCAAGTATATAGGGGGAAGGGAGGGGCTGCGCCCCCACCTAGGTTTCCACCCCTAGGAACGGCGGCCAGCCCTAGATCCCATCTAGGGGGGCGGCCAAGGGGGAGAGAGGGGATGCGCACCACTAGGTGGGCCTTAGGACCATCTAAGCCTAGGGTTTCCCCTCCTTCCCTTCTCTCTTCGCCTTGGGCCCTGATGGGGGGGTGCACCAGCCCACCTGGGGCTGGTCCCCGCCCACACTTGGCCCACGCAGCCCTCTGGGGCCGGTGGCCCAACCCGGTGGACCCCCGGGACCCTCCCGGTGGTCCCGGTACGATACCGATAGCGCCCGAAACTTTTCCGGTGACCAAAACGGGACTTCCCATATATGAATCTTTACCTCCGGACCATTCCGGAACTCCTCGTGACGTCCGGGATCTCATCCGGGACTCCGAACAACATTTGGTAACCACGCATATCTATTCCTTATAATCCTAGCGTCATCGAACCTTAAGCGTGTAGACCCTACGGGTTCGGGAACCATGCAGACATGACCAAGACAACTCTCTGGCCAATAACCAACAGCGGGATCTGGATACCCATTTTGGCTCCCACATGTTCCACAATGATCTCATCGGATGAACCACGATGTCAAGGATTCAATCAATCCCGTATACGATTCCCTTTCTCTATCGGTATATCACTTGCCCGAGATTCGATCGTCGGTATCGCGATACCTTGTTCAATCTTGTTATCGGCAAGTCTCTTTACTCGTTCCGTAACACATCATCCCGTGATCAACTCCTTGATCACATTGTGCATATTATGATGATGTCCTACCGAGTGGGTCCAGAGATACCTCTCCGTCATACGGAGTGACAAATCCCAGTCTCAATTCATGCCAACCCAACAGACACTTTCGGAGATACCCGTAGTGCACCTTTATAGCCACCCAGTTACGCTGTGACGTTTGGCACACCGAAAGCATTCCTACGGTATCCGGGAGTTGCACAACCTCATGGTCTAAGGAAAGGATACTTGACATTGGAAAAGCTTTAGCATACGAACTACACGATCTGTGCTAGGCTTAGGATTGGGTCTTGTCCATCACATCATTCTCCTAATGATGTGATCCCGTTATCAATTACATCCAATGTCCATGGTCAGGAAACCGTGACCATCTGTTGATCAACGAGCTAGTCAACTAGAGGCTTACTAGGGACATGGTGTTTGTCTATGTATCCACATATGTATCCGAGTTTCCTATCAATACAATTCTAGCATGGATAATAAACAATTATCATGAACAAGGAAATATAATAATAACCAATTTATTATTGCCTCTAGGGTATATTTCCAACAATTTGATTACCCACCGTATGGACCCCGGGTCTATTTTCCCTCTTATATTTTCAGATCTATAAAACCAAAAACACAAAAATATCTTGCTGCGATTATTTTGTGTTTACTTTAGTTAGCTTTTTACTTTCGTTTTCTGCTCTCTAAATTGGTGCATGGCACGTGGTCCTGGTTGATGGATGTCCCGCATATCAGCGAAATGAAGTAGAAAATCAAGACTAACTAGTTAAACATAATTATATTTTTGATAGAGAGATACTTCCTCTATAAAGAAATATAAAATCTTTATATCACAATTTTCTACTCAATTGAGAATAAAATACTCAGATAGGCTGACGGGTCTACACTTTGGCCAACAGGCCGGTGGGCCTGCATGTTCTGGGGCCCATGTCTTCTAACTCAGCGCATTTCATCTCGTAAATATTGCATGTGATGAGACGGTGCTGGTTTTAATGCTAACAGAAAATTAAATAAAGCACGACCGTTGTTAGACTAAAATCGAACGATGGTTCCTAGCCAGCAATCAGAGTTGCAATTCTATCACATTATCCTATGTGATAAATACAAGAACTACTCATACACACGGGACACTTGTTTCACCATGCCATACTACATCAAGAACTCCCAGAGGATAGACCAGTTCGGCAGTTGCGTGCTGCTTCTAAAGAATTTCAATGTTGATTAGGACAAGCTCTCCTTGCAGAGAAAGTTCTTTTGAACATCATCCCGAACAGCAAGATTTGATTGAGTTTTGAACCTTGACCATCCTGTAGCATCAACCATCATGCGACCATCCTTTCTACTTATGGTATATTGTGCAGGTTCATTCACACCAAGGTTGTGCATGGTAAGAGAAACTAGGCCATGGTCACTCGAATTATTGGACGACTCCCTCATTGCTCTAGGAATTTTCAGTTTGCAATCAAGAATACAAGCACGGACAGTTAGATAAACACAGTGAATCAGGTGAAACAACATGGAAAGACTAAAGAACGAAGAAATTTGGTTGCCAATTCTTACAAAGAAGGTGGAGGTGTTGGTTTTTGTAAGGCCTTGGGTATATGTTGTGTGAACTGTAGCCCAGTCTATTACCAGTGTAAGTGTTGGTTCCATTTCCGCTGCACAGGCCGGAGCAGATGAAAGTGCAAGTTCAAGTGTTGGTGCTGGTATCGGAGCCATTGTTGTCGCCCATGACAATGCGACTAGTAGTGTCGCTGCTGCTACCGGAGACAGTGCTCCTTCTAGAGCTGGTGCCGGTGTCGGTGCCCGGTCCTCTCATAGATCACCCTGATACGTCTCCGTCGTATCTACTTTTCCAAACTCTTTAGCCCTTGTTTCGGACTATAATTTGTATGATTTGAATGGAACTAACCCGGATTGACATTGTTTTCAGCAGAATTGCCTTGGTGTTATTTTTGTGTAGAAATAAAAGTTCTCAAAATGACCTAGAAATTTACAGAGATTATTTCTGGAAAATAAATAAAAAATTGGCGAAGAATCTACCAGAGGGGACCCATCGGCTGTCCACAAGGGTGGGGGGCGTGCCCCCTAGAGCGCGCCCCTACCTTGTGGGTCCCCCGAGGCTCCGCCGACCTCAACTCCAACTCCATATATTCACGTTCTGGGAGAAAAAAATAGAGAGAAGGATTCACCGCGTTTTATGATACGGAGCCGCCGTCACCCCTTGTCTTCCTTGGCAGACCAGATCTGGAGTCTGTTCGAGGCTCCGGAGAGTGGAAATCCTCGCGGTCGTCATCATCAACGTTCCTCAATCACCAATTTCATGATGTTCACCGCCGTGTGTGAGTAATTCCATTGTAGGCTTGCTGGACGGTGATTGGTTGGATGAGATATATCATGTAACTGAGTTAGTTCTATTAGGATTTGATCCCTAGTATCCACCATGTTCTGAGATTGATGTTGCCATGACTTTGTTATGCTTAATGCTTGTCACTAGGTGTTGGTGTACTAAAGTAGGGGTACCTTAGTATCCCGAACTTGTGCACGGGCAGTAGCAGCGTCCCGTGACAGGGCTTGCCGCGCGTCCGCCAAGGCCCACTATGGTTCCTTTGGAGCCATTCAAGAACAAAGCATTCAAGATAAAGAAACAAGGCCCCGGCAAGAGGAGCTTGCCGGGAAGGCCACTCAAGGCTCAAGACCACTTCTTTAGCACAAGACCCTGGCAAGGGGAGCTTGCTGGGAAGGCCAAACACGGCATTTCAAGAGACTTGCCGCGACGCACCCCCGCGTCCCGGCAAGGCCCGGAGAGCGACAAGCTTCCGGGCGCGACAAGGTAACAGCCGCGGCAAGGCGCTTGCCGCGGCGAACTCCCACTAAGTACTCGCGTTCCAGCTCATCCGCCCATGCGTCGCCCTGGGACCCTTCCAGGCGCACGTGGCGGAAGGCTGTGCAGCCAGGGGTACACGGTGGTGAGCTGCGATGACGAGGCCACCTTCGTGGCGGACGGAGACGCCCTGACGGACGCTTTTTGCACTGTTTGGGGCGACGACGACGGACATTTAATACCCTTGTACCGTGCCGTCAGGGTTTGGTATAGAGCACTATGCATACACTGTTCCAACTACCACCGTTTTTACATTTTTACCCTCACCTACGTTGCCACCTGTCGGTGACCCCTTTGATCTATAAAAGGAGGCCCATGCGCAACGTAGAGGAGGTTCCGATCTTCGACCACTCTCATGCTCGGTGTTGCTAGCGATAAGTATTGTAGCTCTTCTCGCTCCCGAGCCAAGAACGCAATACAAACCAAGGCAGGAGTAGGGTTTTACGCATCCGTGCGGCCCGAACCTGGGTAAACTGCTCGCGTGTTCATCTCGATCCTCTCTTCGTGCACCCTCCGCTCCCTTGCCGTACCGAAAAGGGGCTCCGGTCCCATAGGTGTTCGTGGGCGATCAGTTTCCCCGACATCTTTGGCGTGCCAGGTAGGGGGGCGTCGAGGTTGTGTGAACCCAAACCGGTGTTCACGCGGGCGAAATCTCCACCAACCTCATCAAATTCACCGACTTCGTCAATATGCCGCCGAAGAAGAAGGCTTCGGAGGCAGCAAGCCCGTCCGCGTCAATCCCACCACTGCCGGAGCCAACGGCTGGTGGGGTAGACGCCGGCGGAAGGACGGACGCCGGCGAGGAAACTCACGGCGCCGCCAAGTCCAAGGATAAGACGGACGACCGAGCGCACTCCAAGACCTCGGCGTCCGTGCATGCTCCGCGCCCGTCTCAGGAGGCGCCGGACCGGCAGCGACGTGGTACACAAGGTACCATACGCTTGCTGGGCCATGGTCAAGCTAGCGGTACGCAGGACGCTCAAGGCCAACGTGCTGGCACGAGCAAGGCGCGGTCGCCGGGACGAGACGCTACTCCTTCTAATGCTGTTAGAAGTCCGAGCATATCTCGCTCCTCGCACCGCTCGCCACCGCTCCCCGCCACTCCAGCAGAAGCTCTAGCTCGAGCTCAGCTACTCCTCGACTTCCCTCCAGCGGCGGACAAGGCCGAAGACTGGAGGGCCACCATCCAAAGCCTCATCGCCTTCGCCAATAACGACAATCCGCAGCAGCCGACGACGTCGCAGTCGCGGCAAGTTAGCCAGGCGCGGACTGATGGCGACAAGACTGCCGGGGGTGCAACTACCGTGCACTCCCCGCCCCGAAGGCCGAAATCGCCGACTCGCCGGATCAACATCGACGACGACTCCACGGCGTCGTCGGATCCACGAGCTCGCCGCGATCAACGCCAAGTCCTTGACGAGAGATGACAAGAAGACGCTCGAACTCGCATCGAGCGTCGAAGAGAAGCGCGGCGACAATCCGACCAGCGCACTGGGCCCGCTGTCGACATGCACGCGCCCGGAGAACCAGGTGACTTGCCATACGCGGCTGGTTGTCCTGCATTCACCCGTGAGCTGCGGCAAGTCCAGTGGCCCAGCATGAAGAACTTCAAGCCCGACGTACCCGAGAAGTACGACGGCAAGACTCATCCGTCAGAGTTTCTTAGCATCTACACCATCGCGGTGCAGGCTGCCGGGGGACGAGACGAGAAGATACTCGCGAACTACTTCCCGCTAGTGCTCAAGCCAAACGTCTGATCTTGGCTCATGCACTTGTCGGAAAACTCCATCTCTTCTTGGGCCGACCTGTGCCATCAGTTTGTCGACGCCTTCACGGGCGGCCACAAGCCCCGTGGCCAGGAGAGTGATCTTCATATACTCACCCAGAAGGAAGGACAGTCCCTACGAAAGTACATCCAAAGATTCAGCCGCGTCCAGCACAACATCCCAGACGTCCACCCTGCCGCTGTTATTAGCGCGTTCCACCAGAACGTGCGTAACCGCAGGATAAGGGAGGAAATGGCGATGTGCAAGATCCGAGACGTCAGTGAGCTCTATGCCCTGGCCAACAAGTGCGCATGCGCTGAGGAGGGGAGGAGACTCCCCGGAGAGGATACTGGAGCAGGGGGAAACAGACAGTGAGGATGCCGCCCCGGCAAAGAAGAACCGGCGGCGGAACAACAGGAAGAAGAAGAACAAAGAAGTATTGGTCGTTGAGCAGTCCGGCAAGGAGGCTGGCGCCAAGAAAGCCCAGGCTGGCAGCTCCGGCAAGGAGACTGTGGCGGCCGCCGACAAGCAGGACGGCTCCGACAAGCAGTACTGCAAGATCCACCGCACCAAGGGCCACGACCTCCAGAACTACAAAAGGGTCGAGTACCTCGTCGAGCAGCAAAAAGCTGAGTACGAGCGACACGACAAGGAGAAGGCCCAGGGAGGTGGAGGAGAGTCCGGCAAGAAGCGGCCATTCAATGGCCGGGGAGGACGCCGCGGCAAGGCCAAGCAGCGGCAAGGAGATAGACCTCCCCGCGGCCGCGACAAGGACGAAGACGAGGACGACGACGAAGACATGGAGGACGGAGATAACATCGAGCAGGAGTTCCAGAAGGCAACGGAGGTTTTGTGCGTAGACGGTGGAGCTTCTCTGCATACTTCCCACCGCCAACTCAAACAATGGGTGCGGGAAGTCAACGCGGCAGAGCCACCCGTCGAATCGCGCAAACTTCTGAAGTGGTCCAGCGCGCCCATCGTCTTTGACATTGAGGACCACCCTGATCGCACAACTGCGGTCGGGTGCTTGCCGATGTTGGTTTCACCAACTATCCGCAACCTCAAGGTCACCAAGATGTTGGTTGACGGCGGGGCCGGCCTGAACCTGATCTCCTCTGCTGTGGTCCGGAAACTTCAGATCCCCGATAGCGAGCTCGAGGAAACCGGCACATTCCAAGGGATCAACCCGGGAAGGAGCAAGCCAAAGGGGAAAATCACACTGCCAGTGACTTTTGGCGGAGAGCTAAACTTCAGGACTGAGAGGATCACCTTTGACGTTGCCGATATCCCATTGCCTTACAATGGGATACTTGGCCGTCCAGCGCTCGCCAAATTCATGGCAGCCTCTCATTATGCCTACAACATGCTCAAGATGCCAGGCCCGATAAGCGTCATCTCTGTCCCCGGCGACAAGAAGGACGCGCTTATCTGTGTCGACAAGATCTACCGGGACGCAGCAGCCGCAACAGATAGCAAGACACTTGCCGCTGAAGCTCCCGAGGGGAAGAACAAGACCAAGTCCGGCAAGAGCTCTGGGGCCCACTCCGGCAAACGCACCTCCTCGGAGTGCTGCGCTGCTATCGAGGACGCACCATCGAGCTCCACCGACAAGTGCAAGAAGGCGATGGCAGCTCCACCCACAACCAAGAAGGTGTCCGCCAAGGAGGACGGCACTGGTGGTACTTTCACCATCAGTGCCACGCTCGATCCCAAATAGGAAAGCGCGCTCGTTGCTTTCCTGCGGGCGAACGTCGACGTGTTTGCATGGCAACCGTCTGACATCCCCGGTGTTCCCAGGAAAGTGATTGAGCACAAGCTTGCCGTCTGTCCTCGCGCGCGGCCCGTCAAGCAAAAGGTTAGAAAGCAAGCGGTGGAGCGCCAAGAGTTTATTGCACAATAAATCAAGAAGCTGGAAGCGGCAGGCCTTGTCAGAGGTGTACTTCATCCCACGTGGCTGGTCAACCCTGTTGTCGTGCGCAAAGCAAATGGGAAGTGGAGGCTTTGTATAGACTTCACCGATGTGAATAAAGCTTGTCCCAAAGATCCATTTCCCTTGCCGCGCATTGACCAGATTGTTGACTCTACGGCTGGATGTGAGTTGCTTTCATTTCTTGATGCCTATTGAGGATACCACCAGATATTTATGGCTGAAGAAGATGAAGAGAAGACCGCATTCATTACTCCATGTGGCACTTATTGCTTCATACGCATGCCGTTTGGATTGAAGAATGCCGGTTCAACGTTTGCGAGGGTAGTCCACACTGCTTTTGAGCCACAGATACACAAGAATGTAGAAGCTTACATGGATGATATAGTGGTCAAGAGCAAGGACAGGGCTACCCTGATCCAAGATCTAGATGAAACCTTTGCGAATCTGCGCAAGATACAAATCAAGCTTAACCCCGAGAAGTGCGTGTTCGGAGTCCCCTCCGGCAAACTTCTCAGGTTCTTCGTGTCCCAGAGGGGGATTGAAGCCAATCCCGACAAGATCAAAGACATTGAGCAGATCGAAGCTCCGAAGCGCGTCAAGGATGTACGAAGGCTTGCCGGCTGTGTGGCTGCTCTCAGCAGGTTCATTTCTATGTCCGCAGAACGCGCCCTGCCGTTTTTCAAAATCTTGAAAAAGGCAGGTCCAATGAAATGGACTCCGGAAGCGGAGGCAGCGCTACAAGACTTGAAAAGGTACCTGTCCTCCACTCCAATACTTGTCGCACCTAAGCCGCAAGAGAAGTTGATGTTGTACTTAGCAGCAACCAATCAAGTGGTTAGTGCTGCGTTGGTAGTGGAGAGGGAGGCAGATGAGGAGCCCACAACCCCGGCAAGCACATCCAGCGACAAGCAGGGGGCTTCCCCATCAAGCTCTCGTCTCGACAAGGATAGGTCTGCGCGGATGCAGGAAGAGGTGCGGATGAAGAAGGTGCAGCGCCCAGTTTATTTCGTCAGTTCCCTCTTGCAGGGGGCTAGGTCAAGATACTCTGGGGTGCAGAAGCTGCTTTTCGGCCTCCTCATGGCCTCAAGAAAGCTGCGCCATTACTTCCAAGCACATGAGATAACAGTGGTCACTCGCTTTCCGCTGAAGAGGATACTGCAAAATCTAGAAGCAACAGGCAGGATTGTCGAGTGGGCACTGGAGCTGTCAAGCTTTGGCCTCAAGTTTGAAAGTACTTCAACTATTCAGAGCAGAGCATTGGCAGAATTCATAGCAGAATGGACGCCAACACCAGACGAAGAGAAACCAGAGACGAGTGTCCCCGTCAAAGAAGCAAGCAAGGAATGGATAATGTACTTTGAAGGAGCCTTCTGGCTGCAAGGTGCCGGTGCCGGCGTGCAGTTTATCGCACCCACCGGAGAACACCTTAAGTACGTCGTCCAAATGCACTTTCCCAAGGAGCAAGCAACGAACAATACTGCAGAGTATGAAGGTTTGCTTGCCGGCCTCAGAGTCGCAGCGGAACTTGGGATCAAGAAGCTTATTGTGCAGGGTGACTCGTAGTTGGTCGTCCGACAAGTGAACAAGAGCTACCAGAGTCCATTGATGGAAGCATACGTCGACGAAGTGAGAAATCTTGAAGAACACTTTGAAGGCTTGCAGATGGAGCACGTTCCAAGAGCCCAAAACGACATCGCAGACGGCCTGTCAAAGTGTGCCGCACTAAAGCTACCCGTGGAACCGGGGATCTTTGTGCTCAAGCTAACTCAACCTTCGGTAACACCGTCAACTGGGTAGAGTAAGAAGAGAAAGTTGATTTCCGGTGACTACTTGCCGGCAGAACTTCCTGAAACCGCCGCCAACAAGGTCCCCAAGATCAACGGTAAAGTTGTCGAGGAACAGTCTGCTCCTGCAGACCCTAGGGTTTGTACAGTTGAAGCAGGCGTTCCCGACAAGTTTTGCCCCGACAAGCTTGCTGGGGAACGTCAAGCTCCGGCCGAGCAACAGGTTCTTGCCGTAGAAGCTGACGTTCCCGCAGCAGCACTGATGCCTTTAGTCCTTGTTGTTGAGCCACAGGCTCCAGCATGGGCACAGCAGATTGTCCGTTTCCTTCAAACAGGAGAACTTCCCGAAGAGCCAGAAGAAGCAGAAAGAATAACCCGGCAGTCAAGTATGTATCAGTTTGTCGGCGATGAACTGTACAGAAGAAGACTCAACGGTGTCAAATTGAAGTGCATTCCCCGGGAAGATGGGCAGAAGCTGTTGGCAGAGATACATGGAGGCGTATGTGGTCACCACATTGGCGCAAGAGCACTTGCCGGCAAGGCATTCCGGCAAGGTTTCTTTTGGCCAGAAGCCCTCCAAGATGCAACTGCGCAAGTAACCAAGTGTGAAGCATGCCAGTTCCATTCCAAGCAGATACATCAACCAGCTCAAGCTCTCCAGACGATCCCTTTGTCCTGGCCATTCTCGGTCTGGGGGCTCGATATCCTCGGCCCTTTTCCCCGCGTAGCCGGGGGCTTTGAGTTCTTGTACGTTGCCATCGACAAGTTCACAAAGTGGCCGGAAGTGGAACCAGTGAGAAAGGTGACCGCACAGTCAGCAGTCAAGTTCTTCAGGTTGATTGTTTGCCGTTTCGGAATCCCTAACAGGATCATCACCGACAATGGCACACAATTCACAAGTCGCACCTTCATGCAATACGTCCAAGACCTTGGCGCCAAGGTCTGCTTCGCTTCTGTTGCTCACCCGAGGAGCAACGGTCAAGCGGAGAGAGCGAACGCTGAAGTGATGCACGGACTCAAGCCAAGAACTTTCGACAGGCTGCACAAATGCGGAAGAAACTGGATTGAAGAGTTGCCGGCGGCTCTTTGGTCAATCGGGACGACACCAAATCGAGCCACTGGACAAACACCCTTTGTTCTTGTCTATGGAGCAGAGGCAGTTCTCCCCATTGAACTCGTATACGGGTCGCCTCGAGTGCTCGCTTACGATGAGCTCGAGCAAGAGCAGCTGCGGCAAGATGACGCACTGCTCCTTGAGGAGGACCGTCTTCAGGCTGCTGTACGAGCTGCTCGATACCAGCAAGCTTTGCGCCGCTACCATTGCCGCAAAGTTAAAGCCAGAAGTCTCGAGGAAGGCGACCTTGTTCTTCGGCGCGTTCAGTCCGCCAAGAATACCAACAAGTTGACGCCGAAGTGGGAAGGCCCTTATCGGGTGAGACAAGTCACAAGGCCCGGCGCTGTCCGCCTTGAGACCGAAGAGGGCTTACCAGTGAGCAACTCCTGGAACATTGAGCACCTTTGCAAGTTTTACCCATGAGGCGCGGTTGCCGTGATCCGCTCCGGCAACCACCTTTTGTATAAGTCTTGCCGCTGTTGCATGTAAACCTTTGTACAAAGTCGGGTGCAGACCCCGTGCATCAGTAAAACTTATATGTACCGCACAACTTGTCATTTCATGCCTTTTCATCTTTCTTGCATGTACTATCTGACACTTTGTGCAGCACGCATCCCCGGTAAGCAATAACGAGCCGCAAAGCTCCATGTCTATGTTTCCTCCCTTTCCTTTTCTCTCAAGCAGAAGAAGTTTTCCTCGCGCACAAGTTTGCCGGGGGGGAGGGGACAGTGGTATGGACCAAATGTCGTTCAAGAAAGCCTTGCCTTTGCCGGGAAGCAGACGACACAAAAGCTAAGTCGCCAAAGTTTGAGCAATCAAATTTTTAAATTTTAAAGTTATCTTCCTTGAAAGACCGCACTTTGTATGGAAAACCTGTGCACGGAGGAACCAACTCGTGGCTAGCCGCGCCCTTACTTTGTTTCGAGCACGCTCAACTGCTTAAGCATGCTGCGACAAGTGTCTCGCCCTTACTTTGTTTTCGAGTTCACTCAACAACTTAAGTGTGTTGCGACTAGCTGCGAGGAGGTTTCTTGTCGGCAACGGCACTGCCAGCAGGCTGCTGAAGTTCCGCACTCAGCGCTCGCGGCAAGGGTCTCTTCGCCGGCAAGTTCCCTAAAAGCGTAGGGTAAAAGCATACAAAGCGAAGAAGTCAAGTAAAGGAAATAACATTGCATTAACTACCCAAAATAAAGTATGTTACAAAATGACTAGTCGCTGTTCTAATAGACTATTGTTCATAACATGGTTGGCAGCAACAAAGGAAGCAGAACGAAAAATAGCTTAATCTGCGCGGTCGCCCTCGACTCTCTTGATCTTGCCCACCTTGGCCACGATAGGTGCGACAAGGGCCTTGAGCGTCTCCTGGTTGGCGTCGGGCGGCAAGGTCCTGAGGACGTTATTGAGATTGAGCCCTGGGTTGCAGAAGACTATCTTCATCAGCACCTTCTCCAAGATGCCCGTGCAAAGCCTCCGCGCCTCGTTCGCCAGCTGCGTGGGAATCTTTTCCCGGAGCTGCTGGAGGGCCGTCCCCACGCCCTGGAGGAACAAGGTAAGCTTGGCGCTGGGGTGGAGATTCTCGTCGGTGGAGTACCCGAGATACTCCGCCCCCAGCAGTTCCAGCTCCTTGTCAATGTTGGTGGCGGCAAGGACAAGACCCTTCGTCCAGAGCTGGACGGTTTGCCTGAAGTTGTTTTGGGAGATAGCGGCGCTCTCCAACAGGGCCCTCTCGCCCCTGAGATCCTCTTTCAGCTTCGTCTCCCGCTCTCTGGCGCCGTCAAGTGATGCGGTGAGGGTGGAAAGCTTCAACTCCAGATCGGCGATGGAGTCCTTGGCGACAACAAGCTCCTTGCCATTGTCGGAGAGGCGGACCTGCAGCTCGGAGTGGCTGTGGGCGTCCCTCTCCCTCTCCGACGCAAGCGCGGCAACCTTCTCTTCGCTCGTCTTCAAGTGGACCTCCAGTTGCGCCACCCTCGCCTCCAAGTCTCTCTTGGCGGTCTCAGCAGCTGCAGCGGCGTCCTTCGCTTCCTACAGAGCTCCGCCAAGAGACTGTTCGCGCGCGGCAAGGTCGTCCTCGTGGCTGTCGAGGTCGACCTTCCGCTGCATTAGTTCACCTTCCCGCCGGGACAACTCCTCGGCGGCGAGCCGTTGCTGCTCCTCTGCTTCGGCCTTCTCAAGAATAAACGCCTGATGCGCCTCGGCGAGCTCCTCCCGCTCCTCCGCCAAGGATCGGAGGGCTGCTTGGTTGGCGGCCCGGAGATCTTCAGCGCGCTTCTCCAAGTCAGTACCCGCCTTGGCGGCCAGAGCCTCTCGGGACTCCAACTTGGCCTGCCTGGCACGGTACAGGGCCAGAAGCCTCCGCAGAAGCCGCTCGTCCTCGGGCTCGCTCCTGCTGCCGGCCGCATCGACGAACTTCAGCCTGGCGGAGGCGAGGACCTCCCCGTCGAAGACCTCTCCCTCCGCGGGCGCCCTTGACGTGGACGCCCACGGGAGCTGGATGAAGACTTTGTTGCCGGCCTCCAGGTAGGCGCCTGTTTCGGCTGCGGCAGCGGCGGGGTCGGCAGTCGGCGCAGCGTCTGACGCTCCTGCGGCCTCAGGGCCGTCAATGCGACTGCCGATACCCTCCTCGGCTGCCGCGCCGGCGGCCTTGGCTGCCTCTTCGAGGCGGGCTCGTCAGCACCGACCGCCCCTTCAGTGGCTGCGGCGTCGCCGGTGTCGCCGCGCGCGTCCTCCTCGACGGCGACTTCCGTCTCCATGGGCTCGGCTACGAACAGATCTGAAGACAAGAAAAGAAGAAGAAAGAAGAAATTAATGGTCAAGCAAATATCCAAAAAGAGGAAATTAGAAAAAGAAAAGTTCAGGAGTTTACCTGCGCGGGCCTCCTCTTCCATGGGGTTCCTTGCCGGGGAGTTCTCCCTCGGCGGCGTGGTGGTAGCTCCCGCCGGCGGAGGGCCGCTGGCGCCTTCCCTTGGCGGGGTGCCTTCCCTTGGCGGAGTACTCGCCCTTGGCGGGATATTCGCCCTTGGCGGAGTACTCGCCCTTGGCGGAGTACTCTCCCTCGCCGGGGAGCTCCTCCTTGGCGGAGAGATCGAGACATGCGGCTCGTCGGGAGCAATCTCCTGGCGCTCCTAGGGCTACTTCTCTGCTTCTGCACAAGTCAACAAACAAACAAAACGTTAACAAGGATAAGAAGCCCGCGTGCGCGCGCCCGACGAGCGGAGAGTGGACAGAAGACTTACGCTGAGGGCTGCGCTGGGGGCTGTGCTGGGGGCTGCTCTGGGGAGCAGCTGCCTGGTCCGGCAAGCTCGGCGCAGGCGCACCCCCTGCTGCGGCGGCGGGCTCGTCCTCAACGACGATTATTGGGACTTTGGCCCTCTTCGCCGCTCTCTGGGCCAGGGTCCTGGAAGAAAAACAAGATCAGAATCAGGCAAAGAAGGTACAAGACAAAGGATCAACCAAAGACTAACGAGAAATAAGAATCACGAAGACTTACTCTTCTTCCTCCTCCTCGTCGGAGCTGAGCACCGAGAAGTCGAAATCCTGCTCGCGCATCCCAGCACGGGGAGCTGGAGGAGTCTGCTCCCTTGGCCGCTTGGCAGGGGCCGGGACGGTGGTCTGACAAGACCCCGCTCCGATTGCCGCCGAAGCTCGAGGGGCGGTGGGCACGGGGGCGCCAGTCCGGGAAGATCCCCCTCCTGTTGCCGCTGAGGCACGGGGCGCTCCCTTGGCGGCCTTGCTCGTCGTGGTGGCGCGTGTCGGGCGGCGCTGCGGCTGCTAGCTCGTCTGCCGCCCCGTCACGTCTGCGGCCTTGCGGATGCGCCTTTTCGGCGCAACTGGAGGACTTGGTGGTGGTGGTGAGCTCCCCGAGGACGAAGAAGACGAGTCGAGGTTCAATGAATCGCCTGAGTCTTCGGCGGGATCGCTTGATCCGACGCCCTGCTCGGCGGGCCCGCTCGACTCTGTGCCTTGCTCGGTGGCCTCGCTTGTCCCGGCAGGTTGCCCGGCAAGCTTTCCCACTTTGAGGAACTCTTCCTCCTCGGCCAAACTTACCGCCTCCGCTGCATCTGCCTCCTCCAAGGTATATCCGAACTCACCTGCAGCCCTGGCTGCAGCTGCCTCCTCCAACTTGGTGGCAATATACGCCATCTCCACATCGGTGGTGTCACGGGTGAGGCCCCTCATCTCGTCGGGCTTGATTGGAAGCTCCACCAGGTTGTCGAAGAACGTTTGCACAGCCTCATCGGAAGGTTCCCACCAAGTGGGGTCGATTCCGTGGGAGTCACACCACGGCATCACCGCGCGAATGGCGCTGAGTGTCGCGTTGTTGCACAACGGAACTACGCCCTACGGCAACGCAAACCACTCTGGATGCTTGGGGTCGTACTTGAATAGCGCTTGGAGCATTGCGTTGAGCTCCAAGACCGTGAAATTATAATTGAGGACCGGGCGCAGCCTCATGATGTCTGCCGCGTTATCAAACTCCCAAGCAGGCCTTTTCCTCTCCTGCAAGGGAGCGATGCGGCGGCGAAGAAAGTCTGCCCCGACGGCACCTACAGTGAGCTTGGCTTGCCGGAGGCGAAGAATCCTAGTGGTGGCTATCTTCAACTTGTCGTCCTCAGGGGCCAGGTCACTCCAGTCATTGCCGCGCACTACTGCAACTTGGCGCCGGGAAGTGAACTGTTGTGGGTCGTCCTCCATGATCCAGCACCAGTTGGCCCTCCATTCTTCCCACTTGCCGCGGAGCTCCCCAGTCAAGTAAGCCTCTTTCTTATGGAGCCTGAAGATCCAAGAAATTTCGCCGGACAGAGGAGACCCAGACTCGACTCGGGGCGTGAAGTAATAGCGGAAGAGAGCTGCATTGGGGTAGACTCCGACGAAGTTTTCGCACAAATGTGCGAAAACGGCCATGGTCAAGACAGCGTTTGGGGTGAAATCAAGGAGATGAAACCCGTAGGTATTCATGATATCACAGAAGAACTCCGAGTAGGGCGGGCAGGGCCCGCAGTAGAAGAACAGATCAAAAAAGGCGTAGCCTCCCGGAAACATATCGCAGGCCACGGCGGGGAGTACCTTGGTGCGCGGATGCGCCTTTGTCTCCCTCGACCAGAAGAGGTAGAAGGAGTCCTTCAGCTCCTCCGCGCTGAGCCTCGGCGGGAAGACCGCCATCTTCTTCCGCATTGCTCCTAGCTTCAGCGCCTTGGGGCCTTCGCGGCCTTCGCCTTGTCTCCCTTCGGGGCCATGGCGGGGACGGCGAGGGAAGTCGACGGCGCTGGGGATGCTGGCGGCGGCGGAGGAAGGGCGGAGCGCTGCTCTCTTTCAACCTTCGGGGAGGAGGGGAGCAGCGGGGGTTTCTGGAGGATGAAGAAGCAACGGGTGAATGGAAGGAATTTCCCCTGTTTCCCCTGCTTTTAAGGGGGGGGAGGGGGGGCGTTCCGCATTTCCCCATTAAAGAAATAGGCCACGATATCTCCCACGACGCCGCGATTGACGCGTGCCGTTCAGGAGGGGCGCGGCGGATACGGAGTGGGATACGGCGCGCCGCGGGCCGCGTGTGCCCGTGCACTGTTTTGGGCCTGGCCCAACAGCGCCCGGCACCGTGTCTGGCCCAGGCCCGGGGGCTCCTGTCGGTGTACTAAAGTAGGGGTACCTTAGTATCCCGAACTTGTGCACGGGCAGTAGCAGCGTCCCGTGGTAGGGCTTGCCGCGCGTACGCCAAGGCCCGCTATGGTTCCTTTGGAGCCATTCAAGAACAAAGTATTCAAGATAAAGAAACAAGGCCCCGGCAAGAGGAGCTTGCCGGAAAGGCCACTCAAAGATCAAGACCACTTCTTTAGCACAAGACCCTGGCAAGGGGAGCTTGCTGGGAAGGCCAAACACGGCATTTCAAGAGACTTGCCGCGACGCACCCCCGCGTCCCGGCAAGGCCCGGAGAGAGACAAGCTTCCGGGCGCGACAAGGTAACAGCCGCGGCAAGGAGCTTGTCGCGGCGAACTCCCACTAAGTACCCGCACTCCAGCTCATCCGCCCACGCGTCGCCCTGGGACCCTTCCAGGCGCACGTGGCGAAAGGCTGTGCAGCCAGGGGTACTCGGTGGCGAGCTGCGATGACGAGGCCACCTTCGTGGCGGACGGAGACGCCCTGACGAACGCTTTTTGCACTGTTTGGGGCGACGGCGACGGGCATTTAATACCCTTGTCCCCTGCCGTCAGGGTTAGGTATAGAGCACTATGCATACACTGTTCCAACTACCACCGTTTTTATGTTTTTACCCTCACCTACGTTGCCACATGTCGGTGACCCCTTTGATCTATAAAAGGAGGCCCATGCGCAACGTAGAGGAGGTTCCGATCTTCGACCACTCTCACGCTCGGTGTTGCTAGCGATAAGTACTGTAGCTCTTCTCGCTCTCGAGCCAAGAACGCAATACAAACCAAGGCAGGAGTGCGGTTTTACGCATCCGTGCGGCCCGAACATGGGTAAACTGCTCGCGTGTTCGTCTCGATCCGCTCTTCGTGCACCCTCCGCTCCCTTGCCGTACCGAAAAGGGGCTCCGGTCCCATAGGTGTTCGTGGGCGATCAGTTTCCCCGACACTAGGGCCCGAGTGCCATGATTTCAGATCTGAACCTACTATATTTTCATGAATATATATGTGCTTTGATCCGATCTTGCAAGTTGTAGACACCTATTACGAGTTATGATTCGCATACCCCAAGGCGACAATAATCGGGATTCTTTTCGATGATTTCCGTAGTTCGAGGAGTTCATGTATTCACTAGTGCTAATGCTTTGTTCTGGTTCTCTATTAAAAGGAGGCCTTAATATCCCTTAGTTTCCATTAGGACCCCACTGCCATGGGAGGGTAGGACAAAATATGTCATGCAAGTTCTTTACCATAAGCACATATTACAATATACAGAATACATGCCTACATTATATTGATGAATTGAAGCTAGTTCTATGTCACCCTAGGTCATAACTGATACATGATGAATATCATCCGACACCTATCATTAACGATCCATTGCCTACGAGTTCGTTTCATATTGATACTTGTTTTGTTAATTGCGTTACTGCTACTATCATATTACTTTGCTACTAAAAACTTTGTTGTAGATACTATGTCTTTCCATGTGTGGTTGAATTGACAACTCACCTGCTAATACTTGAAAATATTCTTTGGCTCCCCTTGTGTCGAATCAATAAATTTGGGTTGAAGAATCTACCCTCGAAAACGGTTGCGATCCCATATACTTGTGGGTTATCACACCCTGATCCGCTGACGCGGCAGGTGCCCAATCCTCTGCTGTATCAGACTAAGTTGTTGTCGACGTCGGTGCTAGAGCCAGTGCTAGTCTCAAGTAGGTGCTCGATCCGATGTTGGAGGTGGTATAGATGTGCGATACAACAACTGTCATCTCTGTTCTACTATGGTTTTAGACTTCAGCTTTGTTACTATGCTACGCATGTGTAACATCCCAAAAATCTAAATTTTGGAATGTTATATTAAAAAAATAGTTATGAATGTTTGCTGGATTGTTGTGTCATTGATTGTGTGAAATTTTAAACTTTTTGAAAGTTGAATGTGAGGGAATGAATTGACTTTCCCAAACTTCCATACTTGCAGTTTGTCGGGGAAACTGACCGCCCGCGAACACCTATGGGACCGGAGCCCCTTCTACGTTGCGGTAAGGGAGCGGAGGGAGCACGGAGAGCAGATCGAGGAGCACACGCGGGCAATTTACCCAGGTTCGGGCCGCGATGACGCGTAAAACCCTACTCCTGCTTTGGTTGTATTTAGTTCTTGGGCTCGGGAGCTTGAAGATCTACAGTACTAGCTACACCGAGCGTAGGAGTGAGCGAGTTTCTGGGATCGAACCCCCTCTACGTTGTGCATGGGCCTCCTTTTATAGCTCAAAGGGGTCACCGACAGGTGTCAACGTAGAGGAGGGTAAAAATGTAAAATCGGTGGTAGTTGCAACATTGCATGAACACTGTATAAATAGTGTATGAACAGTGGTCTTCACCTAACTCTGATGGTGGGGGACAAGGGCATTGAATGCCCGTCGCCGTCGCCCCAAAAGCGCCCGCCCGGGCGTCTCCGTTCGCCACGGCGATGGCTTCGTCGCCGTGGTTCGCCAGCGTGTCCCTCAGGCTGCACAGCCATCCGCCACGTGCCCCTGGAAGGGCCCCAGGGCGACGCGCGGCCAGATGAGCTGGAGCGCAGGCACATAGCATAAGTTTCCCCGGCAAGCACCTTGCCGGGGTCGCAACCTTGCCGGGCCCGGAAGCTTGTCGCTCCCCTGGTCCTGCCGGGGCGCACGATGCGCCACGATGTTCCTCCTTGAAGTGCCATTCTTTTGGCCTTCCTGGCCAGCTCCTCTTGCCAGGGTCTTGTGCTGGAATGATAACTTTGAGCCTGGTGCGGCCTTCCCGGCAAGCTCCTCTTGCCGGGGTCTTGTCTCTTAACTTGAATACTTTGTTCTTGAATGGCTTAAAAGGGTCTAGAGTGGGCTTTGGCGGGCGCGCGGTGAGCCAGACCACGGGACGCTGCTACTGCCCGTGCACAAGTCGGGATACTAAGGTACCCCTACTTTAGTACACCGACAGGAGCCCCTGGGCCTGGGCCACACACGGTGCCGAGCGCTGTTGGGCCAGGCCCAAAACAGTGCACGGGCACACGCGGCCAACGCCGCGCCGTTTCCCACTCCAGATTCGCCGCATCTCTCCCTAACGGCACGCGTCGATTGCGGCGTCGTGGGAGAGATCGTGGCCGGTTTCTTTAATGGGGAAATGCGGAACGTCCCCCACTTCCCTCTTAAAAGCAGAGGAAGCAGGGGCAGTTTCCCCCCATTGCCTTCACTGTGTCTTGAATCTCCAGAAACCCCCGCTGCTTCCTGCCTCCGCCCTTCCTCCGATGTCTTCCCTACCCGCAGCATCGTCGCCCTCCCTTGCCGTCCCCGCCATGGCCCCGAAGAGCGACCAGGCGAAGAGCGACAAGGCGAAGAGCGACAAGGCGAAGAAGGAGAAGTCTGAGCAGGCGGCGAAGCTGGCAGCCATGCGGAGAAGGAGGGTGGTCTTCCCGCCGAGGCTCGGCCCGAGGGAGCTGCGGGACAAGTACTACTTGTTCTGGGCGAGGGAGACGAAGGATCACCCGGGCACCAGAGTCCTCCCCGTCGTGGCCGTCGACATGTTCCCGGGAGGTTACTACTTCTTCGCTGCGTTCTTCTATTGCGGTCTCTGCCCTTCGTATTCGGAGTTCTTATGTGATGTGATGAACACGTATGGCCTCCACCTTTTAGATTTCACCCCAAATGCCATTCTCACCTTGGCCGTTTTCGCACATCTGTGCGAAAACTATGTCGGGGTCCACCCAAATGTAGCCCTTTTCCGCCATTTCTTCACGCCTAGAGTAGAGTCCGGATCCCCACTCTCCGGCGGCATCTCCTGGATCTTCAGGCTGAACAAGAAGGAGGCGTACTTGAAAGGAGAGCTTTGCGGCAAGTGGGAAGAGTGGAGGGCTGACTGGTGCTGGGTTCTGGAAGATGAGCACGAGCAGTTTACCTTGCCGTGCCAGACTGCAATAGTGCGCGGCAAGGATTGGAGCGACTTGGCCCCGGAGGACGACAAGCTGCAGATCGCCCTTACTAGGATTCTTCGTCTTCGGGCTGCCAATCTGACTGTGGGTGAAGTTGGGGCTGACTTCCTCCGCCGCCGCATTGCCCCTCTGCAGGAAAGGAAGAGACCCGCTTGGGAGTTCGGCAACGTGGCAGACCGCATGAGGCTGCGCCCCGGGCTGAACTATAACTTCACCGTCTTGGAACTGAAGGGGATGGTCCGGGAGCTGTTCAAGCACGACCCCAAGCACCCGGAGTGGTTCAAACCGTCGGTCGGAGTAGTTCCCTTGTGCAATAATACTGCCCTTAGTGCCATCCGCGCGGCAATGCCTGAGTGCGACTCCCACGGGGTTGTCCCCACTTGGCTGGAGCCTTCAGCGGAGACCGTGCAAGCCTTCTTCGACAATTTGGTTGAAAAACCACGCAAAGCCGAGGAGAAGAAGGGGCTCACCCGGGATACCACCGAGCGGGATGTGGAGTACATTGCCTCCAGGATGGAGGAGGCCGCTACGGCTGCAGCGGCATGTGAATTTGGATATACTGTGGATGAAGCGGAGGCGGCGGAAGCGGTGAGTCAGGCTGAGGAGGAGGAAATCCTCAAGTTGCTGAAGATCGCGCCCGAGGAGTTTGCCGGGGAGCCTACCGGGGAGCCTGCCGGGATGGGCGAGGCTGCCGGGCAGGGTGCTGAGTCCAGCGGGCCCGCCAAGGAGGAGGAGGACGCCGAGTCCGGTGATTCCGATGAAGATTCTGGCGGGTCTCTGAATCTTGACGACGACGCCTCCTCATCCTCGGAGAATTCTCCGCCACCACCAAGCCCTCCGCCACAACAGAAGAAGCGCCTCCGCAAGGCCGCCGAGACGATGAGGCCACAGGCGCCCCGACAACAACCGAAGCGCCGGGCGACGCGCGCCACCACGACGAGCAAGGTCGTCAAGGAGGCGCCCCGTGCCCGAGCGACAAGCGGAGGGGGATCTTCCCGGAGTGACTCTGGGGTTCCTTCTGCTCCTCGGTCCTCAGCGACGACCGGTGCTGGGTCTTCACAGCCCACAGCTCCGGAGCCCGCCAAGCGCCCGAGGGAGCCTTCTCCTCCAGCTCCTCGCGCTGGAGCACGCGAGGCGGGATTTGACTTCTCCGCCCTCAGCTCCGACGAAGAGGAGGAAGAGTAAGTACTTGCAATTTTCATTTCCTTTGATTTTGTCTTGATTTATCTTGCTTGGTTCTGATCTTGTTTTGGCTTCCAGGACCTTGACCCAGCGGATGGCGAAGAGGGCCAAGATCCCTGTGGTCGATATCGAGGACGACGAGCCCGTCGCAGCGGCAGGTGATGCGCCAGCGACAGACTTGCCGGACCAGCCTGCTGCTCCGGGGAGCAGCCCCAAGCGCAGCCCCCAGCGTAAGTCTGGTATTCATTTTTCTGTTTGACGGGCGCGCTTGAGGTTGTTATCCTTATCGATATCTTGTTGTCTTGTGCAGAAGTGGAGCCGTAGCCGCAGGAGCACCAGGAGGTCGCCCCCGACGAGCCGCTTGCTCCACCCTCCCCGCCAAGGATCAGCTCCCCGGCAAGGGACAGCGCTCCGCCAAGGACGGGCACTCCGCCGAGGGCGAGTACCCCGCCAAGGGCGAGCAGCCCGACAAGGGTGAGCACCCCGCCAAGAGAGGCGCAAGCGGCCCTCCGCCAGCAGGGGCCAATTCTACGCCGCCAAGGGAGAGCTCCCCGGCGAGGGACCCCGTCATCAAAGAGGCCCGCGCAGGTAAACCCTTGTACTTTCTTCTTCTTGGATTCTTCTTTTTGGATATTTTCTGGACAAATCTTTCTTTTCTTTTTCTTCTGCTAGATCCGCCCGCCCCAGAGTCGATGGAGACGGAAACCATTGCCGAGGAGGAGGTGCGTGTCGATGCTAGTGATGCCACCGCCGCAGAGGGAACGGTTGGCGCCGATGAGCCAGCCGCCGAGGAGACCGCCCCGACCGCTGACGCCGCGGCTGGGGAAGGGACCGGCGACGGCACTGCTGGCCCGGAGGCCGCAGGAGGACCGGACGCTGCACCGGCCGCCGATCCTTCCGCTTCCGCGGCTGGGTCGGGCGTCTATCTGGAGGCCGCCAACGGGGTCTTTATCCAAGTCCCGTGGGCGTCCTCATCAAGGGCACCCGTGGAGGGAGAGACGTTTGACGGAGAAGTTCTCGCCTCTGCCGGGTTGAAGGTTGTCGATGTGCCCGGCAGCAGCGACGAGCCCGAAGAAGAGCAACTCCTGCGTCGACTCCTGGCCTTGTACCGGGCCAGGCAGGCGAAGTTGGAGTCTCGAGAAGCATGCCGCGGAGCTCCGTGCCGCCAACCAGGCGGCCCTTCGAAAATTGGCGGAGGAGCACGAAGAGCTTGCCGGAGCACACCAAGCATTCCTCCTTGAGAAGGCCGAGGTGGAGGAGCAGCAGCGTTTGGCCGCCGAGGAGCTGTCTCGGCGGGAAGGGGAGCTCAACCAGTGGAAGGTCGACCTCGACAGCCACGAGGACGACCTCACCGCCCGGGAGCAGGCTATTGGCGGGGTTCTGCAGGAGGCGAGGGATGCCGCCGCTGCCGCAGAGACCGCCAAGAGGGACCTGGAGGCCAGGGTGGCGCAGATGGAGCTGAACTTGAAGGCGAGTGAAGATAGGGTAGCCGCGCTCAACGTGGCACGGGAGAAGGATGCCCACACCAACTCGGAGTTGCAAATCCGCCTCTCCGAGAAGGGCAAAGAGCTCACCGACGCCAGGGACTCCATCGCTGACTTGGAGATGAAGGTCTCTACCCTCACTGACTCGCTTGACGTCGCCCGGGACCGTGAGACGAAGCTGAAGGACGATCTCCGTACCGAGAGGTCCTTGCTGGAGAGCGCCGCCGTCTCGCAAAATCACTTTCAGCGGACGGTGGAGCAGTGGACCGAGGAGCTTGTCACCTCCGCCGCCAACATCGACATGGAGATGGTGGCGCTGAGGGCGGAGCACCTCGCGTACTCCCCCGATGAGAATCTCCCCCACAGCGCCAAGCTGAGCTTGTTCCTCAGAGGAGTGGCGCCGGCTCTCGCGCGGTTACGGGAGAAGATCCCCATGCAGCT
The DNA here is from genome assembly GCA_902687465.1 of Secale cereale. Taxonomy (NCBI): domain Eukaryota; kingdom Viridiplantae; phylum Streptophyta; class Magnoliopsida; order Poales; family Poaceae; genus Secale; species Secale cereale. The sequence goes on along the minus strand of LR738711.1, from coordinate 316,616,235 downwards.
GGCTGACGAGGCGCGCCGGCTTTGCACGGGTACCATGGAGCGGGTGTTGTCGAAGATCGTCTACCGCAACCCCGGGATCAACCTCGTCAACATCCTCCGGACCCTGCCGCCCGAAGCTGACCAGGAGGCGTTGAAGGCCCAAGTTGCCCACATCGTAGCCAAGGTGGGCAAGATCCAGAGGATTGAAGGAGACCGCAGAGACTAGGCACCTTGCTTCCCTCGCCGCTGTCGATTAAATCACATGTAGCAGTTGTTTAGAACAGCGACAAGTTATCTCTGTAATATATACTTTCATTTTGGGTAACCAATGCAATGTTATCTCCGTTGCTTTAGTCCCTTCACTTTGTATGCTTTCCACCCTACGCTTTTAGGAAACTTGCCGGCAAGGGGCCGTTGCCGCGAGCGCTGAGTGCGGGACTCTTAGCAGCCTGCTAGTAAAGCCCTTGTCGGCAAGAAACCTTGCCGCAGCTAGTCGCAGCACACTTAGATTGCTGAGCAAACTCGAAAACGAAGTAAGGGCGCGACACTTGTCGCAGCTCACTTAAGCCGTTGAGCGTGCTCGAAACAAAGTAAGGGCGCGGCTAGCCACGGGTAGGTTCCTCCGCGCACAGGTTTTCCATACAAAGTGTGGTTGTTCAAGGAAGATAACAAAAAAAATTAAAAATTTGAATGCTCAAACTTTGGTAACTTAGCTTTCATGGATTGTTTGTTTCCCGGCAAGACTTTCTTTCTTGAACAGCACTTGGTCCATACTTCTATCTCCTTCCCCCCCCCC